>JARQOD010000044.1:104664-181410 GCA_033576555.1 Oophaga sylvatica | reverse complement strand
AGCAAAGACCCTTTCCGGGGTGTCTTCATCCGGGTAAAAGAAAAATTGGCGGGCGCATGCGCAGTCCCGCCACGTGAATCCCCTGCGGGGCAGATTCATCATAAAGTGAAGGTACTTTTTTTTGATCACTGGGATAAAACTAGGGGGTTCTGACGTAAATTTTTGTGCAAAAAAATTTAAATTTTTAATTTTTTCCCTTTCCCAAATTTTGCTTTGTTCCTGGAAGCATTTAAAAGGGGTTAAAAAACCTTGAATTTTGGTTTTTGGAGTACCTTGGGGGTGCAGTTTTTAGAGGGGTGTCACTTTTGGGGATTTTTTTTCCCATATAAAACCAGGGTTCCCCAACCCCAGTCCTAAGGCCCACCAACAGGTCATGTTTTCAGGATTTTTTTAGTATTGCCCAGGTGTTAATTGCTTCACCTGTAAAATAAAAAGGAAATCCTGAAAACATGACCTGTTGGTGGGCCTTGAGGCCTGGATTTGGGGGAAACCCAAAATATGACCCCTCAAAGTGACTTCAAATGTGGGGTCCCCAAAAAAAAAAAGGTGAAGGTAAAAAAGAGAAAAACGGGTGGTCAACTTTTTTAACCCCTTTTAACTTGTAACAAAAAAAAAAAAATTTTTTTTTCCCAAATTGTGCCCGATGTTTAAAAATTTGACATGTGGAAAAAATTTTTTTTTATTAAGAAAATTTTTGTGTATATCTCTCTGATTTAAAGGGGATAAAAAAAGTAAAATTTGAAAAATGGCTAAAATTTTTAAAAAATTTTTGCCCTTTTTTCCGCTTTTTTTTATAAATAAACGGGAAGTCATTAAAAAATTTTTTGCAAATAAGTGAAAATACAATATGCATGAAAAAACAATTTTCGAAAACAGCTGGTTTTGTTAAGGTTTTCCCGGGTTATAACCTCCCTTCAGTGACAGTGGTCAGAAATTTGGGAAAAATTGGCCCGGGGGAATTTTAAACTGCAAAAAGGCTTGTCACTAAAAGGGGTTAAAGGTCCCCGGGGTGGATCGCGGGCCAAAAAAAACCCCGCATTTTTCCCATAGGGCTTTCTTTGGGGTCGTTGTTCTGTCCCGGGAAATCGGGATTCCCAACCCGCTCAACCCCCAAAACGAGCACCCGAGCATTTTAGTGCCCAGTCATCACTAGGGGAAAGCCCAAAATTTTAAAATTTCAAAACGGGTTCAAAAACCCTGCGTCTGAACATTGCCCAGTGGGGGAGGAAACTTTTTGGTCTGGGGTTTAAATTGTTGTCCCTTACGTACAAGTCATTAACCGGGAAAAAGGATGTACTTAACATTTTTTCCCAACCCAAAACCGTTTTGGTTTTGTTTTGGTATTTTTTTTTGGTGCCCCTGTAAAAATGGCATGAAAATCTGAAAAACAGACCTTAAAGGGATCCCCCGGGGGGAAAATCACAGAAAAAATGTTTGGGGTTCTCCCTTTAGCTTAATTGGGCTCTTTTCGGTTCCGGAAACCCGAGTTTTCCAATTTCCCAAAACCCGACCCAATGAGCCCCCTTTGCTTTTTAGTGTGCCCTTTCATTTGTGAATTGCAGTTGTGGCCTGAAGAACCCTCCCAGTGGGAAATTGCAGTTTTTTAAAGGGTTGAAGCCCCGGACAGTGGACATTGCAATGTTGGGGGACTAAAACCCCAAAAGAAGTGGAGCTTTTTGCATTTTTGGGGCATGAAGAAACCTCCCATTTTTAGCATTGCGGGTTTGAGAAAAACACCCAGCAGGGACCCTTTCCCCGTTCTGATCCTGAAAAACCCAGTTTGGGAAAGAATTCCCAGTGTTGAGGGTGAAGAACCTAAAACGGGTCAAATTTCCCTTTCCTGCGTGGGGTTAAAACTACCCAATGGGGCTTGGACTCACCCCTCCCCTCCAGGAACATTTGGGAAAGCTATAAAGGGGCTTTTCTGAGGCTGTACCACTCTTTTTGTATTTTCCCGTTTTTCCCTTTCCCAAATCTCTTGGGCTCAGATCTGGGGTTTCCCAGCGGGGCGAAGCTGCCCAAAAACCATCCCTGCCAAGGCTCCTGTCCCCTGCCCCTGCTTTTACACCTGCCCTCTGCCTAACTTTGGGGGAAACCATACGCTGTTTGAACACAGGCTTTCCCCGCAAGGTTTGCTTAAGCAAGGGTCTCGCAGGCCCCCCCACGAACCGGGTACATCAATTTCACATCGGGGGCCCCTATTTTTTTTGGGTCCCCCATGTCCCATGGGGGCCAATTTTGCGCTTTAAAACTGTAGTGCTTTAATATATTGTTTTACCCCTTTTTAACACGGCTGAAAAAAGCGCATACTAAATTCTCCAACTTGGTGGAGGTCCCCAGGGTTCTTTTAAAAGATTCTGGAACCCCTTTGGTCAGTTTGGGCCCATTCATGGGGGGGCCCGAAAAAATTACAAAAACATTCAAAGCCTAGGGCCCAAAGGGCCATCAGAGCAATCTTTCCCTGCATAGCGGGGGTTTCCAGGATCCCGTCTTAACTTGCCTTTACCCTGTCAATCCAGCCCCAACAGCGTGATATTTTTCCCCGAAAATTTAGGGGATTGTGAGTATGGCCCCCAGGGGCCCAAGGTAAATTTTTGGGGCACCCTTTACCCAGTTTGGTCTACTGCTCTGCGTTTCTTTTTGATTTACATTTCCCGACTACCCCAAAATGAAGCAAGTGGGGTAAAGAGTAACGCGGGGGGTTGGATTTAAAAAGGGCGGGTTTTAAAAAGGATTGCTTAATGGGGTTAAAACAGGAAAAAAATTGGCAATGACCTTACTTTAAAAGTAAATAACAATAGGGGAGGCACCCGGGGGTTTAAAATGAAAGTCTGATATGAAAAAGGGCAGTTTTATCCCCCCTCCCTTTTCCAAATATAGCTGAGGGAGATGGTTGGGATCGGCCCGGGGCCCGGGGCGTGTTTTAGTTTAATCTAGAAAAACCGATCCAGCTTTGGCCGGCAATGGGCTTTTCCCGGTTTTACCCGTTGGCCCCCAGCCCCTTTAAAACTGTGCAGGCCGGGGGAAAGTGGAGGGCGCTGCAGGGGGTCTCCTTCCAACGGTACAATCCGTGGCTGTCGTCTTTCCCCAATGGGGAACGCACCTCCGGGACCTGCCCCTTGGGGACCCACCAAACTGCCCCAGGCACAGGGCCCTTCATGCAGGGGGACTTGGAGCTCTCTTTAAACATTTTTGTCTGGAGCGCCGCTTAACTATCCGGGACTCATTCGCGCACTATTTTAAAGTTGTGTATTTGTTATGCTGCTATGTATTTTTGTTTTTTTTCATGTGTTTCTAAGCAATGTTAAGGGTATATTTTATATGTATATATATACAGTACAGACCAAAATTTTGGACACACCTTTAAATTAAATGATTTTTTGTATTTTCATGACTATGAAAATTGTAGAATCACATAAAGGGGCATCAAAACTATAAATTTTAACACATGTAAAATTTTTAATTACACTTAACAAAAAAGGTAAAAACAACTGAAAATATGTTTTTATATTCGGGGTTTTTAAAAAGGGTAGCCCCCCTTTTTGTTTTTGTTTTACTGTTTTTGCACGCGAAAAAGGGGTAAAGGAGGGGACTTTTCAGGGCCTGGGTTCCCCCCCCACCGGGGAAGGCTGGGGGGGAGGTGGGTTTTTGATAAATGTGGGGGGCCCTGGGGGGCTTTGCTGGTGACACTTTTGGGGGTTTTATTAAAAATTAAAGGAATACTAAACCCCCAGCAGGGGCTACCAAGCGCAGGCTATTCCCCCCCGGGTTTTTTTGCTTTTTTATTTTGGAGCCCTTTTTTTTTTCAACAGGACAATGACCCCAAAAAACACCCCCCAGGCTGTGTAAAGGGGCCCTTTTTTTAAACAAGACGGAGGGGTTGTTGAGGGGGGGCTCCCACCAGATGAGGGCCCTTCCCCGGTCACCCGGGGCCCCAAAAAACCCAATTGAGTTTGAGGGGTTTGGGGTTTTTGGGGGGCCCTGGGGAATTGGCTCCCCTTTTTAAATTTTTTGGTTTAAATCCCCAGCAGTTTTCCCACCCCAAACACCCCCACACCTTTCACACCACCTCCCATCCTTCACGGGGGGAAAAACCAGGCGTAGGCCCATCCGTTCATTTTTTTCTGCCGCAAAGAAAGTAATCAAAAAAAAAAAGGTTTGGCTACTTTGAAAAAAACCTAGAATAAAAGAATATTTTCATTTGGGGTTTCACACTTTTTTTTTTAAAGTGAAATTTGGTAAATTTTTCCATGGGGAAATTTTCATAGTTGTGATGCCTTCAGTGTGATTTTTAAAATTTTTTTTCATAGTAATGAAAATCAAAAAAAATCATTGAATGAGTGGGTTTTGGGCCAAACTTTTGTTCTGTCGGGAAATTTTATATATATGTTTTGTTTTACAGTTTAGAGTAAGGAAACCCCCGAATCGGAAATAGATTGGGGAAATTTAGTGTACATAGTTTTTTATGAGAAGCTAGTTGTTTTTAAGGGGGGGAAAGTGTCTTTTAAAAATATTTAATTTATGGGAAAAAAGATGTGTATCTTCGTAACCCTTTTTTAGCCGTAGATAGAAAAAAAAAATTTGACTTGAGAAAATAAATTTTTTTTAAATATTTAATTTTTTGCGTTATTAAATTTTTACTAATACCCCTCAAGATGTACCGAGCACATTGACTTTTGCTTTTGTTTCATAAGTATTTCTGTATGAAAAAAATGGTCAAACCCCCTTATTTGGCCCCGTGCTCTAAAGGGGTTTTATAAAATAAAAATGGTGCCAAAAAGGGGGGGGGGCCTTCTTTTTCACTCTTTCGACAATCAAGAGACATTTTAATTTTTTAAAAAAAATCCCAAAAGAAAAAGCTGTTAAATTTTTTTAAAACCCTGTTTTGCTTCCAAAGTTTTCCTGGGCAGAGACAAGATTTTTTTTTTTCTTTTAAAATTTCAGGATTAGGTTTTTGAGATTCCGGGGTACGCAAGTTTTCGGTATGGGGGCCCCTTTTTCGCGTTTATTTGGAATTCCCTCTTAATTTTTAAACTTTTTTTAATATCCCTTTTAACCCGGGAAACGGAAGTTCCCCAAAATTTTTTTCTTTTGAAAAAGGGGGGGGGGAAATGGGGGTTTTAGTCAGCCCCCAAAAGGGGGAAAACCTACGAAGGTGGGGACATCCTGTAAAAGCTGCGGTTTTATTTTTATTAATGGCCCTGGCTTTTGAAATTTGGCCCGCTGAAAAAGATGTTTAGGGGTGCACTTTAAAAAAAAAGGGCCGCCGCCCCCAATTTTTTGCAAACACCTGTTTTCTTTTTTTTGGAAAATTTAGATTTGGGGGGCAGAACGCCCGCTCTGCTGATTTTGAAGGGACAGTTAGAGTTGCGATTTTTTTGTACGTGCTTTTAGGCAGGCCCCCGGGTCCAACCGCTGTGTTAAAAAACTTTTCCTTTTTTCCCGCAGTTGTTTTTTTTTTTAAAGCTTGCAAGGGGGGTGTGGTTTAGTGCAGGTTTACGCTGCGTTTTTCTTCCCGCATCCCCCCCCCCCGCTGTTTGTAGGCTCTGCCCCCTGTCCTCACAGACTCTTTTTTTTTTTTTTTTAGGGGTTTAATTTTTTTTAGTGCTCCCTTCAAAAAAGAAATTATAGTGTGAGGGGTTCCATCCGGATCCAATACATTGGTTGAAAACCCTTTTATAAAAGTAGAAAAAGGAGTACCCTTTCACAGTTTTGTGAAAAAAGTTGTGTTTAAAGTGTTCCCCCTTCCCAGTCTTTTGTTTTTTTTTTTTTTGGGTTTTGCAAAATAAACGCTAATTTAAATTTGTTAAACCCACTGCTGTTTGTATTTTCTGCTGACCCGTTGTCTCCCCCGTGCCTCCCCTTTTTTTCATTTTTCTAAATTGGGTTCTGCCCCTTTTCCTTTTTTAAAATTCTAATCATTTAGTGTGCGCGTTTCCCTTCCGTTTAAAATCCCCTTTTGGTTGAAAACACTATAGAAGTAGAAAAGGGTTTTGCCTTTCACAGTTTTTTTGGAACAGTTGTTTTTTTTCAGTGTTCCCCCTTCGGGTCTGTGTTTTTTTTTTTTGATTTGCACTTCACCCCTCCGTTAACTTTTAAAGCACTGCTCCCTTGAAATTCGCGGGCGGGGTCCATGGTCATCCTTTTCTTTTATCCCCAATTGGTTCTGCCCCTTTCCATTTAAAAAATTTAATTTTTGTGAGCGCTTCCCCCCGTTTTAAAATACATTGGTTGCAAACACAAAAAAATAGAAGTAGACAAAAGGGAGTACCCTTTCACGTTTTTTTTGTAAATTTATTTGGTTTTTTCATTTGGTTCCCCCCTGCGTCTGTGGGGGGTTTTTTTTTTTTTTTTTTTTTTTTTAAAATCCCGATCACGCTCCTTTTAAACTTCTTCAACCCCCCGGCTGCGTGTACTCTGCTGGTGTCTGTCACTGGCTCACCCTTGTCTTTTTTTCTAAAATTGGGCTGCTTTATTCTTTTTAAAAATTAATTCAAATTTATTACAGTGACGTTTTTTTTTCTTTATCCCTTTACATTGGTTGAAACTTTTAGTAGTACACAAAAGGGGGCCTTTCACAGCTACTGAACAGTTGTGTCCCACCGGTTTAAATTGGGCCGGGGGGTTTTTATTTTTGTAGTGCAGATCCCGCTCCCCCTTTTCTTCTTCACCACTGTTTTCTTGTTTCTCGGTTTAGCGTGTCTCACTGCCTCCTTCCCAAATTTTTTCGAATTTTGGGGGGCTTTATTCTATTTAAAAAAATTCAAATCTATTAAAAGTGACGTGCCCTTTCCCTCCGTTTAAAAAAAATGGTTGCAAACAAAAATTTTGAAGTACACCCAAAAGGGGGCCTTTTAAGCTTTTCTGAACATGGGTTTTTAATTTTTAAATAAAATTTTGATTTTTTCAAATTTTCCCAAATTTTTTTTAATTTTTGAAGAGGAATAGTCCTACCCATTGTTTGCCCCCTTTTTTCGGTGTAATCAGGGCCCTTAAAACAACAATGTATTATTATTTTTTACTTTTATGCTTTTATTTTTTAAAACCAAGAAAACAGAAGGGTAAAACCTTTGCAATGCAGCTGTTTTTCCCAAAATGCAACCCCCCTTATGCACTTCCCAAAAATTGCGCATTTTTAGGCATGTGTTGGGGTTGGATTTTTCAAAAGTTAAATTTTGGAGTTGAGAAGGTTCCCATCTAACCCCTTCATAAGTATGCTTTTTGTTTGCATTTTTTTTGGGTTTTTCAGGGGGATTTCTGCCATTTTATGTCACAAATTTTTTTAGTTACAAAATTTGTTACCAACACTAATCATTTTAATGGTTTTAAAATTTTACGTTTTACTTGTTTTTTTTCAGCTTTTGAAAAAAAGGGGGTAGCCTGAAATTTTTATGTGTTAGCCCCTAGCCCCTTTAACTGTCATTTTTTTTTTTTTTTTTTTTTTTTTTTTTTTTTTTTTTTTTTTTTTTTTTTTTTAAAAAACGTGTGCTGGGGTTCCCATTTAATTTTTCCCCGGAAAACCCAACACCCCCCCCAAAGGGGAACCCCCCAAACCCCCCCCCCCCAAAGGGCGGGTTAAACCTAAAACCCCCAAAAAAACACATCATCGATTGTTTTGATTTTTTTTGGGGTTGCAATTCCAACCAACTTTCCTGAAGGCCCGGGGGGTTCCGGGGTGGGTTGGTGGGGGCCTTTTTTTTTGAGGCTATTTAATGAGAGGGTTTGAATTTTTTTAATTTAAAATTTTAAATTTGGAGTTAGCAGCTTTAAAATTTTTGTCAGACACGCAGCAGGGGAAACAGCAGGGGGTTTACTAAAACCCCACTATCATTTTAATAGCTTGTGTTTTGGGCCCTTGGGGGGAACGAAACTTCTGGGGCACCCAATGGCGGGTTTTTGTAGCCCGGGGTTTTTAAAACCCTTCAGGTGGTAGAAAGTTGAACTTAACAGGAGACTTTGGAAAAGTTCCCAACCAGTTATTTAAATCTAAAAACCGGAAAAGGGAAAAATTTTCAGGCCCGGAGAATAAATTGCCTGGGTTCATTTTCAAAAAAAAAAGTAAAGCCGTTCAAAATTTATCGGAGGTAGTCGCATGAAACGGTCTGTTAGTACCCCCACCTGCACCCGGGGGTTAAAGATGCGCCCCCCGATAATACACTGGCAGAAGGGAAAAGCCAGCACCCCCCCCAATCCCATATGGCAAAAAAGGCTCTGGCCATGTACCAGCTTAGAGACACAAAAGTTGAATGGGGGAAGACCCATCGGGGAGTCACTGGGAAGGGCCCAAGGGGGGAAAAAAAATTTTCGGTCCCCATCTTACGGAAAATGTTGCCCCCGTGCGGGGCCCGTCTGGGGATGGTTTTTAGACATTGGTGGCGTTTTGCCCCCCCAAAACTTCGACACTTTTGGGAAAAATTTACTTTTCTTCCCCTTTGTGCAGAGGGCGGGGCTTGTGCTCCCTTTGTTGAAAGAGTTTTTTGGTTCCACTGCCTCGCCGCACGAGTCCCTTTTTTTAAAAAGGCATTTCCCCCGCAGCGCTCTCGGGGAATGGAGAACTTTTTGGTTTGGGCCCACCGGGGGTTCTTGGTACTTCCGCATTTTCCCGCTCCCGGTTCAACGGGTGTGATGAGGCTTTTTTAAGGGTTGCCCCCGGGTAGCGAGGGTCTAGGGGGGTGTACCCCAAAAAACAAGACGGGGTTTGTTTGGAATTTTGTTCGATGGGGGCCCGGGTTTTCACCCACTGAAGCTTTTGGGAAATAAAAACCATGTGTGCAGCCAAAACCCAACGGCCAAAAAAAACGTTGTCCCCTGCAAGACGGCGTCTTTTTCTGCCTGCTGTGCTTAACCCCCCCCCTTGGGTTTAAAACAAAATTGCCCTAGAGCTTTGTCTCCCCCCCTCGGGGGGAAAAATGTCTTTCCTCCCCATTGACCTCCCCCATCCCCCCCCAAAATTTTTCCCCTTTTAAAATACAAAAAAATTTTAAAAAAATTTTTTAAAACCCCCAAAAATTTTAAAAAAATTTTGTTTTAAAAATTTTCTGTAAACATCAGTTTATAAAAACACAATAGCTTTAAAAAAGGGAAAATAGACAAAACAGTACATTATGTGTTTTTGAAAAAAATTAAAAGGTTTTTTTGGTTAGGAAAATATAGCAGCTACTCTGGGGGTTTTTCCAATTTTTTTGATACAGCATGGTTTTTTGGAAAAGGGCCTCCAGCCCTTTGGGGGGAAAAACCACTTTGCGGGGAATTTTTGTCCAGAAGGTGGGGGGAAATTTTTTTTTTTTTTTTTTTTTTTTTTTTTTTTTTTTTTTTTTTTTGTGCCCCCCTCATCCTCCCCCTTTTTCCCCAAAAAACCTCAGGCCTTAGTGCTTGCGGGTTTTTTTTTTAAAAAAAAGGGAAGGAAAAAAGGGGGGACTTTTGGGGGCCCCTTAAACTAGTGCATTCCCCCCACCCCCCTTTCCCCCCCCAAAATCCCCCCCCCACCCCCCAACCCCGGTTTTGGACTCACCCCCCCAAAAACGGGGGGAAAAACGTGGCAAAAAATCCTTCATAGAGTTTTTTTTTCGGACTCTTTTACAGGGCAGTGGTTGCCCACCCTTGGGGGGAACCCCAATTTTAAAATTAAAAGGGGGGTTTTTCTACCAAAAAAAGTTTCCCCCCGCGCAGAAACCCCAAAAATTCCTCCCTTTTTTATTTTTATGGCCAAAACCCCCGAACTGCTGCACTCTGCAAACGACCTTCGAAAACCCCTCTGAAAAAAATTTCCCCTACCCCCCCACTCCCAACCCCCAAGTTTTCTCCCGCGCTGCGCCAAACCTCGGGAACCCCCCCCCCCCAAAAAAATTTTGGGGGGGGGACTACCCCCCTTTTGGGGGGGGTTTTTTCGGGCCGGGACCCAAAAAAAACTTTTTTTGTTTCAGGGGGGCCTTTTTTTCCCCACAAATCAAAGTCATTCTATTGTAATTTGGGGGTTGGTTCCCTTTTTTAATTTTCTCCATGAATCCCCCCCACCCCCTTTTTAAAATGGCTGGACCATCATTGAAAAAAAACACCTTTTTTATAAAAACCCCCTTTTGTACTTTGTACCCCCCCCCCAAATCATTTTTAGATTGTAAGTTTCCCAGCAGGGGGGCCCCGGGTTTTTGTTTAATTATTGTATTTGGTTAACGTTGTTACTTATGATTTTGTTTTAAAAGGGGGTTTTAAACTTTTTTAAAGGCACTTGGCGGTTTTTTTTTTTTTTTTTTTTTTTTTTTTTTTTTTTTTTTGGGGCGCTTTAATTTTTATTAAAAATAAAAAAATTTTTATTATTTTTTTTTTTGGGGCCCCAAAAAATCATTTAGTGGTGAATTTTCCCCCGGGGGAAACGGCGAAAATTGCTTTTTTGGGGGACTGGCCGAGGGGCAGTTGATACCCTATTATTTTGGGGTTTGGGCGGGTTTCACACAACCCCCCAAAAATTTTTGAAACGGGGGGAAATTCCACCGGGGGGGGGGTACGTAAACATATGCCCCCGGGTTTTTCCCCTGAAGGTGAAAAATCCTGCGTTGCAGAGGCTTAAAAGCGATTTGGGCCATGCGGGGAACTTTCGAAGGGGGTTTTTCCCCCAAAAACCTTTTGGGGGGGAACCTTTTTGCGCAGGGCATCAACCCCCGGGGGTTTAAGTCCCTAAAAAAAACCCCTTGCACGCCCAAGTTGCACAACTTTTTGACAAGACATGGTTTGTGAGGGGGGTTTTTTCCCAAAAAGGGCCCCAGAGCTGACCCCCAGATTTCGGCCATTGTCCACCCCCCCCCAAGCCTCCCCTTTGTGTTTTTTTCCCAAAAAAAAACCCACGCCCCCTTTTCCTTTTTTTGGGGCCTTTTTTTTTTTTTTTTTTTTTTTTTTCCCGAGCTCCTGCGTTTTTGTTTTTGGGCTAAGTTTCCCCCAGGGAAAAAAAATTTTTTGGGTTTTGGGGGCCCTTTTAAACATTTGGACAGGGCTGTGCTCTTTTTGGGGGCCGAAAAACTGGTTTTAAACCCCTTTTTTGGGGGCCCCCAAAATGGGGAAAAAAAAAGGGGCCCGGGGGGGGGGGCCCCCCCGCGATGTTTTGAAGGGGGGGAAAGGGGGGTTTTTTGGAGGGGGGGGAATCAATGTGTACAAAATTGATTACCTCCCAACCCTTGGGGTTGGCAGAAACCCTTTTTACACCCGCCACCCCCCAAGATTTTTTCCCCGGCTCCAAAAAGGGCCCCAAAGGGGCAGTGGGGAAAGGTTTTTGCCCCGGGGGGGGGGGGGGGTTTTGGGCCCCGGGGGGGGGGGGGGGCCGGGGGGGGGGGACCCCCCGGGGGGGGGGGGGGGGGGGGGGGGGGGGGGGGGGGGGGGGGGGGGGGGGGGGGGGGGGGGGGGGGGGGGGGGGGGGGGGGGGGGGGGGGGGGGGGGGGGGGGGGGGGGGGGGGGGCCCCCCCCCCCCCCCCCCCCCCCCCCCCCCCCCCCTTCTGGTTTTGCCTGACTTCATTTGTATTATCTACTGTTAAGCTAGCCGGGTGCTTGGTGTTTTTTAAAAGGATAAAAAAGTTTTTATTTTTCTTTTTAATTATCCTTTGCTAAAATTTATGTTAGGAGGTGTCCACCTTTTCCCCCGCCCCTAGATTTGGGGGGGGATTACTCCCTGGGCCAATATAGGTTTTTCGTTCAAACAAGAGGGGAAGAGGACTTTAAAAGGGGGTTTGGTCGGCCGGGGAAAAAGGGGGTTTTCCCCCCCCGGTTACATCGTGGGGGGATTCAGCTTGGGTTGATTGTAGGGACAGCAAATTCCCTTCTTTCCAAAACTGGTTGTTGCAGATCAAAACAAGGGGGTACTGGCCCCGCATCGGGGGTTTTTAGGGGGGGCCCCCTTTTGCATACTGGGGGGGGGGGGGGGCCTTTTTTTTTTTGAAAGGCTTTTTTAAAATTTTTTCCCCTCAACTTGTTTTTTTGCCCCCCGGGGGGGGGGTTTTTTTCCCTAAAAAATTAAAAAATCGGCCTTGGCAAAATTGTATTGGGGGGACGGGAAAAAAATTGATATTATTTGGGGGAAAAAAACTTTTTTTTTTAAAAACCCCAAGCCTAAAAATAAAACAGCTTTTTCAAGGGACAGGAGTTTTCCCTTTGCCAGCATTCAGGCCTGTGCTCGTGCAGGTTTTTTTGGGGAGTTGGCCTTTTTTTACCCATGCCGTTCCGGGGGGTTTTTTTTGGGGCCTGGGGGGGGGAATGACAGGAACTTTTTTGCTGTGGGGGGAAAAAAGTTTGTCTCGGACAACGGGGCCCCCGAGGTTTTCCGGGCGTCCTGTGGGAAGCAGAACCAGTTTGTGGGAGCTCGAAAAAAGAGCTTCAACACAACCGAAGGGGGGGGTGCTCTGTTTTTTGGCCTAATTCCGTGGGGCTTTGAATAAACTACTCTTTTTCCGCTTTTTTCCAACAATTTTGGTATTGGGGGGGACTGACACTTTTAGTTTTTTTTTAATTTTTGATTACACGCTTGTTTTTCAATAAAAAATTTTCATGTCAAGGTTAAAAAAGGAAACCAGGCAAGCCCTGGGAGCGCCTTTTTGTTTTTGGAAGAAATCCCCCAAGGTCCAAAAATGGAGGTCGGCAACGATCGGCCTAACTCTCCCGTTTGCCGTTGGGGAAAATGTTTCCTCTATTTCCTTTATCACAACCATTTCTTGGCCCCTTCCAGTTTAAAAACCAAAATTTTCTGGTTCCAGCCACAAGTCCCCCCAAGTGCAGACCCCTCCTACATTCCCCCTCTTTCTACTATGGGCCCAAAAACCAAACTGCGCGCCTGCAAACGATTTCACAACCTCTGCACAAAGACCCCCAATCCCGGGCCCAAGACTTCCCCCGCTCTACGCCAACCTTTGGAATGCTGACCCCAAAAAATTAGGACTTTCCAAATTTGCATGGTTTTGGGGTCCCTAAAACACATTTTTTGAGGGCCCCATCACTTCACAATCAAAGTCATTCATTTCTTTAATGTGTGGGTCTCGCCCATTCCTATCCCCACCCCCCCCGCCCCTTTGATGGGGGAAAACATTGAAAGCCCTTGTTTTAAACACTTTTAATTTTTTTCCCCCCCCATTTAATTGTAAGCTTTTTCCCACGGGGGGGGTTTTTTTATTTTTAAATTTTTGTTTGAAAAAATTTTTATTTACTTGTTTTCTAAAAATGCTAAATTTTAAAGCGCTGGGGAATTTGATGGCGCTATTAAATAAATATTATTTTATTCTCGAGTGCCCCCACCCCCTTCTTTTTCCCCTTCCATTTGGGGGTTTTGGGTTCTCATCCCACTACCCTTTTCCCCAAAACCCGGTTAGGTGGTTGCCCAGCCCCATGAAAAAAAAAAAAGGCCCGGTTAACTCATCAGATGCGCTGCGGTGTGCTGACCATGGCACTGTCTCCCGCCTTTAAATTTAAGGAAAAAGGTTGGGATCATGTTTTCCTTTCACATTACAGAATGCTGCTTGGTGGGCCCCTTTTTGGGGAACCAATAGATTCTGAAACAAAACAGACATTTTACTGGTTTCCGTACGAACTCTTACTCCTGGGAATTTTCCCGGCTGTAAAAAAACAGATGGTTAAAAAAATGCGTGGCCTGGAGGGGTTTTGGAAGGAAATTTTAAGTCGAGGTTGGGGGGAACCCAAAAAAAAAGGCTTAATTTGTTTTCCCCAGGGGGGGGTACCCGAGCCCTACAAAAGTGCGCATAAAGGAACGATCAGGGGAAAACGGGGGGATCTGTGCCCCCTGGGGGCCGAGCGCCACAGAACCCCCCGTCCTCTCCCCGAAGAAACCCACGCCAGGGCCTTACTCCCCCTTTTCATTTTGGGAAATTTTGAAAAAAAAAGCTGAAAATTATAAGTCAAGTGTGGTTTTTCCGCAGGGACTGCAGTGAACTGCCAAATTTACCCCAAAGGGGTCTCCGGGAAGGCAGTTGTCGCCCAAAAAAAAGGACAAGCATACATCCTGTCCCTGTTTAAAAAATATATAAAAAAAATTTGTAGTAGTGCGCAACTTTTTTGAGGTACATTTTACATCCCCTTTTTCCCCATCTGTGGTTATGCAGTGTCATCAATATTTTTAAACTATCTGTTGTCATGCTTCCAAGTCGAGGGGTCAGCCAAAAAAGAATTTTTTCACTTTTGCACTATCACTTTTAAAGGTTATGTTTTTAAAAAAAAATGTTTTTTCCCCAATTTATGAGTATTACATGAGGAAATTTTAATTTTTTGAAAAAAATTTGGGGACTTTTCACAAATGTAACATTTTAAAAATGTCAATTAACTTGAAGCGATAAGTTTGAAGTCAGACTTCATTGCTATCCAATAAAAAGGTTTTGGAACATCTGTTATTATCCATCATTAAGGATTCAGTATGTACTTAAAATTTATGAAAACCCTTTAGCAGTTCCTTAAAAATTTATTTTGGGTTTTCCCCATTGCTGTTAAATTTAAGGTTTGGTTTTATTTTTTTCAATTCTTTATTTATTAATATTTTTTTTAAATTGAAACCCATTTTCTTAGGTTTTTAAAGGTTTATCTTTCTCTTTTTGGGGTTTTATAGATTTTTAAAATTGACAGGTAAAAGGGAAAAATTACTTGATCTAGTATTTAAACATCCTCCTTGCCCCTGGGCCCAACACCGAGTTGTTGCTCGGAATGCTGTTAGCACAGTCAACACTTGCCCAAAATTTAACTGGGGTTCAGAAACGTCAGCTGGTCCTGGGTTTTTGCATTGGTTTTTTTCCTTCTCTGCCCCTGGGGTTCCAGTCCGTCATGGTTCTCGCATGCTTTGGCCTGGGGGCCCCTTTCGGTACCCGAGTTCCGCAACGTCTGTGGTCCTTGGTGTGTTTTGGAGCACAGGCCCCCCGTTGAAACCTTTTTGCCCCAGTAAGTCAGCGGCCCTCGGTTGTCCTTGGGCTTTTTCCTTCTGCTGCCCCCGGGTTCCGGACCGTCAGCTGGTTCCCCCCCAGTTTTTGGCCTTTTGGGGCCTCCTCTCGGTATCCTTTTTTCCAGCAACTTGCTGGTCCTTGGTATGTTTGGGGGCCCCCAACGGTCCCTTGTTAAACCTTCCCCAAAAACATCGGGGGGGTAAAGATTGTGCTAAAATTTTAAAAAAACAGAAAAAGAGCAAAGGGGAACAAAAAGCAGAAGATAAAAAACGAAGAACATGAAGTATAAGCCAAAATGAAGAGCAAAATATTGCTCTAAATTCTAACAAAAAAGGACTAAGGTTATGGGGGTGGTCCTTCCCCTCCTCGTGGTCCCCCGGGGAAAAGCCTCGCTGAGGCAAACTGCAGGACAAATTTGTTTAATTTAAATTCTTTTGTGACAGAAAAAAAGGGGGAAGGTAAAAATTCATCTTTGACAGATTACAAGTACGGATTCTCTGTCACTAAAAATATGATGAAGAAGTGAAGCAAATATAAATAAGAAAATGTTTAAAAGGGGAATATGAGAAAAGTTAAAAGGTAATAGAAGAATTTTTAAAAAGGAAAAAAAGGGGGAAATGAAGAATAATTTGATAAAAAAATGAGGGGGGGGGATTATGAAGGAAAAAATGGTAAAAAATTAAAAAGGGGAAAGATGAAGGCGGAAGTTGGTAATTTTACATTTTCCAAAAAAAAAAAAAACCCTTAACAACATTGCAATTCTTTGTCAATCCGAAATCTTTTTAAAAAAAAAAAATTTTTGCTTTCCATTTTTGGGTTAAACTTTTATGCCTTTAATGTTTTCCCCAACCTTTTTCCCAATACATTCTAAAATTATTTTTTTTTTTTTTCCTTCATGTCAATTAACCAAAAAGGGAAAAAGGGGTTTTTTAATTTCGATATTTTGTTCCCATAGACTTAATGGGATTCCGGATCGGTACGGGGATCGCCGATATTTTTTGGGTTTCGGCGTCCCCTTCCCCTTCCTATTTTGGGGAAGGAAAGTATCGCCCCAAATCTATTCAGGACCCCAAAGGGAAAAAAGGAAAAATTTTTCCCGGACAATGGACAATTCTTTGTAATATTTCACCCTTTTTTTTTTTTCCAGAATGTTTTTTTTTGGGGGACAGCAAAAAACCCCCACATTTCTTTTAAAACATTGTGACTTTTTTCCCTTTGGTATCCATTTTGGGAAAAGCCCCGGGAAAAAAATTAAAAAACTAAGCATTTTCATTTTTGGGCAAGCCACCCCGTCACCCTGAATTTTTTTAATTTGGGAATAAACAAAAAACCCAAATGGGCAAGCTGTCGGGGGGAATTTTCCCCTACGATTTTTCAGGGTCAAAAAGACCCTACCGTGGGAAAAGAGTTGCCAGTTGTTGATTAGAGGAAAGTATACGGAATCAGATGTGTTTATGAAAGTGTTGTGACCCGCACCACAAAATTGTTTAAAAAACCAAAAAGGCAGGGGGGGAACCAGGCGGGGCCTGGAAGTTATGGGGGTTTTCACAGTTAGCGGTTTTGGGCCGGGGCTGTGGCCTGGGGTCGGCGTTTTTTGGGGGGGATTTTTCCCCGGGTTTTGGTATATTTTCAGTTCGGACCCCACTTTTAGTTTCTGATCACTAAGCCCCGCGTGCTGTAGATCTCTGGGGGGAAAAGGTAAGGGCTATTGGGGTCCCCACAGGTGGGATGGCCCCCCAAAGCATGGGATTTAGATGTGGGCAGGAAAAAAACTCAGTCTCACCCCATCCGCGTTTTCCCTCCCCCTTTTTCTTGTCGATGAAAGGCAGGTCCCGGGAGGTGGGGGTGGGGAGGTTTGAAAACAGTGAACGGTTATGGGCCCCTTTTTTTTTCAATATTTGATTCAACAGCAAAAAAGCGTAGTTTACCCAAAAAATCTCGTTCCAAGCTGTACTCCCGGCTTTTTTGGGGGGGGGCCTTCTTTGAGAGAGCTGAGTTTACTTTTGTCCGCAGAGATAAAAGGGCTCATCTCCCTGACCCCCTTAGTACCGACACCCAAAAGGGGTGCTTTCTGTAAAAAGTCCAGTAAGCCTCTGGTTTTTCTACAATGCCCCAGGTTAGGGCGCTTCGGTCCCAGTGGCGGTGCAAGTGCAGGGTAATCCCAAATTTAAGGCAATTTGAAAAACCCTTTTTCCCTGCGCCTTTGCCGCCCGCTTTACATAAGCATCCCCCACTTCCAAAGGCTATACAGGCTATCCCTTTTTCTTCTTCCCAGAGCTTGCAAAGGGTCAGTAATTTCTATTTTGGAGAGTCTTGGGGAATCCACTCCCCTTGGCAGGAGATGAAGGCCCCTTTCTCACCCCCTCTTTTTGGGGACAATTCCACTGCACACTGAGCTGACTGACGGGACCCTTCCTCCCCCCACCCGGCTGATGCTCTGTCCAAAGACGGGAAAAATGCTGACTTTTTTTTCTGACTACCTTTTCTGGGTGTGTTAAGGGTTTTTTTTTTTAAGTTTTTGAGATTAAATTTACCTCTCCCCACATCCTCCAGGGTACTGCGTGTCCCCTTACACGGGGGTACACTTCCCCCCTGGTAAAATACGAACCCCGGGGGTGTGAATACAGAAGCATTTTTTTTTTTGCATTAAACATAAAAAAAAACCTTCCCCCGGGGGGTAAGGTTTTTTAAAAAAGTTCATTAAAACTTTAAATATAGAAAAAAAACAAATCTAAACAACATTTTTTATAAATAAAAAAACTTTCTTGTGAAGGCCCGCCCCAAAAAATTCAATGGGTCCGGGTGGGTGCAGGCTTCGAATGAACCCACTCGGCCCCCCACAGGGTTTTTTTTCAAGGTAGTTGGGTGGTGAAAAAGCACAAAGGAACTATATACAAAATCAGTTTTTTTTTTGGGGTGGCTAGTCCCCAGCCCCGAAAACCTTTAAAAACCAATAAGAAATTTTTATTTTACATATTTTAAGTATGCTATTTTTTCTTTAATTTTACTTTCCCCAAAAAGGGGGATTTTAAGAAAAAATATCATTAATTTTTCAAATTTTACTCTGGTACCCGCCGGGCATTCTACTCTCATAGAAAAAAACATTACATTTGGCAATAAAGTGCAAAAATGGCAAAAATTTCAAACTTTTTTCATTTTTTTTTGGGGGTTTTAAACCCCCTTTTGGGTCCACCTTTTCAATTTTCTTGCAGGTTCCCCTTCTTTCCTCCCCCGGGGGTGGAACAATCGAGGGAAATTTGAAAACCGACCAACAGTCGTGCCTGCTATCGGTTTGGGTTCTTCAGTCCCGTCGAACCCTAGGGGCGCGCCGGGCGCTTCCCCTTTGTGAAGCGTCTGCGTCACTGTTTAGCCACTTTCTCTGCGAGCAAAAAATAGTCCCCTTTGGGGACTTTTTTTTAAAATGTGTTGCGATTGGGAAGGGGGGAGGTTGGGGTGTAGAGGGGACAAGTTTTGTGAAGAGTATGCGGGCGGGGTCTTTTGCGGGGGCCCCGCAGGGGGCGTCGCCGGGGAAAGCTGTTGCGGGAAGTTGGGCCCGGGATGCGTGGCAAAGGGGACGTTCCCCGCGTCGGGACGGGGCCGGGGGGTTTTTGGGCTTTTTAAGGCATACCCTCCCTTCAAACCCGGGGCCGGGTGTGGGGTTTCTATGTCCCTTAACTAGGTCCCCCGGGAAAGGCCGAGGGGGAGGTGGGATTTTGCCCTGCGCTGACAAAAAACCCCTGGGTGGGCCCCCCCGGTTCTCAATTTAAGCCCCGCCCTTCCGGAGCTGGGAACCCCCCACCCCTCCCCCCGGGGTTCCCTAGGTACCTTTTTCTCGGGGGGCATTTCCTTGTCCCCGACGTTTTTCGTACGGGGCCCCTGCCGGTTCCGCGGGGTTCCCGCCTTCCCCCTCCCCCGTCGCTGTTCCCCTTCCGACGCTCCCCCCTCACTTTTCCCCCTGGGCGGGTAGGCGCCCTTTTCCCGGGCGCCATTCACCCCCGCGGGGTCTGGTAATGATGGACGGGGGCCCCCCCCGGTTTTCCTCCGGGGGTCGTTTATTGCTGCGGCCCTGGCGGGGGGGGTTCCGGAACGGCCCATACCCCTCAAACCCCCTTCGTTCCCCCCTTTCCCCCGGGAGGGTTTAGGGGGTTTTTTTGGGGGTACCCCGGTTGCTCCTTACCCCTTTGGGAGAAAGTTTGGGGAACTCGAATGTGGGGGGTCGTGGGGGGGGAGAGAACACCGGTCCCAACCCCCCGTTTTATCGGGGGGGGCCGGGTTCCCCATCCTTCTTGCCGGGTTTTTTGCAAAACTCTTCTTAATTGGATTCCCTCTTTTTTCTCCGAATGCTTGCTGCAGGGCAGGCCACAGAGGCCCCCGGTTTTTTAGGGGGGCTTGGGGGGGAACGGGGCCTCCTTTCCCCCCGGGGTTCCCCCGCTGGGCCCCGTCGGGGTCCATGAGTTCCAGAACACCCTCTCTCTTTTTTCAAACCTTTCCCCGGGCTTTTCCCCGGGGGGGCGGGGTTTGCGCCCCTCCTCTTCGCAGGGAAGGTGAAGAGGGGGGGGGCCCCCCTTTTTTCTTTAGGGCGGGCGCATTTTGAGTACCTTTGGAGGGGGACCTTCTTCGCCACAGGGGGGCACCACCCACGAATCCAGCCCCCTTCTTCCCAGCCCCCTGAGGCGCAATTTGGCGGCAAAAAGGCGGATTTTAGCCCCCAAAAAAAAGAAACAGTCCTTTTTCCCCAAAAAAACCTCCACGGCACACGGGGTCGCAATTTTGCAGTTTCGCATCTTTGGGGGACGCAATTTACCACGCACCACAAATTGTGGGTTACCAGGGCAATGGGGTACCCAGAAGCCGGCCCATGGAAGTCTATGGGGTTGTCACAGGTAGCGGTGGCTCGGTCTGTGGCCCTGGCGGTCAGGCGTATGTTGGGGGGTATATTTACAGGGGATAGGATATATACAGTTCGTGACGCCACCTGTAGTTCTCTGATCACTAAGACCAGCGCTGCTGTAGATCTCTGAGGGGATGGTAAGGCAGCTAGTTGTCGGGTCCCTACAGGTGGGACTGGTCCCTCAAAGTCTATGGGATTTATGATGTCGGGTGCAGGTAAAAAACTCAGTCTCACACCATCCAGCGTCTTTCCATACCTTTTACTTGTCAGATGATAAGGCAGGTCCCAGGGAGGCTGGTCGGGTGGAGGATGTGCTTTGAGGCAACAGCTGAAACAGGTTATGGGCCCCCTTTACTTTCAATATTATGAGTTCAACCAGCATAAACGTAGTTCACTCCAGAATCTCCAGCTTCTCCAAGCTGTACTGCCCGGTCAGTTTTTGTGGTCGGAGCCTTCCTTTGAGGAGATGAGTTCCTACTGTTGTCCTGCAGAGACTCAAGGTTCTCACTCTCCCTGACCCCAGTTACGTCCCGACACTCCAAGGGTGCTTTCTGTAACCTAAGGTCCAGTAAGCCTCTGGTTTTTCTATCACTATGCCTAGAGCTATAGTGACGCTTCGGTCCCCAGTGACCGGTGACAATGTGCAGGATAATCCAATTCTAAGGCACTTCTGAATCCTTCCACTGCGCCTTTCGCCCTGTCCGCGCTTGTAGCATAAGCACTCCACACTTCCAAAGGCTATACAGGCTAGTCCCTTCTTTCTTCTTCCCAGAGCTTGCTAACAGGTGCTCAGTAATCTTCTAGTTCAGGAGCACGTCTCTGAACTCCACTGTCCTTGGGACAGGAGACTGAAGGTCCTGATGCTCACTCCTCTCTCTTACTGCACAGACTTCACACTGCACACTGAGCTGACTGACTGGACCTCTTCCTCCCTCCAGTCCAGGCTAGACTGCTCTGTCCGAAGACAGGAAACTGACTGACTTCTGCTGCATGTCACTAGCCTATTATCCTGTGGGTGTGTCTAAGTGTGTGTTGGAGTGAATGTTTATTGAGCATTAAACTATTACCTCTCCGCACATCCTCCAGGGTACTGCGTGTGCCTTCACACCAGGGCTACACACAAGAGGCAAGGTTTTCCAAAAAGGAACTACAAGCAGAGATATTTCAAGATAAAAAAACATGGATGTAATTACTTATTTTTCTAAGCAAAGTAGACTGAAATTTATGTCTGTAGATCAGTCTAATCTAGAAGTTTTATGGTTCAGCTTATATGCAGAATGTGAAATGGAAAATCTAAGGCTAGATTCTAAGCTGGTGTCTAATAGAGAAAGAGAGAAATTGAAAAACATTTTACAGTTGGTTGACGTGTTTCACAAGTTTGTGTCAGAGAAATCTAAAAATGACTGTGTAGAATAGTCAAAAAAACCTGACTGGCACATCCAGACTAATGTGAACTAGGTGCAAACCAAGGGAAGCTACCCCATGTAAAACATACAAAAAAAGGCTGCACTCATATATATATAGGCTGATATCTGAATTTCTTTCTAAGCGTCTCAAATTTTTCCTTATATTCAAAGAATATTGCTATTCTAAATTTCATGTATTCCATATTGTCATGCCTTAGTATGCTTGAGTGCAGCCTTTTTTTGTATGTTTTACATGGGGTAGCTTCCCTTGGTTTGCACCTAGTTCACATTAGTCTGGATGTGCCAGTCAGGTTTTTTTGTCTATTGAATGTTAGCTTGCTGACCGAGCACTCCGCCCCCACCAGGTGGTGATTTTAATTACACCAGGTCCCTACTTTACCCATAAATGCAGGCATTGCTGACAGAGGTGCATATTCACCCAAAATTCAGATATCAGCCTAATAGAGGTATGTTCACATTAGGTCAGGGACTCACCAGTATTGAGACCACCTTGACGATGGTTGGTGGGCTTTAAAATGTTTGGCCAAATGTTTATACTAAGCGTCTCAAATTTTTCCTTATATTCCAAAGCCATATTGCTATTCTAAATTTCATGTATTCCATATTGTCATGCCTTAGTATGCTTGAGTGCAGCCTTTTTTTGTATGTGTAGAATAGTGTCAGATGATACTAGTGATGTTCCCGAGATTGACTGTAATGAAGAAATTGAACAAGATGTGGGACATGTGTCTGTAATGGCTACTCAAGGTGACCTTGTCTCTGATGATGTAAAAAAAGATGGTGGAAATGTGGGAGGAGACTTCAGAACTAATGTAGGAGGAAACATGGGAGGAGACTTCAGAACTAATGTAGATGACGTACAAGGGACAGATGTACAAAGGCCACCAAAAATAGAAAACAACTCAGAGGCCCAACTCCAAATTAAAGTTAGGAAAAATTTGTTAAAACTATGCAAAATCGGGAACTTCTGGTAGGCGGAGCCAAGGAATGACCGCTTTTTAGCAGAGCTAAAGAGCTCCGTTAGTGAGCAGAGAAACAGCTTTAATCAGTGGGGGGGAATACCTGGACAGGGGGCTCGTCTGTCGGTTCTGCCTCACCTGGCTCCTCGGGAGGCTCCAGGCGCAGGAGACGCCGTGCAGCGTGGTACAGGCCGCGTGCAAGCTGTGAAGATAGGGGGGACTTGCACAGATAAGAGGTCCTGAGATAACAAGCGACCACCCGCCAGGAGAGAAAAAACAAACAAACAGTGAAGCCCTGAAGATCTGGCCGTTATTGCATCTAGGGCCGGAGGTGGTGAGTGCAGTGGCAATAGGGGGAGGGTTAACTACAACAGACGCCATCTCCCTGCCACTTACAGTCCTCAGCAGCATCCCTGCACTACAGGCTGGTTGTGAGCTGCATTGTTTTAAGTTGCTGACCATCCTGTCAGAGGTGACAGAAGCAATAAAGTACTATAAGGTCTGTCTGATAGGATTAACCCCTGAGGCCCCGCTACAGAGCTCAAATAAATCAGCCTAAGAAGTCACAAGGGGGTTACTTCGGAGACCAGACACAATACAGGACCTAGAGGATAGTTGATATTGACTTTATTAACCCTTTGGCAGCAGTGTAACCTGGTGAAGTCCTCACTCAGTGACACATTAATCTGTTTACAACTTAGAAGTTTATATTTGTCCTCTCTGACTTTCAAGGGTTACTTAACCTCTATAAATAAAAGGTAAACAGCAAGAGACTAATATTCTATATGCTCCATATAGGAGTTACATGCTACATAGCAGATTCTAATGTAACGTTTCTTAACTGAGGCATCACCGCCTTCTATCTTCTCACCATTGTCGCTGAGTATGGAAAAATTTGTGGGCAAACAAACTAAAGGAGGCCGTGCCTCTTCTCGAAACCAACAAGGCTCATCCTTGCCTAAATCTACCTCTGATACCAGTAACGAGACTTCTCATTCAATAGCGGATGCCATCATGGAACGCCTTATGCCCGAAATAGACTCTAGATTTGCCACTCTTCAAACCTCAATAGACTCTATAATATCGCAAGTTAATAGTCAGGGCACCCGCCTGGATGAGGCTGAACAACGTATCTCTGATTTGGAGGATGTTACCAGGGAAATGGCAGAACGTCTAGAGGGAAAAGAGTAAGTCGTCACTGAGCTTCAATCCAAAGTGGACGATTTAGAAAACCGATCTAGACGAAATAACTTGAAACTGATAGGACTACCTGAGTCCATACATCCCTCTGAATTGCTAAAATTAACATCTGAGTCTTGGACATTCAACTAACATCCGGTTCAATGGCGGTTGAGAGAGCACACAGAATAGGCCCCAGAGGGGAAAAGGCAATGACAGACCCAGACAGGTGATATTCAAGGTCCTTGACTTTCAAGACAAAATTCGTCTGCTCACTGCTTACAGGAAGAAAGCGCACCTATCCTACGAAGGGCACAAAGTTCTGATGTTTCAGGACTATTCGGCTATGGTGACGACCAGACACAGGGCCTTCAACCCGGTGTGTAAGTTGCTGGTTGACAAAAACATTAGGCTCGGCCTACAATATCCGGTGATACTGCGCTTCAATCTATCTGGGAAAAACTGGGCTTTCGACGACCCGGTGAAGGCTCTGGAGGTTGTCCGGGATAATTCCCAGCCACCATGAGCAAGATTCAGAGTGGCTTACTCAGTGACAATACCATGAATCATATAAGGTCAACTGACATCTGTTTGTTATATTGTTGTTTTTTGCTGTATTTTTACCTCTGCGTCTAACGTTGGGATGTGGGTTTAAGGGAAATGTTGAATATGGCACACAGTTACAAATTTTGTGGGAGGAGGAGGTTTTTTGGGAGAGGGTCTCTGCATTCGACTTCAGGTAATTAACAATCCAGGGATTCTAATGTCTACTCTCTGGGATGGGCAGGGATCCCATTATTATGTAACGGTTATATCTTATCATATTTCCCGCACTGGATTGGGTTAATGGTAGATATCAAAAGGCAAAAAATGTCCGCTATGACATCTCTCCTTTGGTGTTCCTGGAATGTCAATGGCCTAAATTCCCCGGTCAAAAGGAAAAAAAATTAAATTATCTGCATCGAGAAAATTTTCATATTGTACTTTTGCAGGAGACACACTGGGTGAAGGGCAACCATCCGGTGTTTTCTAGCAAAAAATTTATGTTATGTGCAGAAGCTTTTTTTACTAAAAAACAGAGGGATGTCGCTATTATGATAAACAGGTATATTGGCCATGAGATAGTGGATGTGCTAGAAGATCCTTCAGGGAGGTTTGTCTGCGTTAAGCTGGTTATAGAGGGGACAACCTACAGTGTAATTAATATTTATGCGCCAAATTCGTCGGATCCGCTCTTTCGGGCTAATGTGCTAAAACAAATCGCAGGATGGGACACCTCCCATATGATTGTGGGTGGCGATTTTAATGAGGTGCATGACATCGAGATGGATAGATCTAATTCTCAATCTCCTCATATACCTACGCAGGGGAGACTAATACACTCTTTTTTAGATCACCTGGGCTTGTTGGATGTTTGGAGAGTGCAACACCCTGTTGAGAGAGATTACTCTCACTATTCACATGTTCATAACTCCCATGCTAGAATTGACTACTGGTTGCTGGGCCCCCCACTCATGCCAAGAATCACACATACCAAAATCTGGACGTGCACATCTCAGATCATGCACCGATAACGTTCAGCCTAAAACTAACTATCCCAATCTATTTTCATAGGAAATGGAGGTTCCCGTCATACCTTTATATCACTCAGATGATTTCAAAAAATAAATACAATTCTCATGGATACGTACAAATCTGATAACCAAATACATTGTGAAACGCCAATTCTTTTCTGGGATACCTCTAAAGTAGTGTTGAGAGGGCAAATAATTGCGTATATATGTCATAAAAAAAACAGTTGCAGGAGCGGACCCTGGCAGCGCAGAGGCTTTAACCTTAGCATATAAAAACTTTAAGCTTAATAATTCACCCCTCACGAAAAAACAATATATACGAGGCAAAGGAATCGGCGATGCACTAGCTCATGAATGGGCCACTTATAGTATTGATCTTCAAAAGCACAAATTTTTTAAATGGGGCAATAAACCTGGCAAATTACTTGCGTCTCTTACTAGACTCACAAAATTTGGACCAAAGAGGGAAGAGTGTTGACAGAGAATGAGGAGATTGTAGAGGAATTTAGATCATTTTTTGGTTCTCTGTACAAAGCGGAGAAGAGAGAGGGGGACGATATTCTAAACTTTATGCAAACGGAGGTGGCACCTTTACTAACAGAGGAACACAGGGAAATCCTTAACGCTCCTATATCCCCTTCAGAAGTCATCCAAACTATCAGCTCCTTAAACTCTCTAAATCTCCTGGCCCTGATGGGTATAGTAATGAATTTTACAAAATATTGGGAGACAGCATAGGGACACATCTTTGTGAAGTCTTTAATCAGTTGGTTAGATCAGGGCAGCTCCTGGACCTTTTCAATGAAGCAGACATAATAGTGCTCCCCAAACCGGGCAAAGATCCTTCACTAGTGGAAGGATATAGACCAATCTCACTTTTAAACTCTGACTTTAAAATTTTCACTAAAATACTAGCGAATAAAGTGCAAACAATACTCCCCAACCTGATATTGCCTCAACAAATTGGGTTTGTCCACGGTAAATCCATAACATACAACATACGAACGGCCTTGGGAACTATCTCTTACGGAAAATCTCATGGTTGTTTAGAGTCTATTGTGGTCAGCCTGGATGCTGACAAAGCGTTTGACAGGGTTGCATGGGATTATCTCCTCGACATCCTGGAGTTTAGAAACTTTGGTCCATGGTTCTGTGAGGCGATAAAGTTGTTATATAAAAACCCGGTGTCCAGGCTGGCCATAAATGGTATACTCTCTTCCAAATTTGAAATCCAGAGAGGAACGCATCAGGGCTGCCCCTTATCACCCTTACTTTTTAACCTTGCTTAAGATCCTTTACTTAGAACTCTCCAAAATTCTTCAATATACAGGGGCATAGAGGTAGGCTCCACCTCACTAAAATTGCAGCATTTGCCGACGATATACTTCTATTCATCTCCAATCCCAATGCGGCAATACCAGTTATCATGGAGGCCCTAAATCATTTTGGCAAATGCTCAGGCTTTAAAATAAATTATAATAAATCAGAAGCCCTGGCTCTGTTTGAGCAAGGAAAATTAAATAACTCGACACTTCCTTTCCAATGGAGCACATCATCTATCAAATATTTGGGTGTCCACCTCCCAGCAGATTTGGCGTCCTTATACCACATTAATATTAGACCGCTAATTACTCCATATTTAACCTTCTAAACTCCTGGAAAAACTTTACTTTGTCTTTTTCCGGACTATGTCATTTAATTAAGATGATAATATTTCCAAAACTATTGTATATTTTCCAAACACTACCTATTTTGTTGACACGAGCTGATGTTAAAACTCTAAACACTGCTTTTAGGAATTTTATCTGGGGAGACAAAAAGCGTACACGTATACAGTAGGTCTAATCAAACTCCCAAACCCCAAAGGAGGAGGGTGGCATCAATTTCCCAGACATTGCAAAGTACAATCTAGCAGCAAATCTCAGATACACCATTGATTGGTAAAGAGGTAGCTCACATTCCGCAAATGTACTTTTAGACCAACAATTAAGTCCTCAGGTCTCCTTACCAGCATTACTACATATGGCCAACAATGACCTTATTGCAGACATAAGAAACCACCCCACCTTATGGCAAACTATACAGACGTGGAGGAAATGCAGGAGACTATGTCATTTGAGAAGCGATGTCTCTCCGTTTGTGCCCTTTCTGGGTAACCCGGGCTTTATGGGAGGTAAACCACCCTTATCTTACATTGAGCAGGCTGGGCAGGGTTGCATCTTGGCAGCTGACCTATTAGATGATAGATTCTCCATGCTTGCATTTGACATAGCAGCACAACATTTCCCAACATTTGTAAACAAGCCTTTCCTTTTTCTTCAAGCAAGGAGCTTAACTTTGAAAGGCATAGCTGCTAGGGGTGGAGAAAGAGGGAGGAACACTTTGGATGGCTTCCTTAAGGCTGGGTCTCACATAGCGATACACCAGCGATCCCGACAACGATCAGGATCGCTGGTGTATCGCTATATTATCGCTGCTGAGCTGCCAAACAGGCAGCTCAGGCAGCGATCAGCACAGCGACACTGCGGGTAACATCGCTTAGTTACCCGCAGTGTACTTTGGATACCAGCGCCCTGATGCAGGGAGCTGGTAACCAAGGTACACATCTGGTTTCCAGGTGCTGCGCGGTGCCTGGAAACCCGCTGTGTACCTTGGTTACCAGCTCCCTGCATCAGGGCGCTGGTATCCAAGGTACACAGCGGGTTTCTAGGCACAGCCCCGCGCCTGGAAACCCGCTGTGTACCTTGGTTACCAGCGGATCGCTGGTCTCCCGCCTGTCACACGCAGCGATGCGTGCCTGTCAGCGGGAGACCAGCATCAAAAAAATGTCCAGACATTTCAGCGACGATCAGCGATACCCAGCAGGGGGGCTGATCGTCGCTGAATGTCACACACAGCGATATCGCTGGGGAGCTCGCTGCTGCGTCACAAAACTAGTGACTCAGCAGCGATCTCGCTAGCGATATCGCTATGTGAGACGGGGGCTTTAGGACCGCCAGATTGCAGATAGCCTCGACGAGCAGTATTTACACACTATTGCATAAGCAATGGTCATGGGAGGGCAAAAAGGCAGGTCCAGCAGGATGGGTTAATGATATACAGAACATCACAGTCAGGGAAATCTTAGATCCACTTTGATGCAACGGAAGGTGATCCCCTCCAGCAGTTATGCAGACATGTCTTTATTACTCCTTCATAGAGCTTATATTACCCCACACATTAAGTCTAGGATGTCTCCAGGGGGCACATTCACATGTTCCAAATGCGGGACAGGAAACACAGACATATTTCATCACATGTGGGGATGCCCCAAAGTGCAAAAAATATGGCAGTCTATCCATGCCGAACTACAGAATCTTGGTGGGATATTGTTTCCTTTGACGCCGCAATGGGCAATATTTAATATTCTAGACAGCTCTCAACACAAATTCCCCAAACATGTTAAGGCCATGTTGATAATATGGGCCTCAGCTACCAGGAAAAGTATCTTGCAGCACTGGCTAAATCCATTGCCACCACCCAAATCTCTCATATGCTCCAAAATAATGTATATTTTTCGAATGGACTGGCTAGACACCCTGACAAATAAAGAGAAATTGACTGGGAAATTTTTAAGTACATGGTCATTGTTCATCCCATCTCTGTCTCAGGACACCAGGGACAAACTAAGGACACATTTTGAAAACACCAAGTGGTATCTCCTTCAGAAAATTAGCGGACATAATCCTATTCCTTGACTTGTTGATTGTTAATCAAATGCAGGGTTGCTTTATGGGTTTATATGTTGGGGGGATGAGAGGGTTGAGGGTGGTGGGGGGACATTTATGAGTATTATACCAATAAGCATCAAATAAGCTTGATTCCTTCAAACCTGTAAAACTTACTTTTTGGTAATGCTCTTTAAATCAATATTTTGAGTTTTACATCTGTCAAATAAGCTTGTTACTTCAAGACTTGTATGATTATCTTTTATTGTAATTCTCTTTAAATCAATAAAACATGTTGGAAAAAAGAAAAAACTATGCAAAATCATTCCTGCATATGATAACAAAATCCATGTGTGCTATATAAAAATAAAGATTATTATTATTATTATTATAAAGGTTGCAGGAAGCCACAATTTGAATGATTGATTTTTCTCGTCATTACTTAAATCAAGCTTATCAACAAAACTTTCGAATTATTTCTGAAATATTCGAAAGTTTTGTTGATAAGCTTGATTTAAGTAATGACGAGAAAAATCAATCATTCAAATTGTGGCTTCCTGCAACCTTTAAAAATAATAATAATCTTTATATAGCGCTAACATATTCCGCAGCGCTTTACAGTTTGCACACATTATCGTCACTGTCCCGATGGGGCTCACAATCTAGATTCCCTTTCAGTATGTTTTTTAGGAGTGTGGGAGGAAACCGGAGTACCCAGAGGAAACCCAAGCAAACACGCAGAGAACATACAAACTCCTTGCAGATGTTGTCCTTTGTGGAATTCGAACCCAGGACTCCAGTGCTGCAAGGCTGCAGTGCTATCCACTGAGCCACCGTGCTGCAACCTTTTCCAGACTCTTAACATTAAAATTGTCTTGTAATAACGACTCGACATGAAGATTTAAATGATAAAGATAGATTAAAAATTCTGATTTTCTGTGCATTAAATTAAAATTGTCCAGATATTGATATTCTTCAAAAATTAAAGATTGGTCGGAAAGAATGTACTTTTACATTCATGTCCATATTTGAAAGGTTGTACAAAACTCTCATTAACAATGTCAAAACACAATCAATGATAAAAAGTTTGGTAAACAAATTTGGATTCCTAAATTCTGTATCTCGTGTTATTGCGTCACAAAAAAATTATTTATTTGAATGTGCGCAATCCCTTGATTTTGCTAGAAAACATGAGAATCGTGAAAGGAAAATAAATCATACTAATTTTGTAAAATCAGACAGAGTAAAATCTTTTCAAAAGCCAGTGTCAAAATCTCCTAAACTGAGTCATCCCCGGAATCAAATCTATGACATACGAAGAAAATTACATATTTGTTATAAGCCCTACCAAATGATCCAAGAGTCCACAGAAAAAGCTTTACAGAAAGAGTTAAAAATTCAAGTTTCTGACCTCTCTGTAAAAAGACAATTGGTGAAAATTGACAGACAGAAACAGGTGACATCTCAGAGTGAAATAACTGAGTCTTCAGTTTACAGCTCATTATCGGAGCACCTCAAACAATCATTAAAAAAAGCAATGATAAAAGAGCATTTCAGGATATTTTGACAAAGAAATAAGATTTGGTTTAGGAATTGGCGAAAAATGAAACTATATGTTGTGTAAAAGTGTTAGGCTGGAGTCACACTCACAGTAAAAAAATACGGACCGTATTGTTCGGCCGTATTATGCCAAAATGTTGCAGGCACAACAATACGTATTTCATGCGTTTTCATGGTTCGGCTGCATATTTTGCGCATGTAAGCATCCGTATGTCATCCGTATGGCATCCGTACGGCGAGAATTTCTCGCCGGCTTGCAAAACCGACATATAATGGATCCCAATGACAGTTTTTACATCACAAAAGAAAGAATAGATATTAGTGTTGAGCGATAGTGCTCGATATCTAAAAATATCGTATCGAAATTGTATCGCCATAGCACTAAATATCGTCGATATCCATTTCGATAGCGGAAGTCCCATGTAAGTCTATGGGAACAAAATATCGCAACAAAAAAAAACCATTTCTTACGTTGTAAACACAAAATATACACACATAGAATACATATATATATATATATACATGTCATTGTGACATATATATACATATATTTATAGTTTATACACTTCTACATAGTAAAATAGACTCTGATTCAATTGCCGGGTAAAGCCGTGACATACCCCATAGAAGTCGACGGGCTCGGTGCCAGTACCCCCAAAACCTCTGGCTCTGTGCGACTCAACTTGGGCGTCACGAACAGGATTCTGTAGCTCGCTATAAGCGAGTCCTGTGTGCCTGAATTGAACTGGTTTTGTGCTTGAGAATTGCTAAAATCATCAGAGAATGTATTTGCCATTTTTCCGCCATATCTGCGTCACGACGAGGCACTGGTGAAGAAGAAGGGCGTGCTCTTCATGGGTGTACTGTACACTCACTCAGTGACGCGAAAACGATGGCTCTAAATGGTACTGCAATGTAAGATCGTGCCCCACAGCTCTTCAGTTCCGCCTCCTCATCCTCCTCAGTGTGCGGAAACTAACACGAAGGTCCCGCCTCCCTACAAAAGAGGGGCCCTCTCCAGATGCTAATGACACATGTGACTTGGCAGAGATGGCTAATGGACACGAGCAGAAGTGTGAAGGGATGGAGCAGTCAGACTCAGAGCTCTCCCCCCACGGAAGCGACCCGATCGCCACGGAAACACCGTTGGGCACCCGGCCGGAAACCCTCCTACGCTGCAAGAAGCGGCGGATACCCTAAGAGGCCTGGCCCGGCACCGGGAGGAGGTCGCCAGGATGGAAGCGAGCTGGCGTGCCCTAAAACTAAACTTGGAGCGGCGCCAATCCCTCTTACCTGAAGTGTCTGTACCAGAAGGTGAGGCACCCGTTCTAGTAGAGGAGTCCTTGCAATGTGATCCGGTTGACGTTGTCGCAGTGGAGGCACCCGTTCCTGAAAAAACCGCAGCACCGCCAGCACCCCAGATCCCGCTGTCTGCCCCCGTCGCTGAGACAGAAGAAGCGACACCCGTCCTCATGGAGGAGGCCGCGCAGGCACCAGAGCACTACCTGCCTGTACCGGAGCCCCGACTGTCATCTGATTTAGAGCCGTCTGCTTTCTCCGCAGGGGAGCGCCGCCAGGACTGGGGGGCGACAGGAGAGCTGCCGCAAACCGGACACTGTAAGCTGCAGTGGAGTGGTGGAGACATGGAGCAGCTGGTGGAGGAGAATTTCAACCGGCGTCAGGAGGAAGAGTGGAGACGTTGGGAGCAGAAGCAGAGCAACAAAGGGAGCAGCGAGAATCCCAAAAACTTCGGCAACGTAACCTGGAGAAGGACCGGGCAGATAAGGACCGGATGAGAAAGGATAAAGGAACCCTGAGTGAGCCGCGGCGTAAGGGTGCAGTACGGAGCTTTAAATTGAAAGGTGGTTGGGGCTTCATCAAGGAGCCTGGACTTTATTTAGAAGTTTTTGTGAACCGGCGGACGTGGAGGCTCACCTCCCAGAAGGACACCCGGGGAGGGACCTGTTGCCAGGAGACTTGGTGACTTACACCCGACACTGGGGTTACAATGGATGGTACGCCCTAAATGTTACCAGGTGCGACCCCTACTCCCCTGTGTGTCAGGAACCTGTGAGACCCTCGGAGCCTTCAGCCTCCCACATCCAGGCCTCTGCAAAAGTGCCCACCCACGCCGTAAATCTCCCAAGCCTCCCTCAGTGGTCTCCTCAGCAGCCCCAGCTATGGACATGATAAGTATAGCTGGCCCGTACCCGGCGCCTGTTAGGCCCCCTGGGGTTCGTTCAGTCCGGGACATAGGGTTCCAGACCCGGAGGGAGATGAAAGAGGTGGCCACACAGACCCAGATAGCGGGTCACGACTTGACTGTACAGGCCACACGACGTCATCAGGTCCTGGTGGTCCTTGGTGCCTCGGATGTTTGGCAAGCATCAGAAGAGTACCAGGTGGTACCTGGAACACCCCTGCCAAAGAAGTATAAATAACCCGGACAGGGTCCCTGTATGTAAATAGTTAAATTGTTGATAAATAGTTAAATTGTTTATGTAACCGGACGGGTGAATGTTTATAAAAAAGTTTTTTAATTTAATAAAAAAAAAAAAAACACAGTTTTCATTACTTTTATTACAGTCTCATCCTGCGATGCCATCGATCTCCTGTAAAAAAATGAAAAAAAAAAGTATACCACCTGACCGACGCAGTCCATAGTAACGAGTGTCCCACGACGATCCAGCTCTGCTACATCAAATACAGGCAGAGCTCATCCCGCGCAGCACAGCTGATTACCTGCTTCCCCGGCGGTGACGTCATCGGACTGGTTTACGGCCGGGATTACCCTGCAGTCACTGCAGTTATCGCGAAAAACTGCATGTGACCGCCAGGGAGAAGATAATGGCGGCCATCAAGCAGTCCAGGACGTGACCGCCGGAGATCTTCTGCCAGGTAAGTGCCGCTGACTCCTGACCCGACCGACGGACACTCACAGTGACAGTGACAAATCCGATTCCGGTATTCGATAAGACGAAAATATCGAAACGAATTATCGAAAGGCCGATAGAGCTAATATCGGCCGATAGCCGATATTTGCATTATCGTATCGCTCAACACTAATAGATATATACACCTAGAATACATACATATATATATATATATACATGTCATTGTGACATTTGTGACATATATATATATATATATATATATATATTATATATAGTTCAAACACTTCTACATAGTATAATAGCCTAAACATGAACAGCTGCATGGGTAACGCTGAAAAATGTGGGTAACACAAGCAAGTGTGAAACCAAAATGTCACTACTCATATATAAACATGATATAGAGGAGAAGGCAAGAGTCATTAGTGACCAGAATTGATCATATATAAAAAGTAAATATTTATTGTACAAATCGGTAAAATAGTAGCACAAAAATGCATGTAACACAATTAGAAACACATACAGAACATGTGCACATACAAGGAAAAATTGCCTCCTAGCGGTTATAATGAGTAAGCACTTGTGGTAACAGTACATAAGATGGCTATAGTACAAAGATAGAACATATACATATGTCCTTTACAACAGAGTGAAATGCCATATCCAGAAAACCTATTGAACCACAAGAATGAGACATGTCTATCGCAATAGCAAACGCTCCAAATATAGTCAGCAATGGTATAACGCCGTCATATCAAAGATCAGCAAAGGTAAGTATAGCGTTGCCATATTTAGACAGAAGACATGCTCACCAAAGGGTTAAAGTACCGCAGGAGGAAAAGTCACCCCGTAATAAAGATGCCACCCCAACGCACGTTTCGTGGCTGCCTGCCACTTTTTCAAGGGGATAGTAGTGTGCAGTGAAAAGGACCTTCATATACCTTCTACTTCCCAGTCACATGATCAGAACCATCCAATAGGAGAGGGTACAACGGCGCATGCGTCGCCTGAAGCCAGGAGGGTCCCCAGCGATGAAGGCGTCATACACCATGACGCGCGCTCAGGCACTAAACCAGAGCGCGCCCAGGGTGCAATGGAGACGCCCCACCGCTGCAGGAACAACACAGGCAAAGGCGGAGCATGCGCACACCGAACTCCATAGTAACAGGTGATAATATGATGCCATGAGGAGTCATAATAATCAGGAAATACCATAGGAATACAAATGAGAGTAATTACAACCTAAGAACAATATGCAGCATAATATAGACAATGGTACAATGTATATACATTATATATCGCTGCAGTAGTATTCTTCCACTTGTATTCATTCAATTCCTCATGGACATCAGATATATGGGAAAACGGAGGTAGAAAGTCTCAAAAGATACACGGTGAAGAGTGAACAACACTGTAAAAACAATTAAAAACACAAAAAATTAAAAGCAAAGAAGGCATCAAACGGAACCAAAGAGGGGAAATCAAAGGGAAAAGTAGAAAACTATAAAAATGAGGCGAAATTTAGAGATTCATTGAGACCATTGGGCACCATTGTGTCGAGATGGACAATCCAACAGGCTCCATTTGGGCTAAGATTTTTTTTTTGTACTGTTACCACAAGTGCTTACTCATTATAACCGCTAGGAGGCAATTTTTCCTTGTATGTGCACATGTTCTGTATGTGTTTCTAATTTGTTACATGCATTTTTGTGCTACTATTTTACCGATTTGTACAATAAATATTTACTTTTTATATATGATCAATTCTGGTCACTAATGACTCTTGCCTTCTCCCATATCATAGTATAATAGCCGCTAATTCAATTGCCGGCTTTTGTGAAATTACAGACCCGACATGAAATGACACATGGTTTACATACAGTTAACCATGTCATTTTATGTAGTTTGATATATGGTTTTAAATAACAATTACATGAGTGTATGTGTGCAAAATTTCATACATGTAGGGGTTAATTAAAGGTGTAAATTTGTTGAAAAAAATGTGTGGGCTCCCGCGCTATTTTCTCCACCAGACAGGAAAACCAATGAGTGGGGGCAGATAATAATAGCCTAGGGAGGGTGCATTTATTTTGTGCCCCCCCCGGCTACCTGTTATCCTGGGTTAACAGGTTTACAGCTACTAGCACAGCTAATGCTGGCTGCTCAGCTGTAAACCCCCGAAGGAATGAGCTAATCTCCCGGCTGGCAGGAGAGGAAGTGATTAGCTGGGAAGTTTAATTGATTGCTTCCCAGGCTAATCAGTTCACTTCAGGTCAGCCGGGGACTCCCTCTGACGTCACTGATGCTGTGCGGTGTCCCCGGCTGACCTGAAGTGAACTGATTAGCCTGGGAAGCAATCAATTAAGCTTTCCACACTAATCGCTTCCTCTCCTGCCAGCCGGGAGATTAGCTCATTCCTTCGGAGGTTTTCAGCTGAGCTGCCAGCATTAGCTGTGCTGCTAGCTGTAAACCTGTTAACCCTTTTCGATGGATTACAGCGTGGGACCTGACTGTGCGTCGGATAGGTAAGATAAAGCTTGCTTTATTATTTTATTCTTATTACAGGAGAACAAGGGAATCGAGGATTACCTCTACAATAACAGATGGTCAAAAACTCTGTGTTTATTTCATTAAAATGATTTTTCATTAATGTGTGTGTGTATTTTTTAACCACTTCATACAATAGGATTAATAATTGAGAGTTGTCTAATTGACAACTCTCAATTATTAACCTGGCTTAAAGTCACCTTCCAATAGAAAGGTGGCTTTAACCCATTATTAACCCATTCGCCACCACTACAGGGCAATGGGAATAGACGGGCTAAGTGCCAGAAAGGGCGAATCTAATAATAGATTTGCCTTTTCTGGGGTGGCTGGGGGCAGATGTTAGTAGCAAGGGGGGGCACAAAATAAATGCACCCTCCCTAGGCTATTATTATCTGCCCCCACTCGCTGGCTTTCCCTGTCTGGTGGAGAAAATAGCGCGGGAGCCCACGCATTTTTTTTCAACGAATTTACACCTTTAATTAACCCCTACATGTATGAAATTTTGCACACATACACTCATGTAATTGTTAGTTAAAACCATATATCAAATTACATGAAATGACATGGTTAACTGTATGTAAACCATGTGTCATTTCATGTCGGGTCTGTAATTTCACAAAAGTCAGCAATTGAATTAGCGGCTATTACACTATGTAGAAGTGTTTGAACTATAAATTATGTATTATATATATATATATATATATATATATATGTTGCAATGACATGTATATATATATATATATATATATATATGTATTTTATGTGTATATACAGTATGTATTCTTTCTAGTCTTTATTAAACCTGTCAGTGTGATTTTACAGTATAGCCGGGGATGAATTGCCGGCTTTTCTAAAGGACACCCGTGCGTATTTCTCGCAAGTCAGACGTCTGGTCCGTGTGTAATCCGTTGTTTTCTCGCACCCATAGGCTTTCATTGGCGTACAACTGGCGTAATACGCGTACAATCACAGCATGCTGCGGGTGTCTCGCACCGTAAGATACGCCCGAGAAAAATACGCATTATCAGAGCTGCCCCATAGAGAAATATTGGTCTGTGTGTAATGCGTGGTTTTCACGCCTCTCACTCGTCCGTATTCCTATTTAGTGTGACGCCGGCCTTATACAATATATTATTCAGTTATTTGTAATTATTTTATAAAATATAATTCTGTAGTTCACAGTTTTTGTAGTATATATATTCATACAGTATATATAGTATGCTTAGATTCTATAACTGTATTTTTATATGTATAGTGAGAATTAAAATAAACTACAGTAATATAAAGAATTACATTAAAGCCAATACATATATGTATAAGACATTTCAAATATTTGGTTTCTGTATGAATATGATATTTAACCTTATCTCTTATTTATCCTTAGAATTTTCATTTTAAAGCAGGACTTAATTGGGAAAAAATCTCTTACATGGATTTATGCCTTTATTTACACAGGAAGTTGTAATAACTGCATGATTTTATATATTTAACACTTAAAAGGAAATAATACATAACTAACTGAATCTAAATTTAGTTTTTGTGTGTTGCTAACATTTTGAAGTTATTTATTTGCATGGCAATATGTTCTTACTGTATGGCAGGTGACATTTAAACTATTCTAATAATAAGGCTACCATACCTCCATTTCAGTTTTTGTAACTTAAAGCTCTTGTAACTTCAGTGAAAAGAATTTTTGAGAGAGCTCAGCCTTTGCAAGTCAAGGAGATTCTTTAGGCCTCTTAAGTTCCAGGATTCGGATACAATTGCAAACCCTTGTACCAAGTATAGCTACAACCCAATTTTCTTTTGCATTCTTCTATACATAAATGCTTCACAAAGTTTGTTATGTGTATTTGGGGAATATTCAAAGAATTATTAAGATATTAAATTTAATAGTTTACAATGCGCATTGATAATTAGGATACAATAATTTGGGTTAATAAACATATATTCATACCTTTTGTATGTGGAATCTGTGTTGTGAACTTATATCTGTGTCACAGTCTGAGTGACAGATGACAGATGCAGTGGATGAGCAGCTGCTAAGAGAAAATGTAGACTGAAGAGACCCTTGTGGCGTATAGCGGTGCTTCCCGCCTCCCGCCAATCCCCATAATCACAAACAACAGCAGGCCTGGATGGGTTGGACAGGTCGGCCACAGTTTATTAAATTATAAGCAGAGAGGGGCAAATACGATCCGCAACGACTCTCTGCCGAGGACCCACCTCCGCGCGACCGGTGGGCAAGATCGCAGATGAGAGCGGTTAACGATACGAACTGTTGCCCCCCCATACTACCGCTGTGACAATGAATACGACAAAAACTTTGTAAGTAATGACAGGTATAATAAATTGTACATATATATGTCAATACAACTAATTTTTTTTTTTTTTAAATTATGTACAATAGCTGCACAGCAAAATCTTCTAATATAAAAAGGGAGGGAGGATGGGACAAAACTTCCACTGGTCAGAAGAGGGAGAAAGAGGAAGAATCCGGCCAAGACACGAGCATTTAACAACTGAGGGTGCGGCCGGACTCCACTTCCTTTTTCTCCCCGTTGGTCAGTGGAGTCCGTTATATGGCATCACCTGGGGAGGAGGGAGTGACGGGAGGAGGGAAGCACAGCCCACAGTTCCTTCAAACTAAAGAGTCTATATGGGCTCTTCAGTCAGAAGCTCGATCCCTATTCGGTGCCGTGCTTACCAGACTGAAGAGACCCTTGTGGCGTATAGCGGTGCTTCCCCGCCTCTCGCCAATCCCCATAATCACAAACAACAGCAGGCCTGGATGGGTTGAACAGGTCGGTCACAGTTTATTAAATTATAAGCAGAGAGGGGCAAATACAATCCGCAACCGCCTCTCTGCCGAGGACCCACGGCTCTGAAGGTGGGCGTAATTTACAAGGAGGGAGAGGCAAATACAATTCTCAACGGACTCTCTGCCGAGGACCCCCGGCACCGCCGGTGGCGAGCAGGCAGATGAGAGGTTACGAACCGTTGCCCCCACCATACTATCGCCACGGAGGATCATGTGCATATCTTTTGTATGTGGAATCTGTGTTGTGAACTTATATCTGTGTCACAGTCTGAGTGACAGATGACAGATGCGTGTATGAGCAGCTGCTAAGAGAAAATGTAGTATGTGTGATGTATGAAAGGAGAGGTTTCACAATTCATGGTATGCGAGGAAACCCCCAAAAAAACATGTTTTATGGGAAATACGAATCAGTTTAATTATTAGAATATTAAGATACATAACAAAATATTATCTACTTAACATATTTTTCTATATTGCTTTAGGAATTATTTCTTGCTTTAGTTAATTGTGGATAAGTGGAATCACACTTCAAAATGGTTTGAGGAAATCTACATTTAGATTTTTTTTTTCTCCCAAAGGATAATTTTACGATGTTCAATGTTATTTTTTAGTGGTTACATTGATGGTACAAACATCTTCAGACAAATATATGGTATAAAGCTAAAATAGAAGTTACATAAATAATTTATAAAATAATAATTATTTTAATTTTGGTTTTGATAAATGAATTATTTCATAAAATAAGAATTTTTGGTATTAAGGGAGAAATGTGTTTTGATCTTGAATACATCATCACATTTCATCAACACCTCTTCTTCACACATTTTAAAGAATATAAAAAGGTACTATGGTATAACTACTAGGGATAATAACATTAAGTATTATAAAGAGTCTTTTTTTTACACTAAGAAGGGGATTACATGCAAAGTTGCATAATTGGAATATTTTGGTAACACAAGGTTATGACAAATATGAAATCATTCAGATAATAGAAATATTAAGGATATGTGTTACTGAGAACATAACTACTCAGCATTTGTCAAAAACATATAAAGGCCTTATTTCCATTTGTATTCATTTTTTTTTATTTCTTATTCTTATTTTTCATTCTTAATTTTTATTCTTACTTTATTTCTATTTTTAATTCTTAATGTTTATTTTTTATCTCAACCAAGAGAAAAAAATATCAATATTTAATAAAGTAATGTCTAGTACAAGAATATTGCTTCATGAAATATAGTGAAGATATCGATATTGTTTCATTAAAAGAAAATATTTTAATTCTGAGTAAATACAACAATTCTTTCATTTATTCATTCACTCACTCATATATTCTTATTTTGGTTCATGGCTATACATTCTTACATATTATTGGTCTAATAAATATATTCCATTAATAAAGTTTTAGTAATAAAGATGGAAACACTTGTTACATGAAAAACACACTGACACCTATGTGTTGAAAAGGTAATTACACCTATTACATAAAAATGTTTTATCTCATGATGATTATGGTTAATAATGCATTATCATTTATTATTGGTTCACTATTAGAAACATGAATTCCATATTACTATTCTGATAATAATTCTATGGATATTACTGATTGCTATGGTATGCTGTGATATTATAGGTTAGGAAAATTACCAGATTTGGTATAGAATAGGGAATGAAGACTTCAAGCAAGATATTGAATTTACGTTAATAAAGACTTTTCATATTTCTAAATTCAAGTAATTTTTAAAAGTTGCAAGAAGAAAAAGCCGAAGTCCCAGAAGGTAAAAATGCTATGATTTTTGAGTAATAAAGAACTGTGTCAATTACAAATGCAGTATTCACCACTGACAACCATGATTGCAGTATCCATCACTGACAAACATAATGGCAGAGGACGATGATCCTATGATGCTAATATGAACGGTGTTAGGTTTTTTTCAAGTTCCAGTGGTTTCCTATCACCTATGAAGCTTCAATGAAAGCTGGTGAACAATAAGGTAATTGTCAGGAACCTACAACCCTGACATGAGTCCTGTGTGTTAGGACTAAGGACTGGTTATGGTGCTATGTTTAGCAAGGAAGAGTCATTTTAACCCTTGCTTTGCTGACCGAAGATGTCACACCTGTTCCAAGACCAGTGCGGATGACATGGAGGATTCCAGAAATATCCAAGGCGAGCCAATGTAAGTCCAGGTCTATAAGGGTGACACTGCTCAGATATTAAAGCTTCATTTCATCTATGGACTTTGTTTTTTATCAACATTTGAATTTATGGACTTTGATTGACACATGGTCTCTATAATATCTACATGCTATTTCAAAGGAATTATCATCTAAAGACTGTTTTAAAAGAATCAAGAAGACAGAATACATCAAAATGAAGACCAGATGGACATCAGATGATGATGACTGGACCCGAGATGCTTCAATTTAGATTTAGGAAAGTATAATAATACGCTTTATATATGAATATTGGTCACGGCTTACCATAACTTGAATTCACATAATTATGTTATTGAGTGTGTATAACAATAATCTGATATTATTTTGGATATTAAATTATTTTGCCAAAGAAGAAGAAAAGAAGAAAGAAGATCTGATTATCCTAAAAATGAACTTCTCTACTTTGAGGGTTCCAATTAATGTCCGTCACGCTCAAAAGGGGGAATTGTTAAATATTAATTATTGGTTATTAATTTATACTATATACACTCGATTCTGTACTGAGCACATTGACTTTCGCTGACATTACATATGCTATTTCTGTATGGTAAAGTGTCAACCCCATATATAGAGACCACGTGCTCTGAGGGACGTGTATATATAACATGGCTACACGAAGGGAGGGGGGTTCTTCCTCACTCTCTTCAGACACTCAAGGGACATTTTACTCTGACACTACATCGAATGAATAGCTGTTAAGTAACCACGTGTTGCTTCCAAAGATGCTCCTGACAGAGACAGATGTCATTTTACTATTCAGGATCCAAGGAAAGAGGCGTACAAACTTTGCTATGGACAATCTCTTTGTAACTATTTCACCCATTTTATGTTTTTCTGCAATGATGTTTTTTGGTGGACAGTCCAATAAACCGCTACATTTTTTTTTATAAGAAACATTGTGACATTTTCCTTAGAGTATCGCATCTGGTAACAAGTCCTGGTAAAAATATACTAAACTAAGTAGTTTTACAGTGTCTTCCTGTTTGTAGTCAGTAGGGGCCTTAGTACCCATGTAGGGCTGTTAGCTCTGTAACGTTAAGCAAGATATCCAGCCATCCAGAGTCCTGATGGACAGAAATGCAACCGAAGCAGCAGCGTGACTGCAGTGTGTAGCAGAAGCTTGAGAAGTGGTCCTAAGCAGTACAGGGACGCAGGTCGCTCATCATGTGGCAGATTATTGCATGGGCCGATGCCCTTAGATCCGGGTTGAAACGGACGAGGGAACCCCCAAACGTAGTGAGTCTGGACAGGGAGGACGCTGTGCTACCGCAAGAGGCGGTACAACCCCGTAATGTACTGAAGGACGTAGACAGGAGTACAGAGGAAGTGAACAATGTGAACTGTATGGAACCTTATGCTGATGTTGTTACTGACAAGGATGTGCTGCGAAATGAAGAAAGTAAAGTTTTCTGTTTTAAGTTTGAAATGGACTCTGTCTCTTTATATGCAACAACAGCAGCAGAGGAACTTCAGCCAGCCCTATGGGACCCTGATGGTGCAGAAGGTATGCTGCAGAGGGGACACTACATTCATATGACGGGAGAACAGGGCATTTTAAAGTACAAACTCTCAGCCACGACTACGGCACTGGCCCTCCCTCACACCTGGCCCTGCTCGTGCTGCTGCTGTTGGTGGGAATCTGCCTCTTTTTTTCCACGCTTCCAGTTCTCTACACGGCCTAGCCACAGGTTCTCTACTCTTTCCCCTCGGCAACATCGGACGCGGCCTCAACATTTCTGGAACCGGCATGACACAAGTACCTGCAGCCCGGTCTTCCTCCTTCATGGGTCTTAAACATTAAATGCTTGACCATTGTACCAAATATGGTTAACAGAACTCCCATTCTTGTGATGGGTGGAGGTCCACAGAGATAAGACACATCCTTTGGAGAGGTGATTAGTATTTGTGGGACACCTCAGGACCACATCAGCGGTGATCTGAAGTATGTCAGGGTAATTTATAAAGTTGTCCTGGATAATCATAGTGTTGGCCGTTGGCCTGGATGTGGCACTTGGCTCCATGGTCTGGGCCAGCTCTCCAAGTGAATACATTACCATTCGCAGGACTGATATGGCCTGTGATTGGCTGCAGCAGTCAGTGAGTGACAGCAGTTGAGCATCATTAGTTTTCATATCTTTTTTTAAAATACAAGCCAAGGCCAATGCTATGCCTTTAACCTCTGTACTGCAGGAGCAGACACAACAGCATAATTATACTAATGTGTCTGCCTTCAAAGATGGACACCACTAGATACCATTGCAAACTTTGGATAAGGGTCGCCGACTCGCCATTTCAATTATCACCTCAGCTGTTAGAACTGCTAGAGTCGGCCCTTCCTATGCAGCATGGTGATCCTACAACATGTGCTGGACATTTACTTTCACAAGAGGATTTGGGGCTTTTCCATCTGCAGTCCCACAATAAGGAAAGAGGAATCTGATATCTTGCAGCTTTTTTATGACTTTTCCATTGGTCTAAAGATTTATTTATAATTTAATTTCAATCAGTTGATTGAGGTTTGGTTCAAAATAAATGATAGAATTTAAAGGGTGCGTGATAAGGTTATACTTTATTATATGTTGCAATTGCATGTCAGTTACACAGCAGTACATAGCCAAAATAAGTAAGTACAGTGTATCTTTGATTATGACTGAAGATAAGAGAAACAATTTGATAAATCAGCCCCTAAGAGAAAAACTGTCTTAAGGCACTGCACACTTAGCGATCGCACTAGCGATCACGACAACGACACAAACTGGCGAGATCGCTAGTGCGATCGCTATGTGGTCGCTAGTTAGCTTCCAAACACAAAGATCTCATCAGAGATCAGCGATCTGTATAACGACCTCTGCGGTCGTTGGGAAAACCTAGTCCCACCTGCGATGCTGGTGAAGTCGTTCATAAAGGGTGTCACACTCAGCGATTCAGGCTCACCAGCGGGACACCAACGACCAAAAAACGGCTCAGAACGTTCATAAGCGATCAGCGACATCGTAGCAGGGGCCACATCGCTGCTACATGTCACACACAGCGGCGTCGCTAACGAGATCGCTACTGAGTCATAAAATCGGTGACTCGTTAGCGATCTCGCTTAGTGTGACAGTACCTTGAGGCTATGGTTCCACGGTCCGGAACCATAGCGCTTTGGACGGAGCGGAAATTCCGCTCCGTCTAGCCCCGCCCCCTTTCTGACGCGCGATCTTTCCGGAGGTGTTCAGGACACCTCCGGAACACCTCCGGAAAGAGCGCAGGAATACCTGTCTTACATTCATTTGCGCGACAGCACACGTCCGCCGCAATACGCGAGGCAGTCATGCTTGTGTCTAGTATAAACACAGATCGCATGTCACGTTGTAAACGACCTATGGTTTGCAACCTGGATTGTCCTACGCATGTGGGAAGGATTTCTGGTGTAAAGCGATTCCTCACGACTAGACCAATACGTAAACTCTAGGACAGCTGCGTGTTGGCCGCTGCACATGCCACCACAGCGCGCGCTAAACATCGCATGCTCTAATCGTGACTCGTTAGGATCGCATACTACCTTTAGTTTCCCAAAACAACGAATAGCAGCACAGATTTCACTTTGTATTCTGTTCTTGAAAAATTAGAGCATAGTTTTGATTGAGTGCCATGGGGAACTAAGACAGTTATTCTTTTGATGAATAGGGTTCATAGTATTTATCATCAGAAACTATAGAACTTACACTGTCTAGCAGAGATGTAGTCAGATTTCACGGCAGGGTGGGCAAGACTGCAATCTGTAATGACTTCATACAGCAATATTATATAAATTCTGAATGTAATTAATCCTATGTAGGCTACTGACATTATATATATATGTATATATATATATATATATATATATAATATATATATATATATGTCAGTTTTAAAGGGAATGTCATCACAATCTACCTTCCCCTCCAAACTTTTTCTATGGTCATGTTGCTCTCTGAAAGATAATGTGATCCACACTTTTACTTCTGAAATCTGTTGCTTTCTTAAAGAGCAATCACTGTTTTAATTAATATGCAAATGAGCTTTAAGTGGGTGTGATCAGAGCATTTCCCAAGCCTTTTCCTCCCTGACTCTATTTCTCTTCCAGATCCATCTTCTCCTGCCTGACTGACAGGTCGGAGTCACACTAGCGAGAAATACGGACTATTGCTATGCGAGAAAAAAATCGAAAGAATAGATATATACACATAGAATACATATATATATATACACACATGTAATTGAGACACACACATATATATATATATATATAATCTAATATATAAAGCTGAATGTATGTATGTGTGTATGTATGTGGGTATGTTTGTCCGGATAGGAATCCGCACCGTCGCACTTACGGCATGAAATTTTGCATGCCCGCACATCTCAACCCCAGGAGCGTCCTAGCTATGTTATAAATGAAATTTTATACCCGACGTTCAATCGCACAACAATTTTGCCCTATCTACATAATGGGAAGATGAGCTGAATGTTGTGTGGATGTCCGGCATTGGAATCTGCATTTACGGGCATGAAATTTTGCATGCCCGCATGTCTCGACCCCGAAAGCGTCCTAGGCTATGTTTTGAATCAAAATTTTAACCCCGCCGTTCCAAATCGCCAAACAATTTTGGCCCTATCTACATAATGGGGAGAAAGCTGAATGCTTGTGTGGATGTCCGGCATAGGAATCTGCATTTAGGGCATGAAATTTTGCACACCCGCACGTCTCGACCCCGGGAGCGTCATAGGCTAGGTTTTGAGTCAAAATTTTAACCCCGCGCATTCCAAATCGGCAAATAATTTTGGCCCGGGATAGGAATCTGCACCGTTGTACTTACGGGCATGAAATTTTGCATGCCCGCACATCTCAACCCCAGGAGCATCATAGGCTATGTGTTGAATGGAAATTTTAACCCCCGCACGTTCCAAATCGCCAAACAATTTTGGCCTATCTACATAATGGGGAGAAAGCTGAATGCTTGTGTGTATGTCCGGCATAGGAATCTGCATTTACGGGCATGAAATTTTGCACACCCGCACGTCTCGACCCCGGGAGCGTCATAGGCTAGGTTTTGAGTCGAAATTTTAACCCCGAGCATTCCAAATCGGCAAATAATTTTGGCCCGGGATAGGAATCTACACCGTTGTACTTACGGGCATGAAATTTTGCATGCCCGCACATCTCAACCCCAGGAGCATCATAGGCTATGTGTTGAATGGAAATTTTAACCCCGCACGTTCCAAATCGCCAAACAATTTTGGCCCTATCTACATAATGGGGAGAAAGCTGAATGCTTGTGTGTATGTCCGGCATAGGAATCTGCATTTACGGGCATGAAATTTTGCACACCCGCACGTCTCGACCCCGGGAGCGTCATAGGCTAGGTTTTGAGTCGAAATTTTAACCCCGGCATTCCAAATCGGCAAATAATTTTGGCCCGGGATAGGAATCTGCACCGTTGTACTTACGGGCATGAAATTTTGCATGCCCGCACATCTCAACCCCAGGAGCATCATAGGCTATGTGTTGAATGGAAATTTTAACCCCCGCACGTTCCTAAATCCCAAACAATTTTGGCCCTATCTACATAATGGGGAGAAAGCTGAATGCTTGTGTGTATGTCCGGCATAGGAATCTGCATTTACGGGCATGAAATTTTGCACACCCGCACGTCTCGACCCCGGGAGCGTCATAGGCTAGGTTTTGAGTCGAAATTTTAACCCCGCGCATTCCAAATTGGCAAATAATTCTTGGCCTGGGATAGGAATCTGCACCGTTGTACTTACGGGCATGAAATTTTGCATGCCCGCACATCTCAACCCCAGGAGCATCATAGGCTATGTGTTGAATGGAAATTTTAACCCCCGCACGTTTTGGTGTGTGATTTTTATGTGCAGAATAAATTTTTGTTAACATAGTCTATTTTGTTACAGCTAACAGCAGTTATTAATTAACCACGGCGAAGCCGGGTACTACAGCTAGTATATATATATATATATTAGTTCATAGAGTTCTACATAGTATAATAGCCGCTAAATCAATTGCCGGCTTCTGTAAAATCATTACAGAACCCGACATGATATGACACATGGTTTACATATAGTAAACCATTTCATTTTATTATATTTATATGTGTCTCAATGACATGTGTGTGTGTGTGTGTGTGCGTGTGTGTATATTGTGAGACAGTGAAGGAATATGTGTTGAATGGGGTGTACATTTCACCTAGGTACTTTGTTGACTGGTATAGGGGAAATGTGTGGCTTTGTAAAACTAGTGGTGGAGAAAGGTCACTACACCTTCCATTCAGTGCACACTTGCAACTCAAACCTGAATCCACTCAAGTGATAATTAGGAAGCCAGAAGTAGGTGTCTGGAAACACAGACAGAGAGCTCGCTTAGTCTGGACAGGAGTCCAGGCACAGGAGGAGTCTCCAAGAGGGGAGCTCTCTCAGTCTGGGTGCTCGATGTGCCCCCGGACACAAGAGGAGTCTCTGCGAAACTCCATGCTGGTAACTACTGAATAGGAGGGGAGCTCTCTCAAGTCTGGACGTTGGATGTGCCTTCAGACACAAGAGGAGTCTCTGGGAAACTCCATGCTGGTAACTGCTGAACATATGTGTTGTTTTGGGCCAGGCTGTTAGAGTCTGGTCCCTGATAGTGAGGGAATCTCTCTATGTGAAGTGAGTAGCCGGAGAGGCTTAGGATTTCTGTTTATGAGTTGTTTTTATCACCTATTGTTTGCTGTGGACTTTAATAAAGCTGTTTGCGGCCAGTTTACACCAGAACTGCTGTCTTTGAATGAACTGTTTCCGTGCCACTCCGTCTACCAGGACGGCGATCCCAGAGCTATATCCCCTGAAAGCTTACAATTGGTGCTAGAATGCGCGGGCAGGACAGTGGCTAAAGACAGCAGCAAAGGAGAAATCTGTTGAAGCAGCAGTAGAGAAAAAAAAAAAGTGTGTCAGCAAAAGAAACCTCTGTTGGAGCAGTCTTAAAGAGACAGTAGCCCTAATAGACTTTGCAAAGAAAAAAAAAAAAGTGTCTGCACAGCAAAGCTGAACTTTCTGTGGAAAAGACTGTGGAGTGGTAGGTCTTGAGTGAAGACTGCCGTTGTTGAGACAGAGAAGTCTGACAGCATGGATGACAGCCTGGAGGCGCTGATTAGACAAATGGCGCAAGTTAATGTGCAATATAAGACTGCCGTTGTGGAGACAGATAGCTTCGGCAGTATGGAGGAGCTCGTTAAGCAACACCTGCAGAGCATGCAGAAAGCCCAGCAGAGCCTACAGCAGCAACTCCTGCAGAGCCAGCAGAGCATGCAGCAGGCCCAGCAGAGCATGCAGCAGCAATACCTGCAGAGCCAGCAGAGCTGGCAGCAGCAGCAGCAGGAGACTAACCGGTTGTTTTTTGAGCAGATTGCAGCACTACAAAAGACTTGCAGCGCATCGTCCCCGAGTAATGTTGTAAAGGAATCTGCATTGCCTACAGTAAGGAAGTGGCGGGAGCCTGACGTCGGCAGACATGTCGGCATGGTCGAAGAGACGATGGACCCCTACTATCGAGCACTAAAGAAGGAGCGGGAGGCTGCCGTCAGCAAACCTGAGCATAAGGTTGAAAAGATGATAGTGGACCACTGCACCCGAGCATGTCCTCCTGAGGTACAGCCAGAGGTCGGACAAGGAGGACACCAGGATGCCACTCGTCTGGTCGGCCTGATGGAGAGGGCCTTCGCTACCAAAGACTGCCTCCGTGACCAGCCGTCTGAGAGGTCGTCACTTCAGAGTTCCTGGACCCCGAACTCTCCCGGTAAGAGCGTTCCAGCTGTTGGGGACATGGGGTATGCTGATAAGCGGGTTCAGGCCCGAGGGGACATATGGGTGGAAAAGTGTGATGGACAGTGTTGGAGATGTCGTGAAATTGCAGCCAACTGTCCACTAGAGGGGGAGCCTATGTATTGTGATGTTGGCAGGTCCCTCTCTCTCTGCGCAGAACCCGTGTCTGTGGCCACCTCAGCGAAGAGACTGGACCACAGCTGTCCCCGGTGGTTGTAAATGACTGCCCAGCACAGGCCCTCTTGGACTCAGAGAGTCCAGTAACTTTCGTACGTGACAGCCTGATTGATAGGGACTTCATCCCTGATAAACACCTGAGTGTGGTGTGCATCCATGGAGACACCAAAGTCTACCCAGAGACTGCCGTGGACTTGGTCCCCAAACTCGGGGAGGTTTCATGTGAAGTTGGGGTAGTGAAGAACCAGGTGCACCCAGTCATATTGGGTAATGACTTTCCCCGATCTAAGGATCTCTGGGGGAAAAATGATTCTGTTGGACAGTGTGATGAAGCTCCTACTGAGGGTGCGCAGTCCCGAGGGGCGGAACACAATGCTAGTGGGCCGTTAAACGTATGTGATAATAATGATGATGATGATGATAATGATAATGGTGATGATGATGATCATGATAATGATGATGATCATGATAATGATAAATGATGATGATCATGATAGTGATGATGATACTGATCATAATCATGATAATGATACTGATAATGATGATGACCGTGATAAAGATGAAATTCCTTTGCAGGTGATGTTGGAGACGAGGATGGTGGTTCTCGGGAACCAGTGTCCCTGACCTACCTGTGTCCTGTGACAATTTTGGGAGTGAGCAGTTGCGAGACCCCACTCTTAAAACGGCACAGGAAAATATAAGTGTTCTAAATGAGGTTTCCCAAGAGCCTGGCTCTGAGGAGAGGTTTCCTCATGCTGCCATAAACAATAACCTATTGTATAGGGATACTAAAGTCCAGGGTGAGGTCGTGAGTCAGCTCCTGGTACCTGAGCTATATAGAAGTATAGTGCTGGGGTTGTCACATAGTCACGTACTTGATGGCCCACCTGAGGGAAACCAGGGAAAAGATGGTGAAGTTAATGTTTTGGATGACATTTTAACTGAGGTTCCAGATCAAGATGATGAATTGTATAACTCTGAAAGTGAGCAGGATGTGAATGAGAATGAATTGTATAACCCTGAAAGTGAGCCGGATGTGAATGAGAAAAAAGGGTCAGACAGGGATAGTGGTAGTGGTAGTGAATCATCTGATGACGATCAAGCAAACAGTGCAAATGAGGAAGGCATGGTAGCAGAGGAGGTTGAGGGTCCTGAGAAGAAAGCTGATGCTGACCTTACAGCCGGACAGAAGATGGCATCTGAAGATAGTTTACAGTTGGCAGATTCCCTGGCAAAGACAAGGTGAAAGGAGGAGAGCTGAGCTTTAAAGGCAGGACTCTGAAACTGAACACAGCACAAGTAGATGCTGTTAAGAATGAGAAGTTATCAATGTATGGTATGGAGCTGCATCATGCCAAGGACTCTGAAGGTAATGCTGCCGAGGTGGAAAAAGCCATGGAAGTGGTAGACACCAAACCAGATGCCTCATCAGAAGCTGAGGTCTCAAGTGAAACTGTGAGGAACAAGACTGAAGAGGTAGAATGTAAGACTGACGGTAGGGCTTCTGAGCATGTTCTACCAGAAGAGCCTGAAGAAGGGGCCGAAGACATAAAGGACGTCCAACAGCTACAGGAGAAGATGCGTCTCCATGAGGTCTCCACCAAAGAAATGAAGACTGATAATGTTGCATTACGCGAGCAGCTGCAGCAGTGTGAATTGGATGTGGCATCTTTTCGCAGGGAACGTGAGCGGTTCCAGCAGTTGCTCCAGAGAGCACGAAATGAAAGGGAAAGTGTATATAGTACCTTGCAAGATCAAGAAAAAGTGGTTGCACAGGTACAAGATGAATTGATTACTTCTCAGAAAAATCTCCAAATTGTGATGAAGGAGCGTGATGAGAGCCATGAGCAGCTTCTTGAGAAGGTCAATGAAGTAAAAGAAAGGATACAGGGAATCTCTTCATTGCGAGAGCAAATGCAGCAACTACACGAGGAGGTGAAAGCAGAAAAGATGAAGAACCTTGACTTGTTAGAAGATGTGGATCTCCTGGAGAAAGAAGTAAGAGCTCTGCGTCTGATGCAAAGTGAGCCTGTACAAGAAGAGGATGAATTATGTGTACTGCCAAAGAAAAACGATCAGCTCCTTCTACAGTGCCAATCATTTGAACAGTGTAGCTTAAAATGGCCAGAGACCATGGCAGAGGAGCTTAAGTTCTGTGAAATAGAGTTCATGAATCAAATGATATTTAAGAAAGTAGATGTGCTAAAGAAGGTTCAGGGGGAATTAGAGAAAGGTGCAAAAACCCCTTTACCTCCTGAGATAGTTGGTGACACATGGTCAGTGCACCAAGGACAGGAGGTACGAGAGTTTCTGAGGAAGAATCAGCAGAGGTGTTCTGACGTGCCTGGTCGTACTTCTCTGGAGAGGCACTATACCGAAACTGAGCCCGGCACTAAGGTCAAGCTGAAACCGTGCAGGATACCCGAGGCCCGCAGAGAGCATAGGCCTGGGAGGGTACAGGGTAGTGCGGATGCTTCAGGTGAAGATACAGATGACAATAGTGAAGATGAAGCTAATGATGGCCATACTTCAGGTGAAGATGAAGTTGATGATGGCCATGACTGGTCCGGAGTTCACTGTCTCTTTAGGATTGATGACCAGCCCTCCGGTCTGGATGACCAGCCCTCCGGTCTGGAGAAGAGGGGGGGGATATGTGAGACAGTGAAGGAATATGTGTTGAATGAGGTGTACATTTCACCTAGGTACTTTGTTGACTGGTATAGGGGAAATGTGTGGCTTTGTAAAACTAGTGGTGGAGAAAGGTCACTACACCTTCCATTCAGTGCACACTTGCAGCTCAAACCTGAATCCACTCAAGTGATAATTAGGAAGCCAGAAGTAGGTGTCTGGAAACACAGACAGAGAGCTCGCTTAGTCTGGACAGGAGTCCAGGCACAGGAGGATTTCTCAGGAGGGGAGCTCTCTCAGTCTGGGTGCTCGATGTGCCCCCGGACACAAGAGGAGTCTCTGCGAAACTCCATGCTGGTAACTACTGAATAGGAGGGGAGCTCTCTCAAGTCTGGACGTTGGATGTGCCTTCAGACACAAGAGGAGTCTCTGCGAAACTCCATGCTGGTAACTGCTGAACATATGTGTTGTTTTGGGCCAGGCTGTTAGAGTCTGGTCCCTGATAGTGAGGGAATCTCTCTATGTGAAGTGAGTAGCCGGAGAGGCTTAGGATTTCTGTTTATGAGTTGTTTTTATCACCTATTGTTTGCTGTGGACTTTAATAAAGCTGGTTGCGGCCAGTTTACACCAGAACTGCTGTCTTTGAATGAACTGTTTCCGTGCCACTCTGTCTACCAGGACGGCGATCCCAGAGCTATCTCCCCTGAAAGCTTACAATATATATATATATATATATATGTATTCTATGTGTATATATCTATTCTTTCGTTTGTGTTTTAAAACCTGTCATTGGGATCCATTATATGTGCGTTTTGCAAGCCGGCGGGAAAATCTCACCATACGGATGCAAAATGGATGTCACACGGATGCTTAGATGCGAGAAAATCACTTTCTCGCATTACAATCGGATGACATATGGATCATTGTTCATGAAACATTTGTGCAATTCTAGTCCATGAAAAACTGACCATATTTTTATATGTTGTGTGTGACTCCAGCCTTAGGGCTCATACTCACTTGCGCCAAAAATGGATGATATTCAGCTGAAAAAAAATCGGATTCAAATCTGACCAATGTTATTCAATAGGTGACATCTCATTTGCAATTTTTTTCTCAGCCGAAATTGGTGTGAGAAAAAAATCGCAGCATGCTGCGATTTGATGCGATTTTGGCATGATAATCGCCAATGCAAGTCAATGGGTGCGAGAAATCATCGCACAGCACTCGCACCATGCGAGTGCTGTCCGATTTATACGCACCAGTCTCCTTTGAAAAGCCAGCAATTCATCCCCGGCTACTGTAAAATCACACTGACAGCTCACAAAACACTAGATACATACACATAGAATACATATATATTATATATATATATATATATATCACATGTCATTGTGACACATACATATATATATATTTATAGTTCATACACTTCTACATACTGTAATAGCCGCTAATTCAATTGCCGGCTTTTCTGAAATCACAGAAGCCGACATGAAATGATACATTGTTTACACACAGTTAACCATGTCATTTCATGTATTTTGATATATGGTTTTAACTTACAATTACATAAGTGTATGTGTGCAAAATTTCAGACATGTAGGGGTTAATTAAAGGTGTAAATTCGTTGAAAAAAAATGCGTGGGCTCCCGCTGTATTTTCTCCACCAGACAGACAAAGCAAGCGAGTGGGGGCAGATAATAATAGCCTAGAGAGGGTACATTTTTTTTGTGCCCCCCCTGGCTACTAACATCTGCCCCCAGACACCCCAGAAAGGGCAAATCTCTAATTAGATTAGCCCTTTCTGGCACTTTGCCCGTCTATTCCATTGCCCTGCAGCGGTGGCGAATGGGTTAATAAGGGGTTAAAGCCACCTTGCAATTGAAAGGTGACTTTAAGCCAGGTTAATAATTGAGAGCTGTCAATTAGACAACTATCAATTATTAATCCTATTGTATGAAAGAAAAATCAAACACACACACTTTAATAAAAAAGAAGTTTAATGAAATAATCAAACAGTTTTTGACCATATTTTATTTTCCTGCTAAAACCATTTCCTGTAATAAAAATAAAATAAAAAAGCAAAATTGTTCTTACCTATCCGATGCACAGTCAGGTCCCACGCTGTAATCCATCAGAAAGGGTCAACAGGTTACAGCTAGCAGGTAGCTAATGCTGCCTGCTGAGCTGTTACCCCCCAAATGAATAAGTTCCTCTCCCAGCGAAAGGAGAGGAAGTGATTAATGAATGAAGCTTAATTGATTTATTCCCACTTTCACTTCAGGTCAGGTCACCCTGACCTGACCTAAAGTGAAAGTGGGACGCTATCAATTAAGCTTCATTCATTAATCACATCCTCTCCTGTTGGCAGGAGATAAGCTCATTCATTCAGGAGCTTTCAGCTGAGCAGGCAGCATTACTTGCGCTGCTTGGATGAAAGCTAGTTAACCCTTTGTGAAGGATTACAGCGTGGGACGTGACAGATCGCCGGATAGGTAAGAATAATGTTGTTTTATTATTTTTTCTTTATTATAGGAGATCAAGGGCTTCGCAGGGATTAAGAGTTAAATAAAAGATGGTCAAAAAAATGTGTATTTATTTCATTAAAATTATTTATTCTTAAAGTGTGTGTGTGTTTTTTTTATTTACCTCAATAGGATTAATAATTGATAGTTGTCTAATTGACAGCTCTCAATTATTAACCTGGCTTAAAGTCACCTTTCAATTGCAAGGTGGCTTTAACCCCTTATTAACCCATTCGCCACCGCTACAGGGCAATGGGAATAGACGGGCAAAGTGCCAGAAAGGGCTAATCTAATTAGAGATTTGCCCTTTCTGGGGTGTCTGGGGGCAGATGTTAGTAGCCAGGGGGGCACAAAAAAAATGTACCCTCCCTAGGCTATTATTATCTGCCCCCACTCGCTGGCTTTGTCTGTCTGGTGGAGAAAATACAGCGGGAGCCCACGCATTTTTTTTCAACGAATTTACACCTTTAATTAACCCCTACATGTCTGAAATTTTGCACACATACACTTATGTAATTGTAAGTTAAAACCATATATCAAAATACATGAAATGACATGGTTAACTGTGTGTAAACAATGTATCATTTCATGTCGGCTTCTGTGATTTCACAAAAGCCGGCAATTGAATTAGCGGCTATTACAGTATGTAGAAGTGTATGAACTATAAATATATGTATATATATATGTCACAATGACATATATATATGTATATATATGTATATATATATATATATATATATATATATATATTACATATATATATGTATTCTATGTGTGTATATGTATTGTTTCTATTCTTTATTAAAGCTGTCAGTGTGATTTTACAGTATAGCCAGGGATGAATTAGCGGCTATTATACTATGTAGAAGTGTATGACCTACATATATATATATATATATATATATATATATATATATATATATAATTATTTGCTTTTTGTGTACATTTTTTTTTACACTGTGATTTTTACATGACTTTTTACATAGAGATAACTGCTCTATGTAAAACTTCATGTTAAAATCGCATTGCATACAGATGGAAAACTGATGGAAAACTGATGGAAAACGCATGGTGCGATTTAAAATCGCATGCAAATCGCATGACATTTTACTAGAATCGTACCGTTTTTTCCATCCAGAAAACGGACCGATTTTTTTCCAACTAGTGGGTATGAGCCCTTACTGAGAGATCAGTCAAGCAGGGGAAGGTGGGGATGGGCAATAAATAGAGCCAGGAAGGCAGAGGCTTGCGAAGAGCTCTGATAATCCCAGGGCACTTAAATTTTCATTTCATATAGATTAATACAGCAATTTTCAGTTAGGGACCAGATAACCAGTTTGATGGGTTAGAGGGTACAGGTAAATGTGGATCGTTTTAACAGATTCCCTTAAACATTTCCAAATGCTACTTGACCTTGTGGAAATGTCAGCATGAAAATGAAACTCGCATGCTCATAACGTAAAAAGTGCAATTATTTTGAGATTTGTTTTGTTACTGTAGAGTCTCTGACTTTACACTCGTCTGCCTCCTAAACCAACTACACATTTGCAGAACTATAGTAGTTTTGATAATCTCGCAAGGGTTATTTTTTTGTCCCATGCCAAATAATGAGGATTTTTAGACCCCTAGTTTCTGGGATACTAGAAAGGCAATGTATTTTCATTTATTTGAGGTCTCCTCTAGAAACATTATTTTCAAAGTGATTGCTTATATTGGATGTATGTGTAATCCCCAATTTATGAACGTTTCCTAGATCCGAACGTAAGTTATAAAAAAAAACCTAATACTCAACTAATCACTCAAACCTCTGTGCACTATGCTGCTTGCCAGCAAGTCCTGTTCTTTCCACTGTCAAGCCATATTTCTGTCCTCTTCATTGTAGGCCAGTACTTCTGGCTGCATCCAGTCCTTAGACACCATTCCGTGTTTGAAAGATACGACGATGTGATGTCAAGACCTTACGATGCGCAGTATCCTTTTGAGGCTTGGACGCAGCTGGAAGACGTTTTATAAATGGTCGGAGAAATGGTGAGCAACGGCAGATAGAAGAGGATCGGACAATTGCAGTGGGATAGCTGGAGATGTCAGTAATGAGGTGAGTATTTGTTTTTTTTTTTTGCCAAATCTGTTCGACCTTACATACTGTACAAATTTGGGTTATGAACAAACCTACAGAACCTATTTAGATCGTATCCTGGGAACTGCCTTTATTTAGTAAATGTAGCAGACAAATGAAAAGTATTCAATATAAAATAAGATGGAGGAGACAGTAAATAGCACAACGACAGTAGAGAACCAGGAGCCAGCCTTATACTAGCAGGAGCTCAGCATTATTATATCACATTTTATAAGAATTGGTAAATTGGTCAGTAAAGAAGTGGCAGTGATTAATTAGCTATAAGTTCTCAATTTCATTGGATATTTCAGATAGAATGCATAACTAATGATCATTTTCCTACTTTCATCATGTGATTTTATAAGCAGCCCATTAATTGTTGATTATGTGCACAAGATAGCCTTCTTTTTATGCAATAATGATGTCATAACGAAGATCCTGTTTCATCAGGCTATCGTCTTTCTCCTCAGTTTTCTGTAAAACACAATAAATATATATAACATTATGGCTATCATGACAGTATTACAAAGACCATTACAGAGGTTAATGACATTGGCATGCCTAAGCCAGTAAACATGACAAAAATGTAGGTGGTGGACTAAAGACTCAAGGACCCTGTGCAAGATTGGAGCATGACATCCCCTACCCCCATACAAAATGCTCTGAATAGTGAAAGAGAATATACAATGCACATTAAAATTCTAATGCATATTAACCAACTTTTATAAATGTTTTAGAAGGAGCAACAGAGAGATTCCGAAAAGGAAACATAGCCGATTCCATATTCTGCACTCATTTAAATACACTCCTCAACATTGAAATTGCAACACTAAGAAGGAAAAGTCGTGGAGTGATGAAAATTATAGGAACAGAAGACATGTTAGTGATATGATATGATATTGATGTCAAAATTAAAACAAAATTGTGAAAACACACAGAAATCCCCGCAGTTACACTCCTTGGCTGCTAGCAATGAGAATATTCATGGTTGTCTGAGGAATATTCTGCATGCTGAATATACATGGAAAAATCATCAAGATCCACTGCTGGCAGCTGTCTTTGCAATTGACTGTCAATGATGTCCCAGATGTGCTCGATGGGAAACAAGTCTGGAGACACTGCAGGCAGGTCCGGCGTCAGCACCCGGCGCACCCGGGCAAGTGTTGGGGCCCTGTTGAGACAGGGGGGCCCACTCACGCTCACAGCAGCAGATGCGCTTCTATAGGAATTTGGACACATATTCAAAATAGGAATCGGGACAAGTTGCGCGCCACTGTCAGCCAATCAGACTGAGTCCAGATGGTCAGGATTGGTGGAGTCCAGTAGAGCTCCCCCCTGTCTCTTCTCACTGGTGCCGCAGCCAGGGAGGAAGCGAGGAGGCAGAGACTGGAAGAGGCGGGCGGCAGAGGACAGAAGCTTTGTGTGCAGGCTGCAGGCAGCTTTGAGAGAGAGATGGTCCCGGCACAGCACAGCTTCCTGGCGCTCGCTGAGGCTCCTCTGACTAGTGACAGCTCCTGAGTCCTGCGGCAGTGTTAGTGACTGGACAGTGAGTGAGTACAGACTCCGTGAATGAGCTAATACAAAGCCGACTCCCTGCTGTGAATGCAATGAGCCGGATCTGCAGTGAGAACAGTCGATTTTTTTTTTTTTTGGCAGTGGCAGCTGTTATCAGATTCATCTTATTGAAGTGTGACTGTCACTACTTGAGTCCCAAGTGATATACTACTAGCTTCATGCATAGTGACAGCATACACTGTGCATGAAGCTAGTAGCATATCACTTGGGACCAAGTAGTGACAGTCACACTTTAATAAGATGAATCTGATAACAGCTGCCACTGCCAGAAAAAAAAGCAAAAACTTGGCTTGTGTGAGTCTTTAGGAAGTGAAATCTGGCATTGCTCTATACTTATCTCTCTCTGCTGTATCAGTGCATCATGAATCGTGGTATGTGTTAGGCTATGTGCACACATATCAGAATTGTGGCAGAAATATCCGCGGCAATCCCGCACCTCCCTGCCACGGGAAATACGCATTTTATTGGTATGCGTATTCCCGCTAAAAAACTAGTGTTTTGCAAGCGCAATTAGCTTGCATAATGATAGCGTTTTCCAAGCGATCTGTAGCATCGCTTGGAAAACTGATTGACAGGTTGGTACACTAGTGAAAGTGTTTGACAAGTGTGAGCAACTTTTTACTATTGATGCCGCCTATGCCGCATCAATAGTAAAAAGATCTAATGTTAAAAATAATGAAAAAAAAAAATAAAAAATCGTGCTATTCTCACCTTCCGGCGGCCCCCGCAGCCTTCCTCATCCTTGCGATGCTCCCGGCAACTCCCGTTCCCAGTGATGCCTGACGACAATGACCCCAAATGATGAAGCATCACGCGAGACCACTACGTCATCTGGGGTCATTGTCGCAAGGCATCACTGGGAACAGGAGTTGCCGGGAGCATCGCTGAGGAGCGGGAAAGCTGAGGGGCCGCCGGAAGGTGAGAATATCACGATTTATTATTTTAATTATTGATTTACCAGGGATATGGTACCCAGGGCCTGAGGAGAGTCCCCTCTCCTCCAGACCCTGGGTACCATCCACACATGAACCCGCTCACTTTGCGCATGGTGGGCATAGCCACATACGGAAAGTAAGCAGTTCAATGCAATCCTATGGGGGGCGGAATCGTTGCGATTACGGAAAAAAAAAAGAACATGCTGCTGCGTAACGCACACATGAAAATCCAGGAAAGTGCACTGGAAGGTAACAGCCAAAGCTTGATATGCATTTCACTCATTGTCACTCACATTTAGACACACCATAGGGGTATATAAGTTTGGGGGTGTCATCATAGATCAGTCAGTTTCCTGTTTCGGACAGTGCAGAGCTGTGCCAGTGAAGTCTGGATGAAGAAGGAGAGGAGGAAAGATTGGATCCTTGCAGAGTAGCGTAGCTCACCTGACAAGCAAGTGGAGGCTAGTACGGGGAGAATTGGATCATCCTAGCCTAGTCAGAGCTACCCTTAATCAGTACCTCAGCAGAATCGAAGCTAGGAGGCTACTGAGAGCTGCTCGGCGAGCTCTAGGAGAAAGCTGACATTATCAACGAAGCTCCAAGTGTTATTGCTAAGGCTAGAGCAGGGCGAAGGGCACAGTGGAGAAGTTAGAGAAGTGCTCGAGGTATTTGATTGCCTGCACTAAATTGCCGGACACCGGAGTCCGAAGCGTCGCTACTGTTTCAGGCAGAGTAACAAGAAAACCGGAGGCATCTGGACTACAGGTCGCAGAGAGCAGCCCTCAGTGTCAGTACGTAACCGGAGACAGGGATAACGGGTCTAGCCTGATCAGCAATATAGACTTAGTTTTCACCACTAAGAAGGCTCCACCACAATATTGGCGGGCAGTACAGCTATAGAGAAAGCTGGAGATTCAGAATTAACTTCACTTCAGGCAAGTTGGATTCACAAGTATTGGAAGTTAAGGAGGCCTCTAACCGCTCAGCTGTTACCGGAAATGCACTCTTCACCCCGACCAGCTCCCCGGGATCTGCTGGAACCATCATCAGTAAAAGGTATGAAAAGAAGCTGCATTGTGTTTGGCTGAATTATTACTACACCCCTGCATCATAACCCTCATAGCCTTCCAGGGACCAGTCTCACGTGTGGAGACTTACTACCAAGCTGCCCCATAACATCCCCTGTGAAGACCCTTACAGCAGCGCTGGTACAAATTACCAGAAACCGCAGGTGGCGTCACGAACTATCCTAATAATCCCCGTAAATATTCCCCCATCGCATTGACTGCCAGGGCCACGGACCGAGCCACCGCTACCAGTGACATCTCCCATGGAAATCGATGGGCTCGGCTCCGAGTACCCCATAGTCCTGGTATCCACAATTGTGGTGCGTGAGTCAAACAAATCTTGGCGTCACGAACAGGATCCGAAACTTACAAGATTGTAAGCCCTGTGTGCCCATATTGAACTGTTGGAGTGGAAAGACTGTGTGCTGTATGTTACTTTTGGCGCCAAATACCGCCATTTTACCGTCAAGTTGGCGCCCTGAGGCGCTGGTGAAGAAGGTGGGCGTGCATTCGTGGGCGTTACCCCCCCTGAGGCGCGAAAGATATGGCCGCCCTCTCCAAGGCCTACTACAATGTGAGATCCAGCCCCATGCTAAAGAAATACGCCTCCTCTTCATCCTCTATGCGAAGAGGAGGAGACGCAAATCCCGCCTCCACGGAAAGGACCAGAATGTTCCTGTTGGACATGAGAGTGGTACCTGGAGCGAGGTGGCAGAAGGACAAGAGCAGCTATGCAGTGGAGCAGTGGAGCACAGGCCCTGCTCCCGGAGAAGTGTTGTTTGAACCAGAGCCATCCCTACTACAGAAGCTTCAGCAAACTATGCTGGAGCTGCAGAGGGAGAATGCAGTGCTCAGAAGATTAATCCAGCGTCATGCAGACTTGCAGGAGACAGAGAGACGCTGGCGTGCCCAGATGCAGCGGCTGCTGTGGGATGCAGTGTTCTCTCCTACAAGCATAATGCCGTCACCTGAATTCCCAAGTTCCCTGCTGAGGAAGGCTGAAGGACGACCGGAGGCTGCCACCAAAAGTGCTGTACCTGATCCCACCGATGCGGAGGTGGAGGAGAAGGAGGCTGAGGAGGTCCTTTCCCGTTCCGGAGTGCCAGCCAGGCAAGGAGGCCGCAGCAGATTACAGTCCCCCGGTAGGGACACCGGAGGAAACCCAGCCGTCTGTGATGGAGCAGCGACAGCAGCAGGTTAGTGCGTCCCCAACTGAGCCATTGTGCACACCTGCTTCCTGCTCTGCATCACACCAGCATTGTGCATCGGCATCGCCCCCTGCGTACACCTCCGTATCGCAATCGGCGACCTACTCTGCATCGCAATCGGCGACCCAATCTACATCGCAAACTGCGGTTATAGCTGAATCGCCTCCTGCTTACTCAAAGCAAACCAAGTCGCAATCTGTACAGCAGCCCAAGTCTCAGCCAGCGCTGCCGCCTAAACAGCAAACTGCGACCAAAATAGTACCGCAAAATGTAGTGGCACCTGTAGCAACGCAATCGGCGTCTCATAAAGAAAGAAGCACCCGGCGTGCCCTAGTGGTTCGCACAAGGACTGTAGCGACCCCGACCCTGATAGCAGGTCACGACCTGTTTGTCATGCACTCCAAGGAGCATCGCATTGTTCCAGCCCCAGGAGTGGAAGATGTAGTTGAAGTCAACAAAAGTGAAGACCGGTAGGATCCAGACAGGGGTCTACCGCATACAAGAATGTATAAAGTTTTGAAAGAAAATTGCATTTATGCACTTTATTATTGTATAGTGTTTACATATTGAGTAGAATACCCGGCTGGGTACCAGAAAGAGGAGTTAAGAAAAATAATGTGATAATTGCATAAGTTTTACATATAGATACCCTGGTTGGGTAAAGCAAGTAAGTGAATACTTGAAGTATATATATATAGATATATAATGTGAATATTTGACAATTGAAGTTTAAATATGTGTCTTTAACCATGCCATGGACTGAGAGGCTGAGGACTGTGCCAGCCCAGAAAATTATCCTGTAAATAGTTGCGCTTCGGTGCATTATATTGGTTTTACACGAAGCCACTATTACATATCTACCTCAGAAGAAAAACCCGTATGGTGGGGCCCAGAGTGAGGTCTGCAATAAAGTCCTGCAGCCCACCCAGGACCCACGTGGGAGGTTTTTGGTGCGGGTCCTCCACAAGTATCTTGTATATATGAACACGTTTGATATTTTGATACTTTTGTATTTTCTTACTGTACATATTGTAACGTTCAGAAATCCTTACCTCCCGGATGGGAAGAGTTGAAATGTATGTTATTGCAAAACAAATTTCTTTTTGTCTTTTACAGCCCGGGAGTGCTGTGTTTTACCAAGGGGATGTGTAGCCCAGCTACGCAGGCACACATGAAAATCCAGGAAAGTGCACTGGAAGGTAACAGCCAAAGCTTGATATGCATTCACTCATGTCACTCACATTTAGACACACCCATAGGGGTATATAAGTTTGGTGGGTGTCATCATAGAGTCAGTCAGTTTCCTGTCTTGGGACAGTGCAGAGCTGTGCCAGTGAAGTCTGGATGAAAAAGGGAGAGGAGGAAAGATTGGATCCTTGCAGAGTAGCGTAGCTCACCTGACAAGCAAGTGGAGGCTAGTACGGGAGAATTGGATCATCCTAGCCTAGTCAGAGCTACCCTTAATCAGTACCTCAGCAGAAGTCGAAGCTAGGAGGCTACTGAGAGCTGCTCGGCGAGCTCTAGGAGAAAGCTGACATTATCAACGAAGCTCCAAGTGTTATTGCTAAGAGCTAGAGCAGGGCGAAGGGCACAGTGGAGAAGTTAGAGAAGTGCTCCAGGTATTTGATTGCCTGCACTAAATTGCCGGACACCGGAGTCCGAAGCGTCGCTACTGTTCAGGCAGAGTAACAAGAAAACCGGAGGCATCTGGACTACAGGTCGCAGAGAGCAGCCTTCAGTGTCAGTACGTAACCGGAGACAGGGATAACGGGTCTAGCCTGATCAGCAATTATAGACTTAGTTTTCACCACTAAGAAGGCTCCACCACAATATTGGCCGGGCAGTACAGCTATAGAGAAAGCTGGAGATTCAGAATTAACTTCGCTTCAGGCAAGTTGGATTCACAAGTATTGGAAGTTAAGGAGGCCTCTAACCTGCTCAGCTGTTACCGGAAAGTGCACTCTTCACCCCGACCAGCTCCCCGGGATCTGCTTGAACCATCATCAGTAAAAGGTATGAAAAGAAGCTGCATTGTGTTTGGCTGAATTATTACTACACCCTGCATCATAACCCTCAAGCCTTCCAGGGACCAGTCTCACCTGTGGGAGACTTACTACCAAGCTGCCCCATAACATCCCCTGTCAAGACCCTTACAGCAGCGCTGGTACAAATTACCAGAAACCGCAGGTGGCGTCACGAACTATCCTAATAATCCCCTGTAAATATTCCCCCATCGCATTGACTGCCAGGGCCACGGACCGAGCCACCGCTACCAGTGACATCTCCCATGGAAATCGATGGGCTCGGCTCCGAGTACCCCATAGTCCTGGTATCCACAATTGTGGTGCGTGAGTCAAACACGCAGCATGTGCACAAAAATTGCAGAATGCATTGTAACAAAGGATGCTTAATGCATGCGTTTTTTAAAGCAGAAAACCACCACATAAATGCTAAAAAAACGTGAAAACTCCTGAATGTGTGTACATAGCCTTAAAGTGGGGCGGGGGGGCCCACTGAGACTCTTTCGCCCGGGGCCCTCAAAATCCTGGAGCCAGCCCTGACTGCAGGTCACGGTAACACATTTACCACATAACATAACACAGGCTACTCAGACTGCTTAGAACAGCAAGATCAAAATGCAAGCTAGCATTGTTATGTTAAGAAAAAAGATTGGCTTCTAGGACAATTTGTAAAAATGGCTGTACCACTGATTTAATGGCCAAACTAATGCAACTCTAAGTTAGTACCTGAAATGAAGAACAGAGGAGTCTGGCTGTCATACAATATGCCTCGTCACACCATTATTCTAGGAGAAGGACAGATCAAATTTTTCTCTAATGAAGGCCATTTGATTACAATATCCACGTGGTTTTCTGACCAATTTCCAGCTATCATTTCATCCAAAACAAAAGCAGGATTCATCGCTGAAGGGGATAGATCTCCATTCCAGCCTCCATTGCCACCTTGCTCTATTGTACACCATGATAGCCTTTGAGAGTGGTGGCCTTTGAGGATGTGCGCTTTCTGCTTATTAAAGGGTCAGTGTGCGCACTCCATAAAGTGTCCCTGGCCTATAGTTGGAAAGCATCATATATTTAAGGCACTCTCCCCTGCATGAAGGTGACCGAGCAACATCAGTATTAAGTTTGTCTGCAAGCTGCTATAAGTACATTGTCAGGTCCTTTTTCCTGTACCCATACTGTTACTCAGAACCTGAATCTGTTCTGCCTTTCTGGACCCATCTAGTCTGAACCATCCCCTCAACATTTTTCCCATCCTGCCAACACCTAAACCTGAACCTGTCCAGTCTGAACCGCTACCTGAACCTGCACTAATCAAGTCTGTACCATAGTGTGTCCTGGGACTCTGATCCCCTTCTGTCTGGTACTCCGAATCCATACCTGCTTCCCTGTACAAGAGTCTGTCCTGCGATTCTGATCCCATACCAGCATCTCTGACCCTTCTGGTCAGCTGCTCCAGTATCAGACACTGCCCTAGAGTGGTACTGCCAGCTACATGCAGCTCAAGCCTGACCTCGTGATCAGAAGCTCCAATAAAGACCAGGTATCTTCTCAGTTATTCCTCTTCAGGGTAAACCCGGCTTACAGCACAGTGTGTACACACCCACCAGCATGACAGCCTTCATGAGGGAACATCACACCAGCCCTACTCCTGGCATTATGATGTGGTGTGGAATTATGTACAGTAGAAAAACCCCTGTGGTCTTAATTCCAGGCATACTAATAACTCAGCATTACATTGATTTGGTTATGGAACAGTGGTACAATGAATTAACCAAAGCATCTCAGACGCAGTTTTCATGTTTTCATCACTTCGTTAACATATCTATCAATCCTGTGATTTCTATAGTTCCAAAATATTTCCTTCTTGGTGTTTTAATTATTGAAGAGTGTATAATAAACCATGCTGCATTTAAACTACAATTAATAATAATAATAATAATAATAATATAATTTCATTTACAGTTAGGTCCATAAATATCTGGACAGAGACAACATTTATCTAATTTTGGTTCTAGACATTACCACAATGAATTTGAAACAAAACAAATCAGATGCAGTTGAAGTTCAGACTTTCAGCTTTCATTTGAGGGTATCCACATTAAAATTGGATGAAGGGTTTAGGAGTTTCAGCTCCTTAACATGTGCCACCCTGTTTTTAAAGGGACCAAAAGTAATTGGACAATTGACTCCAAGGCTATTTCATGGACAGGTGTGGGCAATCCCTTCATTATATCATTCTCAATTAAGCAGATAAAAGGGCTGGAGTTGATTTGAGGTGTGGTGTTTGCATTTGGAAGGTTTTGCTGTGAAGGAAACATGCGGTCACAGGAGCTCTCCATGCAGGTGAAACAAGCCATCCTTAAGCTCCAAGAACAGAAAAAAACCCATCCAAGAAATTGCTACAACATTAGAAGTGGCAAAATCTACAATTTGGTACATCCTGAGAAAGAAAGAAAGCACTGGTGAACTCATCAATCCAAAAAGACCTGGGAGCCCACGGAAGACAACAGTGGTGGATGATCGCCGCATACTTTCTTTGGTGAAGAAGAACCCGTTCACAACATCAACTGAAGTCCAGAACATTCTCAGTGAAGTAGGTGTATCTGTCTGTAAGTCAACAGTAAAGAGAAGACTCCATGAAAGTAAATACAAAGGGTTCACATCTAGATGCAAACCATTCATCAATTCCAAAAATAGACAGGCCAGAGTTAAATTTGCTGAAAAACACCTCCAGAAGCCAGCTCAGTTCTGGAAAAGTATTCTATGGACAGATGAGACAAAGATCAACCTGTACCAGAATGATGGGAAGCCAAAAGTTTGGAGAAGAAAGGGAACGGCACATGATCCAAGGCACACCACATCCTCTGTAAAACATGGTGGAGGCAACGTGATGGCATGGGCATGCATGGCTTTCAATGGCACTGGGTCACTTGTGTTTATTGATGACATAACAGCAGACAAGAGTAGCCGGATGAATTCTGACGTGTACCGGGATATACTTTCAGCCCAGATTCAGCCAAGTGCTGCAAACTTGATTGGACGGCGCTTCATAGTACAGATGGATAATGACCCCAAGCATACAGCCAAAGCTACACAGGAGTTCATGAGTGCAAAAAAGTGGAACATTCTTCAATGGCCAAGTCAATCACCAGATCTTAACCCAATTGAGCATGCATTTCACTTGCTCAAATCCAGACTTAAGAGGGAAAGACCACAAACAAGCAAGACCTGAAGGCTGCGGCTGTAAAGGCCTGGCAAAGCATTAAGAAGGAGGAAACCCAGCGTTTGGTGATGTCCATGGGTTCCAGACTTAAGGCAGTGATTGCCTCCAAAGGATTCGCCACAAAATATTGAAAATAAAAATATTTTGTTTGGGTTATGTTTATTTGTCCAATTACTTTTGACCTCCTAAAATGTGGAGTGTTTGTAAAGAAATGTGTACAATTCCTACATTTTCTAACACATATTTTTGTTCAACCCTTCAAATTAAACGTTACAATCTGCACTTGAATTCTGTTGTAGAGGTTTCATTTCAAATCCAATGTGGTGGCATGCAGAGCCCAACTCGCGAAAATTGTGTCACTGTCCAAATATTTCTGGCCCTGACTGTATATAGCTCCAACATATTCCACAAAACTTTACAGTTAATCCCTTAAGGATCAACCCACTTTGTATGTTAATGATCGAGGCCTCATTTTTCAATTCTGACCAGTGTCACCTTAAGTGGTAATAACTCTACTTCAACATATTCCAATGATTCTGATATTGTTTTTTCATGACACATTGTACTTCATAGTAGTGATAAATTTTGCTTTAGTCTCACATTTTTCTTTTCTCAAGGGTAACAAGAGAAAATGAACCATACAATTTGTTCTGCAATTTCTCCTGAGTATGCAAACACTCCATATGTGGAAGAAATCTAGCATTTGGGCACACTACAGGACTCGGAAGGGAAGGAGCACCTAACGTGCCTAAACACTTGAAACCCCCCACAAGTGACCCTATTTTGGAAACTATACCACTCAAGAAATTTTTCTAGAGGTGTGGTGAGCATCTAAAAACCCACAGATGTGTCACAGAATTTTAAAACATTGGACTGTAATAAATTAAGATTTATGTTTTCTTCCCCAAAAAAGTGCTGCGGAATATGATGGCGCTATATAAAGATTTATTATTATTATTATTAAAAATGTGGTTTTAGATCCAAATTTCTCATTTTCACAAGGGTAACAGGAGAAAATGGACCATTAAATTGTTGTGCAATTTCTGTTGAGTGTAGGGATATCCAATATGTGGTTAGAAACTCTTGTTTGGGCATACAGCAGAGCTCAAGGGGGAAGGAGCACCATTTGACTTTTGGAGGGCTCAGAAGGGAAGGAGCGCTATTTCATTTTCGAAGTGAAATATTGTCTGCAATAGTGCGGATGCTATGTCGCATTTAGAGAGTTGCCGAGGTTCAAACAATGAAAAAGCTCCCCAAAAAAGAACTCATTTTTTGGAAACTACACCAAAAATAATTGAGCATCTTGAACCCATTCGTTCTTCACAGAATGTTAGAATATTGGTCCTTGAAACAGAAATATGTTTATTTCAACAAAAATGTTGCTGAAGTTCTAACTTTTTAATTTTTCAAGGGTAACTGGAGAAAATGGACCACATAATTTGTTGTGCAATTTCTCTTGAGAACAGGAATTCCCCATATGTGGTCAGACAAGGTCTTGTTTGTGCACACAGCAGAGCTAAATGGGGAAGGAGCACCACTTGACTTTTGGAGCATAATTTTTGCTAGAATTCTTTGCAAGCTGCAATACAAGTCTAACAGTGTAAAAAAAAGTATAGCTCTCAGAATACAGCAATGCCAAAGCAATTATTTTTATATAAAATAGTTTTTATTGTGTAAAAGCGGTAAAACATTAAAAAATTATATAAATGTGGTAACACTATAATCCTACTGACATGAAGAACAAAGCTGTCTTAATAATTTTACCACAAGCAGAATGACATAAAATAAAACAAAAAACGATTCCTGAATTGCTGGTTTTTGTTCATTTTACCTCCAAACAATTGGAATGGAAAGTGATCAAAAAATGTTATATGCTACAAAACGGCACCAACAAAAACGTCAACTCGTCCCGTAAAACAGTAGCCTTCATATGACTCTGTCGGCAGGGCTGGGGCAGCGGCAGCTCTCTGTGCTGGGGCGCATGCGATTCAGATCTCGGCAACGAGATCTCATCCCGAGATCTCGTCTCTCAAGATCTCGGGACGAGATCTGAATCTGAGCATGTGCTGCCGCCTCCAGCAGCCATTTTCCCGGAGGCCACAGCATCACAGCAATGGAGCTGCGGTGGCCTCCAGACTTTGACAAAATGCGGAGCCCCCCATGCAGCACAGAGAGCCGCCGCCCCAGCACAGAGAGCCGCCGCCTCAGCACACAGAGCCGTCGCTGCCCCAGCACAGAGCGCTGACCCCAGCACAGAGCACCGCTGCCATACAGAGCACCGCTGCCGCAGCATTTCTAAGTATATTCCGACTATAAGATACACCCCCATTTCCCCCAAAAATTTTTTGGGAAAAAACGTGCGTTTATAGTGTGAAAAATATGGTATGTCTTATGATCGGTTCCGAACATATTCGGTAATTTCTACTCCCATTGACTCTAATGACGTTCAGCTGTGTTCAACGAATATTGCAAAATCAATATTTGAATCCGATCATATTCGGAACCAAATCCAAACAAATTTGCTCATCTCTTCTTATGGGGGGGTCTACTTTTCTGACACCTCTGAGGCTCTTTCAATGTGAAATGGCACTGTCAAACCATTCCAGCAACATATGTACTCCAATATGGTGTTTCATCCTTTTTGAGCTTTGCACTGTGCCTTAAAAGTAGTTTTTGATCATGGGGTATGGGGTATTGGCGCACTCAGGAGGTATTGCGCAACTGTACCATTCAATTTCTTCTATTATCCCCTTTGAAAATTAAAAACTTGGGACCAAAGCAACATTTTAGTGGAAAAAAATGGCAATTTTACATGGACACAGCCCAATGTTATATAATTCTGTGAATCCATTTTCTTTTGTTACCATTGTGAAAATGAAACACTTTGGCTGAAGCAACATTTTTGCGGTAAAAAATACATTTTCTCCTTTTCACAACTCAACATTATTAAATTCTGTAAAGCTTCTGCAGATTCAAGGAGCTCACTTGTAACACCAGGGCAGGGAGATGCATGGTGAGTGGTGCAAAAGGAGAGGGGGAAACAGGAAAGGGAGCACCCTGACAATAGGGAGAGAGGTAGATGGTGACCCCTCAACACTCACCTAACGTAGAACCCTGCGCTCCCCATCACACTAGATGGGTTCTTCCCCCGTGCACCATCATATGCCTAAGCCCTAGCTGACTCTGGGTTTTTTCCTGGCAAGTAAGATGGGCAGCAAGACACTAGTCTTACTACTGTGACAAGACAACACAGGGAAGAATTGTAAAATTTGGCCTGGTCAGGAAGATGAAAACTGGGTGAATGGGTTTAGGATAAACATGGCCAAAGGTCCTGGGAGCTAATCTCTGAACTGCTGGTGCTAACATTTTCAATTCCTTAGTGTGGCTTCGGTTAGATTTTGTTGGGCCAGTGACAGGCCTGTATTCATACTGAAAATGTAAAATGTTTTGTTTATGCCCTATGAAGATCTACACACAATTACCTTTGTATTATTTATGACTAAAAAACTGTGGAAATGAACAGCTCCAGTACAGCTCTTTTAGCATTGGGCCATATAGGCGTTGTAAACTGCCATATAGGATCTGTCAAATTTTATGTATCGTTGATAGTGATAAGAGAGCACTAAAATGCTCGGGTGCTCATTGCTCAGGTCGACCAAATTGGAATGCTCGGGTGCTCGACCCGATCAACGAGCCCATTGTAAGTCTATGGGAAAACCGAGCATTTTTGCCGCGAACATCTGAAATTGATGGAAACTGTGGTCAAATGACATGGGAACATCATGGGGAATACCCCTGGAAGCATTTCTGTCACCCAGGTCACAGCTGTGAACAATGTTGTCAGAGTGTTACACCACTTTTACAGGCACACAATAAAACATAAAAAACTATACGAAAATGGATTTTCCTGGGAAACATATTAAGGAACATTCTTTCCAAGGAAATGACTTTCATATAAGGCAAATTAATTAACCCAAAACAAAAATATTCCTCCACCACTTGGGCTATGTTCACACATAGTGTTTTTGATGCATTTTTCAACTTTACCATTGCTTTAAACCAAGACAAATGCATTCACTGTGAAAAGTCATTTTAACATTTTACAACCCTATTTGGCCATGTGGTGTGTGACACATCATCTGACATGTCCTGTTTCACTTATGAAGGAGGGACTCTGAAAGTCATAAAGTCTATTTTTATAGTGCCATCAGTAGGCCCTAACTTTACTTAGAGAGCCATCAGCCGGCTATGCTTTGTTGTTCCCATTAATAAACAGTGGGTCCCTTATACTGTTATTGCGTATGCAGTGAGTGGCAGGTCTGCCCAAAATTTAGCATTAGCAAAGCCTGTTGCCGCTTTGCTGAGGCAGTGCTGCAGTGCTTCCAGCTTGTGACTGATGTGCTCATTTCGGAGATGGAGGCTGAAAAGAAGGAGGAGGTGGAGGAGGAGGACATGCAGGAGCTGTAGACTGTGGGGGCAACCCTGATTGACGTACTGCCCGCAATCCTCGGCGTCGGAAGGACATGTTCCATCACAAGGTCCAACTGGGTACCGGCTTCCACTATGTTAACCCAGTGAACAGTCAGTGAGATGTACTGTCAATGCCACAAGAACTTGTCCACATGTCTGTGGTTAGGTGGACTTTCCCAGTAACAGCATTGTTGAGGGCATGGGTAATGTTGTGGGACATGTGCTTGTGTAATGCTGGGACGGTACACCGGGAGAAATATTGGCGGCTGGGGACCGAGTACCTTGGGATGGCCGCTGCCATCAGGTTGCGGAAAGCTTCCATCTCCACGAGCCTAAAAAGCAACATTTCGAATGCAAGCAGATGAGAAATTCGTGAATTTAGTACTGTGGCCTATGGGGCGTTGGCTGCATATTTCCGCTTGCTTTCCATGACTGGGGTATGGACAACTGAAAGCTGCGCTGGGACAAGAACGTGGACGTGAGTGGTAGTTGAGTGTGTGCAATGACAGGTTCAGGGCAGGAGGCATCTTCGCAGGCACCATGGACAGGGGATTGGCTTCCACACACAACAGCGGAAGAAGCAGTGGTGTCACAGCAGACAGTGTTCCTGGACCCTGGGGTTCGGGCCACAAAGTCTGGTGGTTTGCTGCCATGTGCCTGATCATGCTGGTGGTGGTTAGACTGGTAGTTTCGCTACCACTGCTGATGTGGGCATGGCAGGTGATGCAAATAGCCTGTTTGGGGTTATCAGATGAGTCTTTAAAAAACAACCAGACTCGGGAAGACCTAACAGTTGTACTGCCAACTTCCGTCGTGTTGGTGTTACGAGGAACAGTTGCCCGCCTTCTGTCTGCGCCCACCACAGTGCTTCTTCCTGCCTGTTGTGGTGCTACGCCTCATAGAATCATAGAATAGTAGAGTTGGAAGGGACCTCCTGGGCCATCTGGTCCAACCCCTGCTCAAAGCAGGATTCTCTAAATCATCCCAGACAGATGTCTGTCCAGCCTCTGTTTGAAGACTTCCATTGAAGGAGAACTCACCACCTCTCGTGGCAGCCTGTTTCACTCATTGATCACCCTAACTGTCAAAAAGTTTTTTCTAATATCTAATCTGTGTCTCCTCCCATTCAGTTTCATCCCATTGCTTCTAGTCTTTCCTTGTGCAAATGAGAATAAAGATGATCCTTCTACAATGTGACAGCCCTTGAGATATTTGTAGACAGCTATTAAGTCTCCTCTCAGTCTTCTTTTTGCAAGCTAAACATTCCCAAATCCTGCAACCGTTCCTCATAGGACATGGTTTGCAGACCAGTCACCATTCTGGTGGCTCTTCTCTGAACTTGCTCCAGTTTGTTGATGTCTTTTTTAAAATGTGGTGCCCAAAACTGGACACAATATTCCAGATGAGGTCTTACCAAAAAGGAGTAGAGGGCAATAATGACCTCACGTGATCTAGACTGTATGCTTCTGTTGATACATCCTACAATTGCATTTGCCTTTTTTTGCTGCTGCATCACACTGTTGACTCATGTTCAGTCTGTGATCAATTAGTATACCCAAGTCTTTTTCACATGTGCTGTTACTTAGCCCTATTCCTCCCATTTTGTATATGCTTTTTCATTTTTATTGCCCAGATGTAGTACTTTGCATTTTTCCCTGTTAAAATCCATTCTGTTAGTTGCTGCCCACTGCTCAGTTTATTTATATATTTTTGAATCCTCTCTCTCTCTTCTCTAGTATTAGCTACCCCTCCTAGCTTTGTGTCATCAGCAAATTTGATCAGTTTACCCTCAATTCCTTCATCTAAATCATTGATAAAGATGTTGAACAATATAGGGTCCAAAACAGAGCCTTGTGGTACCCCACTTGATACATTCTTCCAACTGGATGTGCAGCCATTTACGACCACTCTTTGGGTCCGATCACTAAGCCAGTTATGAATCCACCAACAGTTGCCTTGTCCATTCCATACTTAGTCATTTTTTCAATAAGGATTGTGTGAGATACTTTGTCAAAAAGCTTTGCTGAAGTCAAGATATACTATATCCACAGCATTTGCCTTATCCACCCAGTCAGTGATTCTGTCATAGAAGGAAATTAAGTTAGTCTGACATGACTTATTAGTTACAAACCCATGCTGATTCTGTTTAATCACTTCATTCTTATCCAGGTACTTGCATACATGTTCTTTAAGGCTAAGTTCACACGTTGCGGAATTGCCGCGGAAATTTCCGCGGCAATCCCGCACTTCTCCAACAGGAAATACGCACGTTTTTTGTATGCTGATTCCCGCCAGAATAATAGCGTTTTGCAAGCGTAATTAGCTTGCAGAATGCTAGCGTTTTCCTAGCGATCTGTAGCATCGCTTGGAAAACTGATTGACAGGTTGGTCACACGAGTCAAACATAGTGTTTGACTCGTGTGACCAACTTTTTACTATTGATGCCGCCTATGCCGCATCAATAGTAAAAAGATCTAATGTAAAAATAATAAAAAAAATAATAAATAATGATATTCTCACCTTCCGGTGGCCCCCGCAGCCTTCCCGCGGCCCCCGCAGCTTTCCCGCCTTCAGCGACGCTCCCGGCAAACTCCGGTCCCAGGAGTGCTTTGCGACAAATCACACCGATGACGTAGCATCTCGCGAGAACCGCTGTGCCATCTGGGTGATTCTCGCAAAGCACTCCTGGGACCGGGAGTTGCCGGGAGCATCGCTGAAGGCGGGAAGGCTGCGGGGGCCGCGGGAAGGCTGCGGGGGCCGCCGGAAGGTGAGAATATCATTATTTTTTATTTTAATTATTGTTTTACCAGGGATATGGTACCCAGGGCCTGGAGGAGAGTCTCCTCTCCTCCAGACCTGGGTACCACCGCACATGAACCGCTTACATTCCGCAAAAATTAATGAACATGTTGCTATTTTTTCGCGAAGCGTTTTTTTCGCGGAAAAAAAACGCAACATGTGGCCAAAACATGCGGAATCAATTAACATGTATAGGATGCTTAATGCTTGCGTTTTTATCGCGTTTTTACCGCGGAAAACCACGGAAAAACCGCAAAAAAAACGCAATTATTCCTGATCGTGTGCACTTAGCCTAATAATTTGTTCAAAGATCTTTCCTGGTAGAGAAGTCAGACTCACCGGCCTGTAGTTCCCTGGGCCCACCTTCTTCCCCTTTTTGAAGATAGGAACAACATTTGCTCTTCTCCAGTCTTCTGGGACTTATCCTGTTCTCCAAGAATTTTTCAAAGATTATGGACAGTGGTTCAAGAATTTCTTCTGTTATCTCCTTCGGTACTCTGGGGTGTAATTAATCTGGAACTTGGAGACTGAATTCATTTGGGTTTAGCTAAGTGTTTCCTCACTGTCTTTCTGTTTATAGATATCCTGGATTCTTCTATTCCTTTAATAGGACAGTGAAGATCAGTTGATGTTACATTTCCTTTCTGAGAGAAAACAGATGCAAAATAGGAATTCAACAGTTCAGCCTTCTCAACATCCTGTCTTACCATTTCATCATTTTCATCCTGTAAAAATCCTATAGCATCTTTGACTTTTCTTTTACTTTTGACGTATCCCCAAAATCTTTTTTGTTGCTTTTGATGTCACTTGCAAGCCTTAAATCATTGTCAGCTTTAGATAATCTGATTTGTGCCAGCAGGTTCTGCAGATGGCATTATATTCTTCTTTAGATATGCCCCCTCTTTCCATTTGATAAACATTTCTTTCTTCCTTTTTAGCATGTGTTTAAGTTCTGTGTTCATCCATCCTGGTTTCCTTAAATGCTTCCCATTCTTCACTCTTTTCGGAATTGTTAACAATTGTGCTTTGAGAATCTCCCTCCCCCGTGTGCTGCTGTCCTCACTCTGCATGTCCTCCTGCCAGGTTGGGTCTGTTACTATATCATCCACCACCTCCTCTTCCACTTCAGCACCCTGGTCCTCCTCCTGACTTTCTTGGCAATTCCCACCATCTCCTTCGTGTGAAAGTGGCTGCTCAAATATTTATGCATCGCTACATGAGATCTCATCTTGCCCCATTTTAAGTGGACCGGGCGAGAGGCCTAAATCTATAAATGGAAAAGTGAACAGCTCTTCGGAGTGTTCAAATGTGGGGTCAGTTGTCTCCGGGCACTTGCCATGGTGGGAGGAAGGAGGATAAGGGTGAGGAAATATGCGGTCCAGACTCATGGCAAAGTGACTGGATGCAAGATCCGCTATCCAACCAACAGCCTTTTGACACTGCTCTGGTATCAATAGTGCTGTTCTGCGGTCCCCTAGGAATTCGGACAGGAAGGTCATGCGAGAAGTGGGGGTTTGTTTGTTGTGGCACAATTTCAGCTTGCCCACGGCCTCGGCCTCTGCATGCACCATCACCATAACGTCCACTTCCCTGTCCGTTGCCACTTTGCCTTGCCCATTTTAAATGGACTACAATATTTTCCACGTTCACTACAAATGGCTGAATTGGGAGCAAACTTAGATGTGATCCATGAGCGGGACAACCACAATTTAAAATATCTGGACTGAAGGTGAAAATTTTTTTATGTTTAGCAAACTGGGTGTCAATAACTAGTGAAAGACACAGCAAAAACAGTTGAATGGAGGCCTGGAATGTCACAATTTGATGATAAAAAAAAATTTCCTGGCCATTGAGACCAAGGGCTATGTAGATACGGTCAATATATGTAATAGGCAGCAGCAGACAGTAATGGAATGGACCCTTCTTGATGTTGATATGAAGTATGCCACATACAATGCCTGCCTGCTTCTGATATCTATATACCCACATACAGTGCGTGTATGCCTTGCACTGTATGTATATACGCAATACACTACCTACCTAGCACTGCAATCTGTATACCCCATATTATTCCTTAGAAGGACTGTTTATTTTAGCTGGATTTGTGTATTTTTTATGGCAGTGTGTGGCCCAGCTGTGCTTGGTACACATGTTTCCTGGAGAGTGCACAGGAAGGTAATTGTGAAAACCTGATATTCATTCACGCACACTTCCCAACACTGCCACTAGAGGCATTTCAGACTATTTTAGTTAGTGTGACGTAGCAGTAGGAGATTAGTTTCTCTGTCTCAGGACAGATCAGTTCAGTCTTGGAGGGAGAGGAGAGAAGATGATTCCTGTAAGAGCTCTGGTAGTTCATCTTGAGTCGAAGTGGGAGGCTAGTACGAGTGGAGGAAATCACTCTAGCCTAGTCAGAGCTACATCTGAAGCCGTTATTCAGAACAAGCTGCCTGTGTTCCCTAAGAACGTGGAAAGTGACTTCGGAGCTACAGCGTGTATACATTGACGGAACGTCCTGTGAGCTGCTATGGACAGAGTCTTGAAGGAAAGAAGGAAGGGGACTACAGCAGTTATAACATCGAGTCAACTGAGAGCAGGTCAGTGAGCATTGGAAGGAAAGCTGACAACTACACCTACTGCTACCCGGCTTATGTTAAGGGTAAGAGCAGGGCGAAAGGCGAGTGGTGAAAGAAGGACAAGTGACTTAGGTGACAGATCACCTTCACTAAATTGACCGGACACCGGGTCCGAAGCATTGCTGTACTTCACGTCTAGTGATAGAAAATCCGGAGGCCTTGCTGGACTTCAAGTCGCAGAAAGGGAGCCCTAAGTGTTGATGCGTAACTGGAGTCAGGGAGAATGGGAGGAGTCGGTCTGATCAGCCACAACGGCTTAGTTCTTTTCAACATCTGAGTATCAGAGACAGAAAAGGCTCTACCACAATGTCAGCCGGGCGTAGTGCTATAGTAAGAGTTAAACTTGACTTCATGCAAAGTTAGGACTCACATACACATTAAGGAGAAAGGAGGCCTTAAACCTGCTCAGCAATTCCCTGAATGTGCATTCTCCAACCCGACCAGCTTCCCGGGACATACCCGCAACATCTACTAGTAAAGGTATGGAAAGAGATAATTGTGTGTGACTGAATTCTTATCTGCACCCTGCACCACCATTGACTTTGAGGAACAGTCCCACCTGTGGGGGACTTAACATCTAGCTGCCTAATAACATCCCCTCAGAAGATTAACCCTGCAGCGCTGGTCTTATTGATCAGAAACCACAGGTGGCGTCACGAACTACTTCTACAATTCCCCTGTAAATATCCCCCATTGTATGACTGCCCAGGGCCACGGACCGAGCTCTGCTGCCAGTGACATCCCCCATAGACTTCCAATGGGTTCGGTGCCGAGTACCCCATAGCCTGGTACCGGTGCGCGTCATATCTTTTGGGTCACGAACAGGGATACGAAGC
>JARQOD010000044.1:50736-104564 GCA_033576555.1 Oophaga sylvatica | reverse complement strand
CGGACAGGCCCTTCTCTGATACATGTTAGAAACAGTCATTCAAGTCTATGACGACCTGTAATTACAGATGTAAATGAAAGGTTTTCAATTTGCTTCATGTATTACAGATCTGCTGCTGAAAGAAATGGCCCGAAATACAAATTAATTTTCATCCTAAATACTCATCTATTTACTGCCATAATCTAATCTATTTTTTAAGACGCTTTCATTAAAAACTCCCCTGTCCTTCTCTAACTGCTTTTACATTTTACAACTTCCTTTTGATGACTCTTGTTTGACAATCCCATTGCATGTTGGGATACTAAAATGAAGTGTCTCCCCCACCCTAAAATGAATAGTAATCATTGACCATTGTTTCAAGGGCTGGGCTAGTCACTGCTCTGTCACTGTGCGATGGGCACAAACCCGCAGTGTCTCTCTTGCTGCCTCTTAGCCTCTGATCAGTAGTAACGAGCTGGCAGGAGTGCGTAGTGTCAATGCGCGTTATAAGAGTTCCCGGCAATACAGAGACCAGCCCGCACACGCAACTTACAGGGGCGGCACTGGTCTCTGCACTCCGGATATTCTTACAACATGTACTGACAATGCACCCCCCTGCCACCTTGTTACTACTGGACAGAGCTGGCGATCCAGCGCACAGTCACTGTGCAATGCATATTGCATACTGACAAGAATAGACGGAGCAGCAGTCGGAATTGACAACCAGTGCATGCTCAGTAGAGCAGGGACTAGCCCAACCCCTGAAATTAAGGTCACTTACCGTAGTCTCTGCCTTCTGATGATGCTTCATTTGCTTATCCCAGCATGCAATGGGATTCTTAAATGAAGTGTCATCAAAGAGGAAGTTGTACTTCTTTAAGGCGCTTCATGGTACGAAAACTGAAGCAGTGAAGAGAAGTAACATGTTCATCCTTTGGGTGGCTTTGTTTGAAAGCTGTCTGGTCTGCCCATTAGTAAACACAGGAAAAAGAAGACTGAAAAACTGCCGCCGGAGTCGTTAGGCTATGTTCACACATCTTTATCAGAGGGATTTCGCCAGGAAACCACCTAAAAAACTTAGAAGAATGAACATAAGCTATTCCTTGTAAAAATGACTTGTTGTAATATGTTCAAGCTTTTGAACGTCTTTTAATAAAAAAAATAAAAGTGGTGACCATTCTTTTTTTGGCATTTCCCACTGTCAAGGTGCTCTGTATTTTACAATACAAGTCAATGAGAACGCTCAATAGGCACCCAGATGACAAGATGTCATTGCCATAATTTTTATTTTGAAAAAAGTGCTAGCAATTTCTTCATTATTCAATGGAGTCAAAATAACAACTGGAAAACAAAATTAAAAAAAATACTTCACAAAAAACATGAACTCAGGAAACGAATGAAAAATAAAAGCCTCATAAGACACCCCAGGAATAAAAAACTAGAGTTTCCTGAAGCGTCTTTTGCTTGAAAAACTTGTCAGATTTGCTTGAGATGAAAAGATGTCGTGTACACAAAGCCTTACAGGAAAAAAGACTTTGGCTTTTTCCTAAAGTGGCTTTCTGCAAAAAAAAAAAATCTCCGGCATTTTTTTGTTCAGATTTTTGAGGAGGTTTTCGAGCAGAAAGTGGCTATATGCAAGCAAAGTGGTTTTGCTGAGTTTTTGGAATGGAAACTGAGCAGAAATTCTCCCAAGGCTTTGTGACCGCAACTTCTCTCTTGTTAAGAATAGAGGAATGAGCACATCACTCCTTTTAACCGCCTGAGAGTTTCCAAACTTTGAAGTGATTAAAAGAAGTCCCAAGACAAACGTGCACAGTAATATCGTTCTAGCATTGCTGTACACTATGTTCATTTCATGGGGAGCGTTTGCGGAACTTTTTCAGGTGGAATCCACCAGAAAATAACACTGTGCTCACATACCCATAAGAGGACTGAGGATGTGGACGTTCTTATGGTTCATTGAAAGAGAGACTTTGTGTGTACACAGCCTTTTTGCATAGTTTTCATAGCAGAGACTAACTGAACGAAAACAGAACGTTTTTGAGAAGTTTTGAGACTAAAGCTATGTGCACCCGGCGACTTTTCCAGGCAGATTCCATCTTACGTCACATGTTAAATAAAGTGACATGCTCATTCTTCACAGTACAGAATGAAAGACATCGGCAGTGCATGAACAATGGCAAGATGCCCGGCGAAGATATTTCAGTAAACCGGCTGTCAGCATTTTACTGAAGCGGCTTCACAATATGCACACAGCCCAAGGGCACAAAGTTTCTGCTTAGTGGCTATGTGCACACAGAGGTTTTCACTGAGTTTTTGAAGCAGAAACTAAGAATTTCTGCTTAGTTTCCGATACAACAACTCAGCAAAAAGACTTTGCACATATCTGCTCCAAAAACACCTAGAAAAACTCCACATGCACATTGCCTTAATTTCATCAACTGACATGTGCCCCGAACATGTTTAATGGCACTGTCAATCTCTAACCGCGGTATTTAACATGATTGCACTGGAAACACATCCATCGGCGTCCCTGTCATATGACCACGGGTCGCCTGAGGGTAGGCATGACAACCTGGGTCTGCAAGAGACCCCTGTGGTTGCATTGCCAGATTGCTTTGAGTACCGACCTGTGACCGGCGCTTATAGCAGATGAACATTTTAGCTACACATAGCAGGGCAGAAGCCCGGCTATGTGTGGCACAGGCGATTGGATGATCGTAGCTTCTAGTGTCCGATGGATACTATTAAAGCGAGTAAAAAAAAAAAAGTTTTTAAAAAATTCTAAAATATAAAAGTTCAAAATAGAACAATTAAAAAAAACACATATTTGGTATTGCAGTGTTTGGTATATCAATAACTAAAAATAATTAATCCGATCGATAAACAGTGGAGCAAGAAAAAAGTAAAAATGACAGAATTATGTTTTTTTGCAATGCAATAAAATACAATAACGGGCGACTAAAAAGAAAAAAACAGTTGTGGAATTGCACTTTTTTTGTCAATTTAACGCACTTTGAACTTTTTTCCCTTTTCCAGTGCACTATATAATAAAACCAATAGCGTCTTTCAAAAGCAAAACTCGTCCCACAAAAAACAAGCCCTCACGCGGGTATATTGAAGGAAAAACAAAAATGTTATGGGTCTGGGGAGAAGGTGAGCAAAAAACGAAAACTCAAAAAAGGAAAAAGCCAAGGTGGTAAAGGGGTTAACGTATTTCAATGGGTTTGCCCAAAATTTAGCATTAGCAAAGCCTGTTGCCGCTTGGCTGAGGCAGTGCTGCAGTGCTTCCAGCTTGTGACTGATGTGCTCATTTCGGAGATGGAGGCTGAAAAGAAGGAGGAGGTGGAGGAGGAGGACGTGCAGGAGCTGTAGACTGTGGGGGAAACCCTGATTGACGTAAGGCCCGCAATCCTCAGCGTCGGGAAGAATGTTCCATCACAAGGTCGACTGGGTACCGGCTTCCACTATGTTAACCCAGTGAACCATCAGTGAGATGTACTGTCCCTGCCCACAAGCACTTGTCCACATGTCCGTGGTTAGGTGGACTTTCCCAGTAACAGCATTGTTGACGGCACGGGTAATGTTGTGGACATGTGCTTGTGTAATGCTGGGAGGGTACACCGGGAGAAATAGTGGCGGCTGGGGACAGTGTACCTTGGGATGGCCGCCGCCATCAGGTTGCGGAAAGCTTCCATCTTCACGAGCCTAAAAATCAACGTTTCGAATGCAAGCAGATGAGAAATGTGTGAATTTAGTACTGTGGCCTGTGGGGCGTTGGCTGCGTTATTTCCGCTTGCTTTCCAATGACTGGGGTATGGACAACTGAAAGCTGTGCTGGGACAAGAAGGTGGACGTGAGTGGTAGTTGAGTGTGTGCAATGACAGGTTCAGGGCAGGAGGCATCTTCGCAGGCACCATGGACAGGGGATTGGCTTCCACACACAACAGCGGAAGAAGCAGTGGTGTCACAGCAGACAGTGTTCCTGGACCCTGGGGTTCGGGCCACAAAGTTTGGTGTTTTGCTGCCACGTGCCTGATCATGCTGGTGGTGGTCAGACTGGTAGTTTCGCTACCCTGCTGATGTGGGCATGGCAGGTGATGCAAATAGCCTGTTTGGGGTTATTAGAAGAGTCTTTAAAAAACAACCAGACTCGGGAAGACCTAACAGTTGTACTGCCAACTTCCGTCGTGTTGGTGTTATGAGGAACAGTTGCCCGCCTTCTGTCTGCGCCCACCACACTGCTTCTTTCTGCCTGTTGTGGTGCTACACCTCCCTCTATTGTGAACGTATTGGAGATGACTTAAGAGCTGAAGCTCCCTCTGGTGGTTGCTGAGGGTATTGAACCTATGTGGAACACCAAGAGTCCTACACCTGCAGCTGACGAGTGGTTGTCAGGTGGTACTGACTGGCCTGTTATAAGTGAGCTGACCTTCTGTGATCCTTGCCGGTGATCAATTGTTCTTCCTGGTCTAGGTTGGAATTCAGCTTGCTTTTCTGCTGTCTCCTGCTTGCATTCAAATAAGTCTCTTTCAGTTTTTTTTTTACTGTGGTTTGAATCTCTTGCTTTTTGCTGCATTGCTTTTTGTCTTCAGCCGGGTCCCCTTTGGGGGGCTTTGGCTGGTCTCTGTTCATTTTTTGTATTTGTGTCAGGACTCTAAACATTTTTGATCACCTTTTGTGCATTACTGCCCTTTTCCAAGATGGCGTCTTTGGTCTCATGTGCACTGTGTCTTCCTGCTATATAACTCCACCTCAGCCTTTAGTCTGTGCTAGAGTATTCTGCCTTGCATCCAGCTTCTGAACTCTGGTGGCTCCCTGGCTTTGTACCTGCTCCTGTGAACCTGTTTGTGATCCTGCTACTCTGCTCTGAGTTCCTGCTGCATACACCGTTTTCCAGTAATCCTCCTTCATCTGGCTGCTTGTGTTACTGTCTTCTGCATTTGCTGGACATGTAAGCTGTTGCAGCTCTGCGCTGCTTAAACCTGAGACTATCACCCAGGCCTCCCTAGTTGAGCTAAAGATACTATTTGAACTGCCTTATAAGCATATCTACCTGTGCTTGAACTAAACTAAGACTTATTCGTGTCAAGTATCCTCAAGTATAACTGTGCTTCATAGACTCTCTGCTTGATTGCATTTCTCTCTGAAGTTTCCTATACACTGTTAAGCTGCATTTAATATCTACACCAAGTGTTGTGGACTTGAGCTTTGCTTTGCACCTGTTTGAATCACCGTGTGATAATATAGACTTTACCACTTATAAAACTGAGTCCTGTAGTTGTCTTGTTCCACGCAAGAAGTCTCCTGAGTTATCCCCTATAATTATTACAGGATACTCTAGCCTCAAAAGAAGGAGACTGCTGGAACAATGACTGCAGAAGGCAGATTAGCGCAGGTGTTCTCCATAATTAGATCACTACAGAAAGATGTGGAAGGTCTGCAAAAGAAGTTTGGAAGCTTTAAACGCAATGAACAAGTGCTTGGACAAACTTTGCAGGACTTAAGCACCCGCATGGCAGCCCAGGAAAATAAACTTACTGGCATGGAGTCCCAGTATGGACGGGCTTTTCAGGACATAAGCACGCAAATAGCGACACAACCTTCTGGGCAACCGCCACCAGCTAACCGACCTAAGTTGCCCCCATTCAGATTTAATGGTGATCGCGACAAATTTTGTGGCTTTGTCAATCAATGTATGCTATATTTTGATGTGTATGCTGACCGTTTCCCTATTGATAGATCTAAAGTATTGTGTGTAATAATGTTGCTGACCGCACGAGCGCTTGCCTGGGCGAATCAGATGATTGAGTCTCGTGACCCGCGGTTAAATAATTTGGTTGATTTCTTGGCCGCTATGGCATTAATGTTTGATGATCCTAATCGCCGTGCAACTGCTGAATCTGCTTTATTGTCTTTACGCCAGGCTAAATGTTCTGTTATTAAGTATGCTACTGAATTCAGGAGATTAGCAGTAGATACCAATTGGGACAGTTATGCACAATTGCCTATTTTTAAAAGGGGTCTGTCTAGTATTGTAAAGGACGAATTAACTCGCTCTGAATCACCGCAAGAGCTAGAGACATTTATACAGCATTGTGTGCGCATTGACATTCGCCTTACTGAGCCTAGGCAGGAGAAGTTTGCTGCCTTGAACCGTATCTCTAACTTTTCCCTTCCTTCCAGAGAGCCTGCAGGTAAAACATCTCGGGAGGTGGAGGAGGTGCCCATGCAAATAGATTCTGTTCAGAGGCGCGAGAATAATGAGTGCCGGGAGCATCGACTTTGTGAAAGTCTATGTTTCTACTGCGGCCAGTCTGACCACTTTTTAATCAACTGTCCCAAGTGTCCCAAGCAGTCTAACAAGGTGCTAGCAGCGGTAGGAGAGTATGACAACTGTGATGATGAATCTGACATCTCTGAATGTAGCCTGCCTTTAAATGCTGTATTCCATTCACTTTCTATGACTTCACCACCCAAGGAACTGAAGGAAAAGAACTCTCACTGTTCTCTCCCTATTAAGATCCTGTGTTCTGGACAGTGGAGTTCCAGTGCAGCTATGATTGACTCTGGTGCAGGTGGCAATTTTATGGATATCGCATTTGCCAAGGAACATGGTATTGAAATTCAGCAAAGAGACTCTCCAATTAAAATGGAAACAGTGGATGGGTCACCTTTAATCTCCGGGCCTGTGGATCAGGAGACCGCACCCCTTGAGATTTTGTTGGAGCCTAATCATCAGGAGCAACTCTCTTTCTTGCTAATTTCTTCTCCTTATTTTCCTGTGATTTTAGGCATCCCTTGGCTGCGTTCTCAGAATCCAACTATCAACTGGGAGACCAAGGAGATTATCTTTCCAACAAGGAGCAACTCAGCATCAACTAAAGCTGTCCCTGAGTCCACGGCTACGGAACCACCTGTACAGGTATTTACTTTACCTTCAGCATATAAAGAGTTCTCGGACATCTGTGACAAGAAGAATGCAGATCAGCTTCCTCCACACAGGCATTATGACTGTCCCATTGAGCTGCTTCCTGGGGCAGCTATTCCGTTTGGCAACGTATACCCTTTGGCGGCACCTGAGCTCCAAGCCTTAAAGGAGTATATTGATGAAAACCTGGCCAAAGGCTTCATACGTCCTTCTTCCTTACCAGCAGGGGCATCTATATTTTTTGTAATAAAGAAGGATGGGACCCTGAGACCCTGTGTAGACTATCGGGAACTCAATAAGGTAACCATACGAAACCGTTACCCTTTGCCTCTGATTCCCGAATTACTGGAAAGAGTCCGCCATGCTAAGGTGTTCTCTAAACTGGATCTTCGTGGGGCTTATAATTTGGTGCGTATTTGTCCAGGGGATGAGTGGAAGACAGCATTTAGATGCCGGTATGAACACATTGAATATCTCATGATGCCCTTCGGGTTTTGTAATGCCCCTGCAATGTTTCAACACCTTGCTAATGACATATTCAGAGATTTGTTGGACCAGTTTGTGGTGATCTATTTGGATGATATTTTAATTTTTTCTGACTCTCTACAGGAACATGAAGAGCATGTCAAAGCGGTTTTAAGACTTCTGAAAGAGAACCATCTGTATATCAAGCCGGAGAAATTCGAGTTCCATCGTTCTGAGATACAGTTCTTATGTTATATCATCTCTCCTCAGGTGTAAGGTTCTTTGTCTCTGTTGACATGTTCCTTGAAACTCAGTTTTCCGTCGGCCATTTTGATTTCTGTCTTTCTGCAGCTCTTGCCCTCAGTTAATATGGAGTTTTCAGTTTTCATGTTCCCGCCCTGATTCTTCCCTCTTGCTTCTTAAGCAGCCTCAGCTGAACAATCAGTGCTCCTGAATCAAGCCTCAGTCAGTCTGTGATCTGACTTCTGGAAACCTTGGACTTGTACTCCAGCTATTCCCTACTGAGGAACCTTGGAACACTTTTGGACTCTGGAAACCTGCTGTTTGGTGAATCCATGTTTGCAGAGGAATTACGGTACAGAGAAGAGATCCTGAACCTGCTTTGGAGATTTATTGTAGTGCTTGAAGTTACTCTGGCCTGCTGTGTCTCCTGTCGCTGTTCCTGCAAACTGTGTGAACTTTTCAGCATGCTTGTATGAAGTAATACAAGTCATGTCATATCAACCTGTGTCTCCTGTGTTTTCCTCGCACCCAAGCACAAGACGCTATAGGAACTGTACACTATACATGACAAGATTCAGGAGCCAATGTTTAGTGTCTGCTGGGTCTGGGAAAGCCGTGTCTGCTGTGACTGTGGATATCAGATGTCCGTCTAATACCTTATGTGATGACAGTGGTTGTGACTTCTCACAACCATTCCAGGTGAGCGCATTCCCTTAAAATTTTACTCTGGAGTGTTACCACAGGTAAACACTATTGTTTTTTTTTTTTTTTCCTTTCCTCTTCTCCTTCCAGCACTTCTGCCTTAAAAGATCTGGAAGATGGAGGCCCGCATAAAGGAACTTTGCGGAGTGACTGATACAATCCTTTCAGATGTACAGACTTTAAAAACCCGTTTTGCAAGCCTACAGGACCTCACTAATCATAATTTGCAAGTGTTTGGACAGACTACCCAGGAATTGCGAGCCAGGATTGAGGCTCTAGAGGAACGAGCCCAGGCTCCTGCCATAACCCCGAGTTCTGGGATCCCCAAATTACCTCCTTTTCGTTTTGGCGGTGAACGTGAGAAATTAAGGGGATTTATTAATCAATGCAATTTATTTTTCTCTGCACATGCTTCACAATTTCCCACTGAACGATCCAAAGTGCTTACTATAATCATGTTGCTTACCAATAAGGCTTTGATGTGGGCAAACCCTCTGATTGAGACTGAGGATGATTGTTTGAATCACCTTGATGCTTTTATTTCAGCCATGGGGCAGGTGTTTGATGACCCCAATCGAGGTGCAACAGCTGAAGCAGCCATGTTAACTTTGCGCCAAGGTAAGCGTTCAGTAGCCGAATATGCCCTGGATTTCAGGAGATGGGCTCTTGATACCACTTGGGACACTTCCGCTAAAAAATCTATTTTTCGGAAAGGGTTGTCTCCACTGATTAAGGATGAACTTGCTCGTGCCGACCCTCCCACTGCGTTAGGTGACTTTATTAACTATTGTATCCGTATTGATGCTCGTCTGACTGAACGCAGACAAGAGAGATGGTTCGAAAATAATCGCACTAACCTTTTACTACCTCCCTCCTCAGCTAAGGAACCTTTGAGTAGGATCACAAGGGAACCAGAACCTGAACCCATGCAGGTGGACTCTTTACAAAGACGGGTTAGTGATGCACGCAAAGAACATCGTATAAAGGAAAATCTATGTTTCTACTGTGGTAAGTCAGGGCACTTCATTATAAACTGCCCCAGCCGTTCTCGTAAGACTACTGCAGCAGTCATTCACTGTGAGTGTTGCGAGAGGAGCTCTGTCATGTCCGAGCCTCAGGCCCCAGAGAGATCTGCTGCAAGAGATCTTGATTTCTCGGACTTAAACTCTGTTAGTTCTGGGGACGATGACGGTATAAACGCTGCAATTTTTCAAGTTTCCTCAGCGGTGTCCCAGCTGAGTTATAAAAGAAACAGTTCTCATTGCTTCCTTTCCATCAAACTCTGGGTTGACTCAGTCTGGGTGTCTAGCTCTGCTATGATCGACTCAGGAGCAAGTGGAAATTTTATGGATATCTCCTTTGCTCTGAAACAGGGGATACGTTCAGTGAAGAAGGCTACTCCAGTACAGATGGAGACTGTGGATGGCTCTCTACTGACTTCTGGACCAGTGGATCAAGAAACAGAGCCTTTGAGGGTCCTTATGGGTAAAGATCATCAGGAGAAAATGTCTTTTTTGCTTATCTCTTCTCCCCACTTTCCCATTATTCTAGGGCTACCATGGCTGCAGGCGCAGAATCCTACGATTAACTGGGAGACCAAGGAATTACACTTTCCGGAGAAACAGATGAGTCAAGGAGTTTCAGCTTGCTCTGTTCCTAAAGGAACCATGTCAGTCCCTGAACTACCAGCTGTATACCAGGACTATGTGGATTTATGTGACAAGAAGAACGCTGATCAGCTTCCTCCTCACCGTCCATATGATTGTCCAATTGAATTATTGCCTGGAGCCGAGATACCTTTTGGTAAGATCTACCCCTAGCGGGGCCCGAGCTAAAAGCTTTGAAGGATTATATAGACGAAAATTTAGCCAAGGGCTTCATACGCCCCTCTTCATCTCCCGCAGGTGCACCCATCTTCTTTGTGAAGAAGAAAGATGGATCTCTGAGACCCTGCATAGACTATAGGGAACTCAATAAGGTTACTATTAGAAACCGTTATCCATTGCCTTTAATCCCTGAGTTGTTGGAGAGAGTGCGGCATGCCAAAATTTTCTCTAAACTGGATCTCCGTGGGGCCTATAACTTGGTCCGTATTAGACCTGGGGATGAATGGAAGACTGCTTTCAGGTCACGCTATGGACACTTTGAATATCTAGTTATGCCTTTTGGTCTGAGTACCGCCCCAGCCACTTTCCAACACTTTGTGAATGATATCTTCAGGGATCTCCTAGATACATTTGTGGTGATTTATCTGGATGACATTCTAATTTTTTCTAACTCCACAGAGGAACATCATGGACATGTGAGAATGGTCTTAGAACGCCTAAGACAAAACCATCTCTACATCAAACTTGAAAAATGTGAATTCCATAGGACCGAAATTCAATTTCTGGGGTATGTACTATCTACGCAAGGGATTAGTATGGATGGAAGCAAGACCCAAGCCATCAAGGATTGGCCAATTCCTAGAAATGTGAAGGAGGTGCAGCGTTTCATCGGGTTTGCCAACTTCTATAGACGTTTCATTAAGAATTTTTCTGAGGTAGTGTCACCTATCACCCAACTTACCCGGAAACAGTCTAGGTTCTCCTGGACCCCGCAAGCTCAGGAAGCATTTTCCTGTTTAAAGGATAAATTTACCACCGCACCTATCTTAGTACATCCCAACCCCGAGCTTGCCTTCATAATAGAGGTGGATGCTTCAGACTGTGCCGTTGGAGCTATACTCTCTCAGAGAACAGGTGAGAAGAATGTCTTGCATCCCTGTGCCTTCTTTTCCCAGCAGTTGTCTTCGGCTGAGAAGAACTACGATGTGGGCAATAGAGAATTGTTGGCCATTATTGCCGCCTTCAAGGAATGGAGACACCTTCTTCAGGGAGCTGCACAGCAAATAGTCGTCCTGACAGACCATCGTAACCTTGAATTTATCAGGTCGGCTAAGTGCCTGACTCCTCGCCAGGCTCGCTGGAATCTTTTCCTAAACCAATTTAATTTTGTCATTTCTTATAGACCAGGATCGCGTAATGGAAAGGCTGATGCACTCTCTAGGATTCATTCAGCAGAGACACGTCCACTTACTCCTCCTAAGACTATTCTTCCTGACTCTAGATTCCTGGGAGTGATTCATAATCAAGACCTACTTAAGGACATCAAGGAAGCACACCATGTGGATTCTTTGTTGGCTCAACCCCAAGGGACGTAAGTCTTGTCTTTAAGAATGGTGTGTGGATTCAGGGACAACGTCTGTATATACCTGAAACAGTCAGATTGAGAGTATTGCAACTCATCCACGATTCCAAGATAGCCGGGCATAGGGGAATTCTAAAGACACAAGAATTTCTTTCTCGTTTCTTTTGGTGGCCCACTTACAGGAAAGATGTCTTAAACTATGTCACTTCATGTGAAGTCTGTGCAAGATGCAAAACACCTCGCTCCTCACCAACTGGTCTGTTGCAACCTCTTCCCACCCCGTCCCGCCCGTGGGGATCCATTTCTATGGACTTCATTGTGGAGTTACCAACCTCTCAAGGGAAGAACACCATTCTAGTGGTGGTTGACCGTCTAAAAAAGGCAGCTCATTTTATCCCTTGTGTCGGCTTACCCACTGCAAAACAGACATCAGACTTGATGATTAAGAATGTGTTTCGCTTACATGGAGTACCGGATGAGGTCATTTCGGATCGAGGGGTGCAATTCACTTCAAGGTTTTGGCAAAATTTCTGTGCAGCATTGGACATTAAAGTAAACCTTTCTTCTGCTTTTCATCCCCAGACTAATGGACAGACAGAACGAACCAATCAGACCCTGGAGCAGTATCTCCGCTGTTTTATCTGCCACCTACAGGATGATTGGGTGGATCTACTTCCACTGGCTGAGTTCTCTTATAACAACTCTCAGAGCGCCTCCACTAAGCAGTCTCCTTTTTACTCCAATCTAGGTTATCATCCTAACATTCTTCCTCGATTTCCCATAGATACGCCCTTGCCGGCAGTGGCTGAAATAATCACTTCTTTACAAAAGAATATGGATCTTCTAAAGGAAAATCTAGAATTGGCTCAGGAAAGGTACAAGAAAGCAGCAGATAAATTTCGTAAACCTGCACCAGCTTTCAAGGTAGGATATTTGGTCTGGCTGTCAACCAGAAATCTTAAATTAAAGATTCCATCGTCTAAATTGGGACATAAGTACATTGGACCTTATAAGATCAATAAGATTATAAGTGGTGTTGCTTGTCGTCTTCAACTGCCCAGAACTATGAGAATCCACCCTGTCTTTCATGTATCCCTACTAAAGGCTGCAACACCCAATACGTTTCCTGGACGTTCTTCTCCTTGCCCTGACCCAGTGCTGGTCGATGGTCAGGAAGAATTTATGGTGGAAAGGATTCTAGATTCCAGGTTGTACAGAAATCAGTTGCAATATTTGATTAAATGGCAGGGCTACCCAGTGGAGGACAACTCATGGGAACCAGTCAATAATGTAAATGCTCCTCGCCTGCTCTGCCAGTTTCATCAGAGGTACCCTGACAAGCCTGGTCTGAGGTCATCCGGAGGTTGTCCCTAAGGGGGGAGTAATGTAAGGTTCTTTGTCTCTGTTGACATGTTCCTTGAAACTCAGTTTTCCGTCGGCCATTTTGCTTTCTGTCTTTCTGCAGCTCTTGCCCTCAGTTAACATGGAGTTTCCAGTTTTCATGTTCCCGCCCTGATTCTTCCCTCTTGCTTCTTAAGCAGCCTCAGCTGAACAATCAGTGCTCCTGAATCAAGCCTCAGTCAGTCTGTGATCTGACTTCTGGAAACCTTGGACTTGTACTCCAGCTATTCCCTACTGAGGAACCTTGGAACACTTTTGGACTCTGGAAACCTGCTGTTTGGTGAATCCATGTTTGCAGAGGAATTACGGTACAGAGAAGAGATCCTGAACCTGCTTTGGAGATTTATTGTAGTGCTTGAAGTTACTCTGGCCTGCTGTGTCTCCTGTCGCTGTTCCTGCAAACTGTGTGAACTTTTCAGCATGCTTGTATGAAGTAATACAAGTCATTTCATATCAACCTGTGTCTCCTGTGTTTTCCTCGCACCCAAGCACAAGACGCTATAGGAACTGTACACTATACATGACATCAGGGGCTGAACATGGAATCTGGTAAGATTCAGGCTATCCTTGACTGGCCTGTACCCAAGAACGTTAAGGAGGTCCAACGTCTTATTAGTTTTGCAAATTTCTACAGACGTTTCATTCGAAATTTTTCTGATATTGTCCGTCCCATTACTTCCTTGACAAAGAAGGAAAGGCCCTTTAAGTGGTCTTCACAGGCTCAAGAAGCTTTTGATCGGCTTAAGATCTGTTTCACCTCAGCACCGCTGTTGATACACCCAGATCCAACACTTTCTTTCATTGTGGAGGTGGACTCTTTTGATAATGCTTTGGTGGCTATTCTCTCCCAAAGAACTGGAGACAAGGGGCTGCTACATCCTTGTGCTTTCTTTTCCTGTAGACTAACCTCAGCAAAGGAGAATTACGACGTGGGAGACAAGGAATTGCTGGCTATTATTGCGGCTTTCAAGGAATGGAGGCATCATCTGCAAGGAGCTGCACAACAGATCGTAGTGCTAACTGACCATCGCAATTTAGAGTTCCTTAGATCCGCTAGATGTCTTTCTCCTCATCAGGCTCATTGGAATTTATTTTTAAATCAATTTAATTTTGTTATCTCGCACCGTCCAGGTTCTCGTAATGGGAAGGCTGATGCTTTATCCCGAATCCATGCTGCGGATTCCGTACCTGGAGCCCCGTCCAAGACCGTTCTATCTGATGCCAATTTCATCGGAGTTATCCATGATCAAGACTTGTGGAAGGAGTGGAGGGATGCTTATGACGGTGATGTATTTCTGGTTAATCCACCTGTTGATATTAATCTTGTCTTTAAGGGTGGCATGTGGTTCAGAGATCGACGTATCTATGTCCCTGAAGCCGTCCGTCTGCAGATCCTCAAGTTGGTACATGACTCCAAGTTGGCTGGTCACAGGGGGGTACAGAAGACACAAGAGTTCCTAAGCCGATTTTTCTGGTGGCCAACCAAGGACTATGTTCTCTCTTGCGAGGTATGTGCTTGTTACAAGACTCCTCATGTGGCACCAACGGGTCTTCTGCAACCATTACCTGTTCCGTCCCGACCATGGGGGTCTATATCAATGGACTTTATTGTGGAGCTGCCTACATCGGGGGGCATGAATACGATCATGGTGGTAGTGGATCGCCTGACTAAAGCCGCTCATTTTGTTCCATGCACCGGCCTCCTCTCAGCTAAGGACACATTGAACTTGGTTATACAGAATGTCTTTCAGCTGCATGGGGTCCCGGATGAGATCATCTCTGACCGTGGAGTACAGTTCACTTCAAGATTCTGGAAGGGGTTTTACTCTGCACTCAATATTAATGTCTGTCTGTCTTCCGCTTACCATCCTCAGACAAATTGTCAGACTGAGCGTACCAACCAGACGCTGGAACAATATCTAAGATGCTGTCAGCCATCTCCAGGTTGATTGGTTGGAGTTGCTGCCGTTAGCCAGAGGGCCTCCACTAAGTTTACACCTTTCTTTGCTAATCTGGGTTATCATCCGTGTATCTTACCTAGGTCTCCGATTAATTCTCCGGTTCCGGCAGTGGAGGAGAGGCTGACTGCGATGAGGCAAGATCTGGAGGTTCTGAAGGAATCCCTGACCACAGCTCAAGAACGTTATAAGAGATCAGCTGATAGATTCCGTAAACCTGCACCCATGTTCAAGGTGGGAGATTCCATGTGGTTAGCAACTAAGAATCTGAAATTAAATCTTCCTTCACAAAAACTTGGACAGAAGTTCATTGGCCCTTTCAAGATCAACGGTATTGTGAGCTCCGTGGCCTGCCGTCTGAAGCTGCTAGGACTATGAAGGTACACCCAGTTTTCCATGTATCTTTACTAAAGCCTGTATCTCCTAACACCTTCCAGGGACGTGTTGTGCCACCTCCGCAGCCTGTGGTGATTGATGGGCAAGAACAATTTGTGGTGGAGGAAATTATTGATTCCAGGATTCGCAGGAATCGACTCCAATATCTAATAAGATGGCAGGGATGGATATCTGTGGAAGACTCTTGGGAACCGGTGGAAAACATCAATGCCCAACGGAAGATTTCTCGTTTTCATCAGAGATTCCCTGACAAACCAGGTCCAGGATCGTCCTGAGGCCACTTCTAAGGAGGGAGTAATGTCAGGACTCTGAACATTTTTGATCACCTTTTGTGCATTACTGCCCTTTTCCAAGATGGCGTCTTTGGTCTCATGTGCACTGTGTCTTGATGCTATATAACTACACCTCAGCCTTTAGTCTGTGCTAGAGTATTCTGCCTCGCATCCAGCTTCTGACCTCTGGTGGGTCCCTGGCTTTGTACCTGCTCCTGTGAACCTGTTTGTGATCCTGCTCTGAGTTCCTGCTGCATACACCGTTTTCCAGTAATCCTCCTTCATCTGGCTGCTTGTGTTACTGCCTTCTGCATTTGCTGGACATGTAAGCTGTTGCAGGTCTGCGCTGCATATCTACCTGTGCTAGGACTAAACAAAGACTTATTCGTGTCAAGTATCCTCAAGTATAACTGTGCTTCATAGACTCTCTGCTTGATTGCATTTCTCTCTGAAGTTTCCTATAGACTGTTAAGCTGCATTTAATATCTACACCAAGTGTTGTGAACTTGAGCTTTGCACCTGTTTAAATCACCGTGTGATAATATAGACTTTACCACTTATAAAACTGAGTCCTGTAGTTGTCTTGTTCCACGCAAGAAGTCTCCTGAGTTATCCCCTATAATTATTACAATTTGTTTATTTGCTCAGTTTTGTGATATTTTACTGCTGGGTAGCTACGTGTCCACATCAGAGATCTGATATTGGTGGTAGAGACCGTGTGGTCTCAGTATTTTTGGATTCAGAAGTGTTGGAGTTTTTCCTAGGGTTTTTCTGGGTTGCAGACATTATTCTCTCCTGTGCTGTCCTATCTAGACAGTTTTGGGCCCCATCGTTTGCTCAATCTATTTTCTGTCTGTGTTCGTATTTTCATCTTTGGGGGCTTCCTACTCTTTTGGGGTCTACTCCGGGGCAGTTAGCTTTTCTCTTTCCATCTTCAGGGATAGCCATCTCTCCGGATGTGACGAGGCATCTAGGGCACCGTAGGAACGTCCCACGGCTGCTTCTAGTTGTACAGTTAGTTTAGGGGTCTGCAACCTATGAGTTTCCAACCTCTCTGGTGTTAGGCTGCCTATGCGGTTTTTTACTCCTGCCTCCCCAGCTACCAAAACATAACATCCCTCCCCCTGTGTGCTGCTGTCCTCACTCTGCATGTCCTTCTGCCTGGTTGGGTCAGTTACTATATCATCCACCACCTCCTCTTCCACTTCGGCACCCTGGTCCTCCTCCTGACTTTCTGTCAATTCCCACCATCTCCTTCGTGTGAACGTGGCTGCTCAAATATTTACGCATTGCTACATGAGATCTCATCTTGCCCCACTTTAAGTGGCTTGGGCGAGAGGCCTAAATATAAATGGAAAAGTGAACTGCTCTTCGGAGTGTTCAAATGTGGGGTCAGTTGTCTCCGGGCACTCAGCATGGTGGGAGGAAGGAGGATAAGGGTGAGGAATATGCGGTCCAGACTCATGGCTGCTCAGACTTGACCGTGTGGAAGACAGGGTGCTAGTGGTGGTGGCAAAGTGACTGGATGCAAGATCCGCTATCCAACCAACAGCCTTTTGACACTGCTCTGGTATCAATAGTGCTGTTCTGCGGTCCCCTAGGAATTCGGACAGGAAGGTCATGCGAGAAGATGGTGGGTGTTGTTGTGGCACAATTTCAGCTTGCCCACGGCCTCGGCCTCTGCATGCACCGTCATCATAACGTCCACTTCCCTGTCCTTTGCCACTCGCCTTGCCCATTTTAAATGGACTACAATATTTTCCACGTTCACTACAAATGGCTGAAATGGGAGCAAACTTAGATGTGATCCATGTGCGGGAAAACCACAATTTAAAATATCTGGACTGTAGGTGAAAATTTTTTTTTTTTAGCAAACTGGTGTCAATAACTAGGAAAGACACAGCAAAAACAGTTGAATGGAGGCCTGAAATGTCACAATTTGTAGCCACAGATAGATGAGGCGTCTGACGAGATACCACACTGTTCAATATGTGGCCTGTATTTTTTGCTTTTTACACCAAAATAGTACATAGAACTAGGGTAACAGACAGCAAAAACAGTTGAATGGAGGTCTGAAATGCCACAATTTGTAGCCCACAGATAGATGAGGCGTCTGACGGAGATAGCCCATTTTCAAATATCTGGCCTGTATTTTGTATTTTTTTTTTGCCCAGCAAAATTGTGTCAACAAGTAGGCTAAGACATAACAAAAATTTTTTTACGGAGGCCTGAAATGTCACAATTTTGAGTGCAGTGATAATGCGGTCAGTGTCAGTGACAAAACCAGTGTACAATATCTGCACTGTAGCTAAATATTTTTTTGGCAGCTAAATATTTTTTTGGCAGCAAAATGGTGTCAAGAAATTATATAAGACACTCCAAAAAATTTTTACAGTTCCACAAAAATGTCAGAAATTTCTACGCACTCAGATGTGATGGCTGGGACGGGCAAACCCTTTTAAAATAGCTGGATTTTCACGCTGTACTATGAAAATAATCTGGCTGTAGTCTGCAGTGTCAAAAAGCAAATGGAGAAAAAAAGGGGGGCTCTGGATTGCTTTGGAATAAAATAATCAGGATTAAGATGCAAAAAAAAAAATTTCCTGGCCATTGAGACCTAGGGCTATGTAGATACGGTCAATATATGTAAAAGGCAGCAGCAGACAGTAATGGAATGGACCCTCTTGTTGTATGGAATGAAGTATGCCACATACAATGCCTGCCTGCTACTGATATCTATATACCCACATACAGTGCGTGTATGCCTTGCACTGATATGTATATACGCACATACACTCCCTACCTACCACTGCAATCTATATACCCCTTATTATTCCTTAGAAGGACTGTTTATTTAGCTGGATTTGTGTATTCTTTTATGGTATACCTACATTACCTGATGAACACCAAAATCTGACCCTATCTCGGCAGCAGCTCTCCCTACACTACACAATCATATTTGGTATTGCAGTGTTCAGAATTGCCCGATATATCAATAACTAAAAACAATTAATCCGATCGATAAACGGTTGGAACAAGAAAAAAGTAAAAATGACAGAATTATGTTTTTTTGCAATGCAATAAAATGCAATAACGGGCGATTAAAAAGAAAAAAACAGCTGTGGAATTGCACTTTTTTTTTCAATTTAACCGCACTTTGAATTTTTTTCCCTTTTCCAGTACACTATATAATAAAACTAATAGTTTCTTTCGAAAGTACAACTCGTCCCACAAAAAACAAGCCCTCACATGGGTATATTGAAGGAAAAACAAAAATGTTATGGGTCTGGGAAGAAGGTGAGCAAAAAACGAAACTCAAAAAAGGAAAAAAGCCAAGGTGGTAAAGGGGTTAAAGTATTTCAATGTTTTTTTTTAGAAAATATATACTAAAAATCACCCAAAAGCTCAGCCCCAAAAGTTGGCGAGTGTCATGTGTATGTCATTCCATCATGTGAGTGTGCATTCCTTTTCTCACCTAGCATCCAAATGTTGTACGTTCTTAACATCAACTTTTACATACTAAAATAATCCTATGTAAATTAAATCTAGTTGTCATTAAGAATCAAGCAATCTTATATAAACATGTAGATAGATGATATATATTAGATATGTAGTATATAGATAGATATTATATACAGTAGATATAAAGAAAGATAGATACCGTATTTTTTGGACCATAAGACGCACTTTTTTCCCCAAAATTTTGGGGGAAAATGGGTGTGCGTCTTATGGTCGCAACATTCCGGAAAGTTCAGTGGTGGCGGCACTCCCAATGCAGCTTGGCTGCGATGCGGTGGTGGTGCCGGGCAGCAGCGGGCCTCTGGGCTGCGTGGGGGGCTCCGCCGGCATCTCGTCCCAGCCGGAAAGCCCCCCCGCAGCTGCGACGCGGTGCCGGTGCCTCTGGTGGCGGTTCCGATCCAAAGTGTGATGCGGTGGTGGTGTTCGGGCAGCAAGAGGGCCTCTGGGCTGCGAGGGGGGCTCCACCGGCATCTCGTCCCAGCCGGAAAGCCCCCCCCGCAGCTGCGACGCGGTTGCCGGCATGAGGAATGGCGCCTGGGGCCTCCGGCAAGATGGCCGCCGCATACTCTCGTTCAAATCTCGGCAACGAGATCTCTTCCCGAGATCTCAGGACAAGATCTCCACCGCCGCACCACACTTTGGATCGGGACCGCCACCGGAGGCCCCTGGCGGCCTTCAGCCCGGCACCGCGTCGCAGCTGCGGGGGGGCTTTCCGGCTGGGACGAGATGCCGGCGGAGCCCCCACGAAGCCCAGAGGCCCGCTGCTGCCCGGACACCACCACCGCATCGCAGCGAAGCTGCATTGGGAGCGTGGCCGCCACCGGATTTGTGAGTATATAGCCACCCTGGCCACCCCACAGAACACAGCCACCCCACATAACACAGCCACCCCACATAACACAGCCACCCACAGTGCCCAATCATCCCACACAGTGGTAAGCTAAATTCGGACTGTAAGATGGACCCCCATTTGACACATTATTTTTTTTTCCCAATTTTCCTTCTGAAAATTTGGGGTGCGTCTTATGGTCCGATGCGTCTTATAGTCCGAAAAATACGGTAGATATCCTGCAGATATATAATTTCACAGGCCCAAGAGAGAGACAGAGAGAGAGAGAGAGAGAGAGAGAGAGAGAAGACGCGGATCCTTTTTTTCACACTTTGGCAGCATTCAGGGAGTCGACACAGGGCTGACAGCCCCTCTGCCTTTGGATCGGAGACCCCGCGTCATGATCGTTGCCATGGCGAATGGATGTTGTCACAACGACATTCAGCTCACCAGAGCTAGTAAACTTGCTGATCATGCGCAGTGCAAGATCAGCAAGTCTCTCTGTCAGTGCAGCGCTAACATCCTCTATGGCATGCAGATGGTGCTTCATCTGCAGGCTATAGAAGTGATCAGCCTGCAAAAAATGATTGTCCCATAGTGGGAATAAGTTAAAAAGTTAGGAAAAATTAAAAAAAAGAAAATTACCGTATATACTCGTGTATAAGCCGAGATTTTCAGCACTTTATTGGTGCTGAAAATGCCCCCTCGGCTTATACACGAATCATTGGGCAGAAACCAGCGGGGGAGGGGGTGCCGCGGCAGGAGCCAGTGGCTGGGAAATCCTCCGTTGTACCTGGCTTCCTGCAGCTCTCCTGTGCTGAGCGGTGACGTAATACCGCTCATTAAGGTCATGTAATATGGACGCGACGCCACTCCCATAGGCGTGGCGTCCATATTCATGGCCTTAATGAGCGGTATTATGTCACCGCTCAGCACAGGAGAGCTGCAGGAAGCCGGGTACAACGGAGGATTTCCAGGAAGTTCAGCGATGGCACGGGGAGGGTGAGTATGACAGGGGGAGAACGGAGGACGGGGGAAGCATGGAGGAGGACAATGAGCACGGAGCAGGACGGGGGGGAGGACGGAGAGCACAGAGGAGCACGGAGCAGGACGGGGGAGGATGGAGGGCACAGAGGAGAACGGAGCAGGACGGGGGGGAGGATGAAGGGCACAGAGGAGCACGGAGCAGGACGGGGGGAGGATGGAGAGCACGGAGCAGGACGGGGAGGATGGAGAGCACGGAGCAGGATGTGGGGAGGATGGAGAGCACAGATGAGGACGGAGCAGGAAGGGGGAGCACAGCAGGGGACGGAGCAGGAGGGGGGAGCACAGAGGAGAATGGGGTAGCACAGAGCTGGATGGGGGAGCAAGGAGCAGCACGGGGGCAGCACAGAGCAGGATGGCGGTTTATACACCCGGCTTATACTCAAGTTAATAAGCTTACCCAGTTTTCCGTGGCAAAATTAGGGGCCTCGGCTTATACTCGGGTCGGCTTATACTCGAGTATATACGGTAATTGTAAAAATATTTTAAAAAATAATAATAAAAAAATCAATATATATTCTATCTCTAAATAAACATTTGAATGAAAAAAATATAAACAATAAAAGTGCACACATTTGGTATTGCCGCGTCTGCAGCGACCCAACCTATAAAACTCTCCCACTAGTTATCCCCTTTAGTGAACACGATAAAAAAAAATAAGGCAAAAAACAATGCTTTTTCATCATACTGCTGAACATAAAGTGGACTAACACGTGATCAAAAAGACGGATATAAATAAACATGGTACTGCTGGAAATGTCATCTTGTCCCACAAAAAACGATCCGCAATTACAGCTCCATCAGCAGAAAAATAAAAAAGCTATAGCCCTCAGAATAAGTGATGCAAAAATAATTATTTTTTTTCTATAAAATAGTTTTTATTATATAAAAGCGGCAAAACATAAAAAACAATATAATTGAGGTATCGCTGTAATCGTACTGACCTAAAGAATAAAACTGTCTTATCAATGTTACCACATACGGAATGGTATAAACCCCTAACCCAAAAAAGAAATTCATGAATTGCTGTTTTTTGTTCATTTTGTCTCCCAAAAATCGGAATAGAAAGCAAAAATTGTACCAATAAAAACGTCAGCCCCTCCCGGAAAAAGCAAGACCTCACATGACTCTGTGGGCCTAAATATGGAAAAATTATAGCTTTCAAAATGTGGTAATGCAAAAACTATTTTTTGCAATAAAAAGCATCTTTTAGTGTGTGACAGCTGCCAAACATAAAAACCCACTATAAGGCCTCTTTCACACGTCCTGATATTTCCGATACCAGAGATGTCAGTGTCCGTGTTTGTAATACGTGTGGCATGCATGTACTGCATCAATACCACACGGACAGGCGCCAGGGAAGAAGCGTTGCAGTAAGAGCTGTTCCCCGGCGCTGGGTGCTGAACATGGCTCTCATCATTCTCCCCTGCTCTGTTGGCGATCGGCACGAGCAGAGGAGAATGATGAGAGATACATTTAAGTAATAAAAGAGACAGCAGGCGACAGCTGATGGGACTATTACCCCCATCAGCCTACCCCTGCTGCTGCTAATAACCGTGACAGCAGGAGCTGCTGATGGGGGTATTCATCAGCCGCCGCCTGCTCTATAAGTAAATAAATGAACAAAACGGCGTGGGTTCCCCTGTATTTTCTATAACCAGTCAGGCAAAACTCACAGCTGGGGGCTGAAATCCTCAGCTGTCAGCTTCAGCAAGGTTGGTTATCAGGAATAGTGGGGTCCCCACACTGTTTTTTTTAAATTATTTAGATAAATAATTTAAAAAAAACACATAGAATCCCCCTATTTTTGACAACCAGATTTGCTAAATCTCACAGCTGGGGGCTGGTATTCTCAGGCTGGTAAGAGGCCATTGATATAGGCCCCCTCCAGCCTAAAAATAGCAGCTCGCAGCTGCAAGAAAAGGGAATCTATTAGATGCGCCAATTCTGGTGCTGTGATTGGCTCTTCTCACTTGCCCTGTAGCGGTGGCAAGTGGGGTAATTTTTGTGGGGTTGATGTCACCTTTCTATCATCAGGTTACAACAAGTCCAGTCTTAGCAATGAAGGAGCATCTATAAGACACCTATCCATTACTAATCCTATAGTTGTATTGTAAATAAACACAGCCAGAATAAGTCCTTTAATTGAAATAATGACACAGACTCCTTTAATATTCTTCAGTTAAACCATACTTACAAGCTTGACTATTCCACCAAAAATCTCAATCTCCTGTAATAAAAGTAAAATAAAAAAGCAACAATATACCATACATGTCCGTCGTTCTGTCCACGCCATAGTCCATGTCTGGGAATAATTAGTTTTCAACCTGGACAGTGCCAAGATGCGACCGTCCACGCTGAGTACCACTGGTGACTGAGCGGCTCGGAATGCAGTGTCAATAACCGGGGGTGACGTCATAGAGGTTACCTCTGGTCACTGGTCTCAGTTCCCTGCCAGGCTGAGCTGTGGTGAGACCCGGTGAGATCCCCACTAGCACCGTGAGCACTCACAATGCTAGTGGGGATCTCACCAAAGTCACCGCAGTTACATCTGGTCCCTGGGGTCTGTTGCGAGCTGGGCTGAGCTGCGGTGAGATCCAGGGTCACTTATAAAATTCACATAACAGGAAACAGTAGATTAGTTCCAAAAAGGGGGCACTTGTTGGGCATTTCCACTGATAAGACACATGTAGGAAATTTCCTTGGGGGGTCTAAGTTCCAAAATGGGGTCACGTGTGAGGTTTTCCACTGTTTACGCACCTCAGGGGCTCTCCAAATGCGACATGACGCCCGCCGACCATTCCATCAAAGTCTGCATTCCAAAATGTCACTAGTTCCCTTCCGAGCCCCGACATGTGCCCATACAGTAGTTTTTTCCCACATCTAGGGTATCAACATACTCAGGACAAATTGGACAACAGCTTTTGGAGTCCAATTTCTCCTGTTACCCTTGGAAAAATTAAAAATTGGGGACTAAAAGATCATTTTTGTGGGAAAAAAGTATGATTTTTTTATTTTCACAGCCGGGCGTTATAAACTTTAGTGAAGCACTTGGGGGTTCAAAGTGCTCACCATACATCTAGATAAGTTCTTTGGAGGGTCTTGTTTCCAAAATGAGGTCACTTGTGGGGGGTTTCCACTGTTTAGGCACAACAGGGGCTCTCCAAATGCGACATGGCGTCCGTTCTCAATTCCAGCCAATTTTGCATTGAAAAAGTCAAACGGCGCTCCTTCCCTTCCGAGCTCTGCCATGCGCACAAACAGTGGTTTACCCCCACAAATTGAGTATCAGCATACTCACGACAAATTGCACAATAACTTTTGGGGTCCAATTTCTCCTGTTACTCTTGGCAAAAAAAAATTTTGGATCTGAAGTATATTTTTTGTGGAAAAAAGTTAAATGTTAATTTTTTTTAAACATTCCAAAAATTCCTGTGAAGCACCAGAAGGGTTAATAAACTTCTTGAATGTGATTTTGAGAACCTTGAGGGGTGCAGTTTTTAGAATGGTGTCACTTTTGGGTATTTTCTATCATACAGACCCTCAAAGTGACTTCAAATATGATGTGGTCCGTAAAAAAAATTGATGTTGTAAAAATGAGAAATCGCTGTTTAACTTTTAATCCTTATAACGTCCTAACAAAAAAAAAATTTTGTTCCAAAATTGTGCAGATGTAAAGTAGACATGTAGGAAATGTTACTTAGGCACCTCCATCCGCAAGGTGTGAAACCAGCCTTATATTACTTAATGTTACTGTTAAGTATTTTGTGTGACATATCTCTGTGATTTTAGAGCATGAAAATTCAAAGTTGGAAAATTGCGAAATTTTAAAAATTTTCGCCAAATTTCCATTTTTTTAACACAAACGCAAGTCATATGAAATTTTTTTTACCACTATCATGACATACAATACTGTATGTCACAAGAAAACAGTGTCAGAATCACCGAGATCCATGGAAGCGTTCCAGAGTTATTACCTCATAAAGGGACAGTGGTCAGAATTGTAAAAATTGGCCCGGTCATTAACATGCAAACCACCCTTGGGGGTTAAGGGGTTAAAATAAAATATTTTTGTGTGTGTTTTGCTTTTTACTTGCTGGATTAGTAATGGTGGTGTCTGATAGACAACTTCCATTACGAACACCAGGGTTTGATGTTACCTGTGGTTTGGGACAATTCACAGCTGACATCAACCCCAGCTACCATTACCCCGATTGTCAACGCACCAGGACAATCAGGGAGAGCAGAGGTGAAGCATCAGAACTAACGCATCTAATAGGATACACCACTTTGGGGGGCAGCTATGGGCTGGTATTTTTAGGTTTGGAAGGGCCCAATAACCATGGACCTACCTTCCCAGTCTGATAACAGCAACCGCAGTTGGTTTTACTTTTGCTGGAATAGCGGAGACCCAACATCGTTTTTTTTATTTATTGCGTTAAACCAGGCTAAACACCCTTTAGTGCCACATGAAAGGCACTAAAGGGTGCAGGTTTATATTATGTAGAGGGCTTGTGACATCATATACTGCTCAAAAAAATAAAGGGATCCCTAAAATACTACATCTTAGATATCACTGAATGAAATATTCCAGTTGCAAATCTTTATTCTTTACATAGTGGAATGCGTTGAGAACAATAAAATATAAAAATGATCAATGTAAATCAAAATTAATATCCCATTGTTATGGCTATTTGGACAATTAAATCTACCTATATATCTTTGATAATTTTGTATCTTAGTATAATTTTATAAGTGTTATTCATAAAAGCAGTAACAACAGGGTATTGTCTCTGATATAGAGGTGTCTGTGTTAAACATTCCTCTTTGTTTCTGAAAGTATAGTAAGCTGGTTAGAACTGGCTAGAAAGGAATTTGACAGAATCCATAATTTATTACCTTGTGCTTTCCAACTTAAATATCTTCTCTCTTAGGTAATGTAATGTAAGAAGCCATTCCCATTTTCCCTATCTGTGGTTGTAATAAAGTCTTGTGACTGGGTTTCTGAGATAAGACAAGAATTGTACACGGGCAGACACTGGCTGTGTGTATTTTCTTGGCTCCCATGGATCATATTTATTTTATTTCATTTTAATTTGAATCAATAATGGGAGATTTGGAGATCGTTTCTATCTCAAACAAAATTAGCTCGACTTGGAATGGGCTACCACAACAACATGGGGGTCTGGATATGAAATGATTCTCACAAGCAAAGTGGAAAATCAAATTACAGTCTGATTCAACTTTAGTGGAAGTTCCTGTTTGAACTCCCTACAACTCCTGGCCATAGTCCTGATGAGGTGGCAGATGTTCTCCTGAGGGATCTCCAAGACCTGGATTTAAAGCGTAAGTCAACTCCTAGACAGTCTCTGGTGCAACGTCACATTGGAGGGTTGAACGAGACCAGATGTGCTCGATTGGATTCAGGTCTGGGGAATGGGCAGGCCAGTCCATAGCATATATGCCTTCATCATGCAGGAACTGCTGAAACACTTCAGCCACATGAGGCCTAGTATTGTCATGCATCAGAAGGAACCCAGGGCCCAGTGCACCTGCATATGGTCTCACAATGGGTCTGAAGATCTCATTCCACTACCTAATGGCAGTCAGGGTACCTCTGACTAGCACATGGAGGGCTGCTGGAGGATGTTGCATGCTACAGAACCTTCTCCACAGCATCTCCAGACTCTGTCATGTCAGTCACATGTGCTCAGTGTGAACCTGCTCTCATCCGTAAAGTGCACAGGGCGCCAATGTCGAATCTGCCAGTCTTGGCATTCTCTGGCAAATGTTCATCGCCGTGCACGGTGTTGGGCAGTAACCACAACACCTACTTGAGGACATCGGGCCATCTTACCACCCTTATGGAGTCTGTTTCTGACAATTTGAACAGACACATGGATGTTAGTGGAATGCTAGAGGTCATTTTTCAGGGCTCTGGCACTACTCCTCCATACCTCCCAACCGTCCCGGTTTGAGCGGGACAGTCCCGATTTTGACCCCCCCGTCCCGCTGAGGACACTATGTGTCCCGCAGTGAGACGAGCCGCCACGCCCCCCATGCACCCCTTGCTGCCCTCCTTGTCTCTACAGTTCAGCTAGCAGTGACGCTGCTATGATGTTCTCTTCTGTGCCCACAGGACCTGTGATGAGGTCACAGGAGGGGAGGAGTCAGGGGTCACATGATCAGTGTTCTCTTGTGTGCAGGAATCTGCGCTGTGTTGGTTGTCATGGTGCTGGATGAGGGTAAGTTTGTGTGGGGTGGGGACTGTGGATGTAGCAGTGCTGTAGTGTGTACAAGTTGGAGTCGTGTGTGTATGAGGTGTACGGAGCGGAGACGTGTGTGTATGAGGTGTACGGAGCGGAGCCGTGTGTGTACGGAGCGGAGCCGTGTGTGTAAGAGGTGTATGGAGCGGAGCCGCGGCGTGTGTGTACGAGGTGTACAGAGCGGAGCCGTGTGTGTACGAGGTGTACGGAGCGGAGCCGTGTGTGTACGAGGTGTACGGAGCGGAGCCGTGTGTGTACGAGGTGTACAGAGCGGAGCCGTGTGTGTACCAGGTGTACGGAGCGGAGCCGTGTGTGTACGAGGTGTACGTAGCGGAGCCGTGTGTACGAGGTGTACGTAGCGGAGCCGTGTGTGTACGAGGTGTACGGAGCGGAGCCGTGTGTGTACGAGGTGTACGGAGCGGAGCCCTGTGTGTGCGAGGTGTACGGAGCGGAGCCGTGTGTACGAGGTGTACGGAGCAAGCCGTGTGTACGAGGTGTACGGAGCGGAGCCGTGTGTGTACGAGGTGTACAGAGCGGAGCCGTGTGTGTACGAGGTGTACGGAGCGGAGCCGTGTGTGTACGAGGTGTACGGAGCGGAGCCGTGTGTGTACGAGGTGTACAGAGCGGAGCCGTGTGTGTACCAGGTGTACGGAGCGGAGCCGTGTGTGTACGAGGTGTACGGAGCGGAGCCGTGTGTGTACGAGGTGTACGGAGCGGAGACGTGTGTGTACGAGGTGTACGGAGCGGAGACGTTGTGTACGAGGTGTACGGAGCGGAGACGTGTGTGTACGAGGTGTACGGAGCGGAGCCGTGTGTGTACGAGGTGTACGGAGCAGAGCCGTGTGTGTACGAGGTGTATGGAGCGGAGCCGTGTGTGTACGAGATGTACGGAACGGAGCCGTGTGTGTACGAGGTGTACGGAGCGGAGCCGTGTGTGTACGAGGTGTACGGAGCGGAGCCGTGTGTGTACGAGGTGTACGGAGCGGAGCCATGTGTGTACGAGGTGTACGGAGCGGAGCTGTGTGTACGAGGTGTTCGGAGCGGAGCCGTGTGTGTACGAGGTGTACGGAGCGGAGCCGTGTGTGTACGAGGTGTACGGAGCTGAGCCGTGTGTGTACGAGTACGAGGTGTACGGAGCTGAGCCGTGTGTACAAGGTGTTCGGAGCGGAGCCGTGTGTGTACGATGTGCACGGAGCGGAGCTGTGTGTGTACGAGGTGCACGGAGCGGAGCCGTGTGTGTGCGAGGTGTACGGAGCGGAGCCATGTGTGTACGAGCTAAGCCGCACATGTACAAGGTGAGCGGAGCTGCGCGTGTACGAGGTGCACGGAGCGGAGCCATGTGTACGAGGTGCACGGAGCGGAGCCGTGTGTACGAGGTGCACGGAGCGGAGCCGTGTGTACGAGGTGGATGTAGCAGTGCTGTGTGTGTACGAAACGGAGCCCTGTGTGTGAATTGTACGGAGCTGAGTCGCTCAGCTCCGTACACACAGGGCTCCGTGCTTGAGCCGTGTGTGTATGGATGGAGCCGCGTGTGTATGTAGCGGAGCCGCGTGTGTAGCGGAGCCGCGTGTGTACGGAACAGAACCGCTTGTGTACGAGGTGTATGCTGCAAAGCCGCATGTGTACAAGGTTTACGGAGTGGAGTCGTGTGTGTACAAGGTGTACAAAGCGTGGCTGCGTGTGTACAAGGTGTACAGAGTGGAGCCTTGTGTGTGCGAGGTGGACGGAGCGGAGCCGTGTGTGTACGAGGCATACAAAGCGGAACCGTGTGTGTGTGAGGTGTGCAGAGCCGTGCATGTACAAGGAGTGTGGTGGGGAGCATTCATACCTCCCAACCGTCCTGAATTCAGCGGGACACTCCCGATTTTGAGAGTCTGCCCCGCTGTCCCGGCTGGGAGCTTTTCCCGTGGACACAGGAGTACATGCCGGAGCCCCGAAGAGCACTTTAAAATTCGCACGTGATGTTCCACCAGAAGTGACATGCTGGAAGATGACCGGAAATTAGGTAATTTTGGGAGGATATTGTGACGGAACCATGGAGGCACTTCAGGGAATGCTTCAGATCCATCACCGTGTCCTCGCCTTGGAATCGGGGATGTCGGCCGTGTGAGCGGATCATATGTCCTGCACCGGGAGGCTTTTGTGGGCACTACAATGGGAGCTGGGCTGTTATAATATCTTTATAGAATCTTTCTTTCTTTCTCTCTCTCTGTTCTTTCTTTCTTTCTCTCTCTCTCTGTTCTTTCTTTCTCTTTCTTTCTCTCTCTGTTCTTTCTTTCCCATCTTTCTTTCTCTCTATCTCTCTGTTCTTTCTTTCTCTCTTTGTTCTTTCTTTCCCTTCTTTCTCTCTCTCCCTCTGTTGTATCTTTCTTAACCCTCTTTCTTTTTTTCTCTCTGTTCTTTTTTTCTGTCCCCTCTTTCTTTCGCTCTCTGTTTCTCTCTCTCTGTTCTTTCCCCTCTTTCTTTTTTTCTTTCTCTCTGTTCTTTTTTCTTTCTCTCTCTGTTCTTTCTTTCCCCTCTTTCTCTTTCTTTCTTCTCTCTGTTCTTGCTTTCCCCTCTTTCTTTCTCTCTCTATTCTTTCTTTCTTTTTCTCTCTGTTCTTTCTTTCCCCCTCTGTCTTTCTCTGTTCTTTATTTCCCCTCTTTCTTTCTTTCTCCCTCTCTGTTCTTTCTTTCCCTCTCTTTATTTTTCTCTCTCTGTTCTTTCCCCTCTTTCTTTTCTTTCTTTCTTTCTTTCTTTCTTTTCTTCTTCTTCTTTCTTTCTTTCTTTCTCTCTGTTCTTTCTTTCTTTCTCTCTCTCTGTTCTTCCTTTCCCCTTTCTTTCTTTCTCTCTCTGTTCTCTGTCCCCTCTTTCTTTCTCTCTCTATTCTTTCTTTCTTTTTCTGTCTGTTCTTTCTTTCCCCCTTCTGTCTTTCTTTCTCTGTTCTTTCTTTCCCCTCGTTCTCTCTCCCTCTCTGTTCTTTCTTTCTCTCTCTCTGTTCTTTCTTTCTCTCTCTGTTCTTTCTTTCCTCTCTTTCTTTCTTTCTTTGTTCTTTCTTTCCCCTCTGTCTTTCTCTCTCTGGTCTTTCTTACCCCTCTTTCTTTCTCTCTCCCTCTGTTCTTTCTTTCCCCTCTTTCTTTCTCTCTCCCTCTCTGTTCTTTCTTTCTCTCTCTCTCTGTTCTTTCTTTCTCTCTCTGTTCTTTCTTTCCTCTCTTTCTTTCTTTGTTCTTTCTTTCCCCTCTGTCTCTTGTCTTTCTCTCTGGTCTTTCTTTCCCCTCTTTTTCTCTTTTTTTCTCTCTGTTCTTTTTTCTGTCCCCTCTTTCTTTCGCTCTCTGTTTCTTTCTTTCTTTCTTTCTTTCTCTCTCTCTGTTCTTTCCCCTCTTTCTTTCTTTCTTTCTTTCTTTCTCTCTGTTCTTTTTTCTTTCTCTCTCTCTGTTCTTTCTTTCTCCTCTTTCTCTTTCTTTATTTCTCTCTGTTCTTGCTTTCCTCTCTTTCTTTCTTTCTTTCTCTCTCTATTCTTTCTTTTTCTCTCTGTTCTTTCTTTCCCCCTCTGTCTTTCTCTGTTCTTTATTTCCCCCCTTTCTTCCTCTCTCCCTCTCTGTTCTTTCTTTCTCTCTCTGTTCTTTCTTTCCCCTCTTTCTTTTTCTCTCTCTGTTCTTTCCCCTCTTTCTTTCTTTCTTTCTCTCTGTTCTTTCTTTATTTCCCCTCTTTCTTTCTTTCTTTCTCTCTCTCTGTTCTTCCTTCCCCTTTCTTTCTTTCTCTCTCTGTTCTCTGTCCCCTCTTTCTTTCTCTCTCTATTCTTTCTTTCTTTTTCTGTCTGTTCTTTCTTTCCCCTCTTTCTCTTTCCCTCTCTGTTCTTTCTTTCTCTCTCCCTCTCTGTTCTTTCTTTCTCTCTTCTTTCTTTCTTTCTTTCTCTTTCTTCTTTCTTTCTTTCTTTCTTTCTTTCTTTCTTTCTTTCTCTTTCTTTCTTTCTTTCTTTCTTTCTTTCTTTCTTTCTTTCTCTTTCTTTTTTTCCTCTGTCTTTCTCTCTCTATTCTTTCTTACCCCTCTTTCTTTCTTCCCCTCTTTCTTTCTTCTTTCCCCTCTTTCTTTCTCTCTCCCTCTCTGTTCTTTCTTTCTCCTCTTTCTTTTTTTCTCTGTTCTTTTTTTCTGTCCCTCTTTCTTTCTTTCTCTGTTCTTTCTCTCTCTGTTCTTTCTTCCCCCTCTTTCTTTCTTTCTCTCTCTGTTCTTTCTTTCCTGTTATGTTTCGGTAGCTGAGGAGTGCAGGCAAAAAAAGGCAATACACCAGAGCAGTTGGAATCTATGAGATTGCAGTACCCTGATTAACCACCACAACTAGAGGCAGCCGTGGAGCGTTCCTACGTTGGTCCTAGACGCCTCGTCACTAGTGTTGAGCGATACGATAATGCAAATATCGGCTATCGGCCGATATTAGCTCTATCGGCCTTTCGATAATTAGTTTCGATATTTTCGTCTTATCGAATACCGGAATCGGAAGTTCACATAATTCTTTGCGAGGCAATGTGATTTTATTCAGCCAATAAGGAATCCTAAGAAGTGTGGGCACATCCTGTACTGCTGCGGTCATGTTAACTAATGGCATGGCTGTGATTGGATGCTGAAATGATGTCAGAATGCACTATAAAAGGCGCCGCCGCCATTTTAGCGTCACTGTGCTGTGAATTCAGTAAGGGACAGAACGCTGCTGTGCTGACTCTGAGGGACAGTTAGAGATTGCGATTTAGTGTACTGTGCTGTAGGCAGGCTAGCACCAACCGCTGTGTAAAGCTTCCTTTTGCCTGCAGTGTTGTTTTAACAGCTCTGCAAGGTGTGTGTGAGTGCAGGTGACGCTGCAGTTTGCTCTGCATGCAACGCTGTCTGTAGGCATCTGCACATGTCACTCACAGACTATTTTTTTTTCCTTCAGTGTAATTCTTGCAGCTCCATGCAATTTAACTATTAGTGTGACGCGCTTACATCCGTATCCAATACATTGGTTGCAAACACTATAGAAGTACACAAAGGAGTAGCCTTTCACAAATTGTGATTTGTGAACAGTTGTGTTTCAGTGTTCACTTCAGTCTGTGTTTTTTATTTTTTGAGTGCACATCACGCTCCAGTTACTTGTTCAAGCACTGCTGCTTGTACTCTGCTGAGCGTGTCTCAGTGCCTCATCCTTTTCATTTTTCTCCAATTGGTGCTGCTCCGTTATATTTGAAAAAAATCTAATCTATTAGTGTGACGCGCTTCCATCCGTATACAATACATTGGTTGCAAACACTATAGAAGTAGACAAAGGAGTAGCCTTTCACAGATTGTGAACAGTTGTGTTTCAGTGTTCACTTCAGTCTCTGCGTAATAACCACACTTAGGCCTTATAACTTTTCTGACTTTCTTTATCAATCTACCAAGATGAAGAAGTCAGTGAGTAAGGCACGTGGTCGTGGCCGTGGAGTTTCAGCAGGGAGAGGACGTGGGGATTCTGTGTCTGCTGCCGCCCTCAGTGACACAGCATCCACCATTTATCCCCGTGAGCGTTCCTTTATGCGCACTTTGGTAGGAGTTCGGCGTGCCCCCCTGCTGCGGGAAGAACAAATTGAAGCCGTTGTTGGTTGGATGGCAGCCAATGCATCGACTTCAATTCCTTCCACCTCCTCTCAGGAACACAACACTGTTGAGCAACCATCTGTCTGTTCACCGCCTGTCAAATTGCCCAGGCAGTCAGAGAGTTCTGTACAGGAGCCAGCTGAGTCTCTGCTTCTGTTCTCAGAATCTGTTGGCTCGCAAACACGGGCACAGGCAAGCAGCATTCTGCAATTTGAAGAAGAGGGAGTATGCAGTGATGCGCAACAGCTGTGTCTCTCTCAATCTGAAGAGGCGGGTGAGCCAGTGCCGATGGACAGCACACCGCAGAACGCATCTTATGATGATGATGAGACTCAGGTGCCAGGTTTTGTGGAGCATGGTGCTGCCCAGAACATCCAACAGCAGCAGGTGTTGGAAGAGGGTAGTGGAGATGATGAAGTCCGAGACCCAACATGGCGTGAGCAACAGGAAGGTGGTGGGAGCAGCTCTGAGGAAGAGATTGTCCCAACGGTAAAAAGAGGAGGGAGAGGTAGGCTGCAGACTCGCTTGCCTGTAGCCTCCAGTTTGGCACCTGTTGGGAGCAGTTCTCTTAGAACTGTCAAAATTGGCGCTCCCATGACTTGCACTGCGTGGTCCTTTTTTGACAGACTTGTACATGATATTTGCTATGTTCAATGCAAGCTGTGTAAGCAAAAAGTTAAAAGAGGTAAAAATATCAGGAACCTGAATACCACAAATATGTGGACACATGTACGGACAAAGCACGTAGCTGAGTTCCAAAGACACACTGGAGATGTAGGCCAACCTACAGCAGCACCTACATCTTTAGGTCATGTTCGAGCCTCTACCTCCAGCTCTCACACACCTGTTTCGGCTTCCTCACAGGATCTCCATGGAAGAACCTCGGTCACTGTTGTCCATAGAGAAACTGTTATTCCACCCACTGCAGCAAGTTCACAGTCATCGTCACACTCCCAGTACAAAAAACAGCCATCGGTAACACAGGCATGGGATAAAAGACGGCCATACTCGGCAAACCATCCACGAGCACAGGCTCTGAATGCTGGCCTTGCAAAACTCCTGTCCCTTGAAATGCTGTCATTCAGGCTGGTGGAGACTGACAGTTTCAGGAACTTTATGGCATTGGCAGTCCCACAATATAATGTGCCAAGCCGATTTTATTTCAGCAGGCAAGCTGTCCCTGCTCTGCAAAAACATGTCGAGGGAAACATTAAACATGCGCTACTAAACACCGTCAGTAGCAGGGTCCACCTGACCACCGATGCGTGGACCAGTACCCATGGCCAGGAACGATACCTTTCCCTCACTGCCCATTGGGTCAATGTTGTGGAGCCGGGTACAGATCTTGCCAGTGGCGCTGTACGTGTTCTGCCAACTCCAAGGATTGCAGGAATCCAGTCTGTACACATTGATTCCTCCTCCTACTCCAGTTCCTCAGAATCATCGCTGCACGAGCCGTCACGGTATACCTCCACATGGACCCGTGAACGCTTACCTGTTGCGACCGATATGAGCACAGCCGTGGCCAAACGTCAACAGGCCGTACTGAAATTAATTCCCATGGGGAATCGAAGCCACACAGCGCAGGAGCTCTGGGATGCCATCAAGCAGGAGAGCGACGTGTGGTTTTTGTCAGCTAATCTCCAGCCAGGCTTGGTAGTGTGTGACAATGGCCGAAATCTGGTGGCAGCTCTGGGCCTTGGCAACCTCACTCACATACCATGTCTGGCACATGTGCTCAACTTGGTCGTGCAGAGTTTTTTGAGGGACTATCCGGATCTTGATGCACTGCTGCACAAGGTCCGCCTAGAGTGCGCTCACTTGCGACGTTCCAGCATGGCCAGATCGCGCATTGCAGCTCTGCAAGTCAGATTTCGCCTTCCTGAACATCGCATCATATGTGACGTACCCACCAGGTGGAATTCCACGTTACATATGTTGGAGCGGTTGTGTGAGCAGCAGCCAGCAGTAATGGAGTATCAGCTGCAACAGGCGCAATCAACTCGCAATTTGCGCCGTTCACACTTCACCACTACTGAGTGGGCCTCTATGAAGGACATCTGCGACGTTTTGCGTGCGTTTGATGTCTCAACGCGGATGGCGAGTGCAGATGATGCACTAGTCAGCATGACTGTCCCCCTTATCTGCCTGCTTCAGAAATCACTGAAAGCACTAAAGGAAGAGGTTTTGAAAGAGGTGGAGGATGAGGAGTCACAAATTCAATTACCTTCAGGACAGTCAGCGCAACGTGGTTCCTCACAAAGGGCTGGGCAGGGCTCACTTTGTGAGGAGGATGAGGAGGAGGAGGAGTCAATGGAGGAGGAAGAAATCCCTACAGAGGGAGGTACACAACGCTGTAGTCAGTATGTAGAGCGAGGGTGGGGTGATGCAGAGGAGACAGAGATGACGCCTCTTCCAGAGGACAGCCTTTGTTGGCCAGTTGGGAGTCTGCAGCACATGGTTGATTTCATGCTTCAGTGCATGAGAAACGACCGCCGCATCGCCCACATTCTCAGCACGTCAGATTATTGGGTGTACACCCTCCTAGACCCTCGCTACCGGGACAACTTACAAACCCTCATCACACCGGTGAACCGGGACCGTAAAATGCAGGAGTACCAAGACACACTGGTGCAATCCATACTGTTGTACATTCCAGCCGAGAGAACTGCTGCTGCTGCTGCTGATACTGCTTTACAAAGCAGCTCTGTGCATCGAGGCAGTGTAGACACCTCTACAACAAGAGGGATCAGAAGCAGCGCCTCTGCACAGGGCAAGAACTGTATGTTACAAATGTGGCAAAGTTTTGTGACAGCGCCAGCAAGGTCTACACCATCCGAGACGGCTCCAGTCACCAGGAAGAAACGTTTCTGTAAGATGGTGACAGACTACTTGGCTTTCCCTCTAAGTGTACTCCCAGATGCCTCTTCCCCTTTCAAATTTTGGGTCTCTAAGTTAGATACATGGCCAGAGCTTAGCCAGTATGCATTGGAGGTGCTGGCTTGCCCTGCTGCCAGTGTATTATCTGAGCGTGTCTTTAGTGCTGCAGGTGGTGTAGTAACAGACCGTCGCATGCGACTATCCTCAGAGAATGTAGACCGGCTTACTTTTCTGAAAATGAACAAGGCATGGATCTCACCTGAATTTGCCTGTCCGTTTTCAGATTAAATAACTGTTTGGCAACGTTTTCCATGTCTCCTGTTATGTTCATCTTTCTACCACCTGAACTCTACTCCCTGGGCTACAACACCGCCATTTGTTGCTCGTACGTAAGTAATTGGCAGGGGTACTGACTCCTGGCCAGCCTGGTTACAGCACGACAGCTGTTTCCTGGCAGTGTGAACGTCAATTATCCTCCAATAAGTTGTGCTGTCGTGTTGCATTCGGGTTAGCCGACTCTATGGTGCCTGCAGTTTAGGTGATTCCTATGTGTGCTGTGGGATATGTAAATAAAGGCAGTTTCCATTGTGAAAATAGGATAAGCACCCACTGTAGGACTGTGTGATTCGGTAACTGCGGACAGCTTGCGTCCTGTCAACTTACATTTTCATGGGTGCGTTCTTCTACCCGTCCGGGGTCCAGTACCGTCAAGTGGTTCTCCCCAGTGCCTTTGGCCTAGGTGCCTCCATCTCCGTATCCGAGTTCCAGCAACGTCTGCTGGTCCTTGGTAGTGCTTTGGAGCACAGGTACCTCCTGCTTAGTAACCGTGTCACAGTAACGTCAGCTGGTACTCGGTTGTGACATTGCCTCTTTTCCTTCTGCTACCCGTCCGGGGTCCAGCACAGTCAGCTGGTCCTCGTTACTTCCATTGTCTCTTGCTCCATCTGATACCCGTCAGGGTTCCAGTAACGTCAGCTGTTTCTCGGAAATTAGACGACATTAAAGACCACCCAGAAAAAGATGACGACAACAAGGACGACGAGCATGAAGCCAACCAGCCTGAACACCATCACAAAGAAAAAATAAAAGATTACCAAGAAGAAGATCACCAACAGGACAAAGAAGGTTAAGACAAACTACAAGATATAGAACAAGAGACAGAAGAACAATAAGCAAAATATCAAAAAGCAGAAGAACATGAAGTATAAGACCAAAATGAAGAGCAAAATATATGCTCTAAATTCTAAGCAGAAGAAGACTAAGCAGTGTATGGGGGTGAGTCCGTTCCTCCTCGTGGTGCCCCTGGAAAATGCCTGCTGCTGCAGGCTAAACTGAACACGGACAAATACTGTTGTAATTTAAATCTTTTGTGACAGCAAGAACGGAAGGATGAACAATTCATACTTTTACAGATTACAAGTACAGGAATCTCTGTCACAAATAAGAATATGATGAAGAAGATGAAGAGGAAGAAGATGAAGAATTTGAATATGAAGAAGATTAATTAGTTTAATAATAACAATATGAGTAATGTAAACAAAAACATGAATAGCAAGAAGTTTAAGAAGAAGATTAAGAAGGTGAAGATGAAGAATAATTTGATGAGAAAGATGATGCTGCTGCTGAAGATTATGAAGGAGAAAGTGTGGCACTGGCAAAAGTTAAAAAGGTGAAGAGCATGGAAGTTGTGAAACATACATATTTGCCAAAATAGAAAAAAGGTTAACAACATTGTCAATTTGTTAGTCAATCCAAACGTATTTCCAAAAAAATATATATTAATGCTATTCCAATGCATTGGGTTAAACATGTATGCCTTTATTGTCTCCTCAACCTCCCCAATACATTCTACATTAGTCTTTGTTGTTTTCCTTCATGTACAATTAACCAACAAGGCAAGAATGGTTTTTTTTAATTTCGATATTTTTTTCCCATAGACTTACATGGGACTTCCGGTATCGAAATCGGATATCGACGATATTTAGTGCTATCGGCGATACAATTTCGATACGATATTTTTAGATATCGAGCAATATCGCTCAACACTACTCGTCACAGCCTGAGAAACTAACTACACCTAAAGATAGAAATAGGAAAGCTATCTGCCCCGGAGCAGAACCCCAAGATAATAGAAAGCCCCCAAACATGTAGTAGCGGTTAGACAAGATGAAATACTGACACAGAAAGAAAATAGTATGAGCAAACGCTGGGGCCCAAACTAACTAAATAGAAAAGGATAGGAAGGGCACTTACTGCAATCCCAGAAAACCCTGAAAAGCACCAACTTTACTAATTTCAAAAACGCCTGAGATCACACGACCTCTACCACCTAAATTAGTTCTCTGGTGTAACAAAATCAAAACCGCAGCCACTGAAAAAACTGGAAAAAGCAAAAGTACAAACATCAGTGGCTGAACTAAACTGAGAGTGCAAAAGCCCCAGGAGGGGACCCTGAAGGCCCCCACAGAAGTGCAGGACAAAATGCAAAAATATAGCACAAAAAACAAAAAGAAGAAAATGTCTTATCTGTTAGCAGGAGATGCAGACACGACACAGCAGGCTACAAGGGAAACAGGAATGAAGGATTCAGACCAGAACAATTGATCACCGGCAACCCTGATGGGAAGGTGACTCCCTTATATAAGACCAGTCAGTAACACCTGATTCCCAGTCCTCACAATCTTCACTGGACAGACCAGCACCGCTTGTAACCACTAGAGGAAGCCTCTGCTCAGAACTCATCTCAAACCCATTCACAACAGTACCCCCCCTTGAGGAGGGGTCACCGAACCCTCATTTGAGCAACCAGGTCGGTCAGGATGAGTTCTATGATACGCACGGATAAGTCTCCTAGCATGGATGTCCGAAGCAAACACCCAAGAATTGTCTTCCTGACCATAACCTCTCCATTTAACCAAATACTGGAGTTTCCGTCTAGAAAAACGAGAATCCAATATTTTCTCAACCACATACTCCAGATTGCCCTCAACCAAAACAGGGTCAGGAGGCACAGCAGCAGGAACTACTGGCTCAACAGACCTCTTCAACAAGGACTTGTGGAACACGTTATGGATCTTAAATGTCCCTGGAAGAAGCAAACGAAAAGAAACAGGATTAATAATCTCCATGATCTTATAAGGTCCAATGAACCTAGGCTTAAATTTAGGAGATGCTACTCTCATAGGAATATTCTTTGAGGACAACCAGACCAAGTCCCCCACTTTAAACCGAGGACCATCAGTCCTATGCCGGTTAGCAAACCGCTGGGCCTTCTCCTGAGAGAGGGACAACCTCTCCACTACCTGGTCCCAAATCTGCTGCATACGCTCCACAACAGAGTCAACACCTGGACAGACAGAAGCCTCCGTCTGTCCTGAAGAAAATCGAGGGTGAAACCCAGAATTACAGAAAAACTGAGACATCAAAGTGGCAGAGCTAGCCCTATTATTAAGAGCAAACTCAGCCAAAGGCAAAAAAGAGACCCAGTCATCCTGATCAGCAGACACAAAGCATCTTAGATAAGTCTCCAATGTCTGGTTTGTTCTCTCAGTTTGACCATTGGTCTGAGGATGAAATGCCGAGGAGAAAGACAATTGAACACCCAGTTTAGAACAAAAAGTCCTCCAAAATCTGGAAACAAACTGGACTCCTCTGTCAGACACAATGTTCTCAGGAATGCCGTGTAAACGAACCACGTGCTGAAGGAACAACGGCACCAATTCAGAGGAGGAAGGCAACTTAGGTAATGGCACAAGATGTATCATTTTGGAAAACCTATCACAAATTACCCAGATGGTGGTCATTCTCTGAGAAACAGGAAGATCGGAAATGAAATCCATAGAGATATGGGTCCATGGTCTCTTGGGCACAGGCAATGGCATCAACAAACCACTAGAGCGAGAGCAAGGCTTGGAGCGAGAGCAAGTCCCGCAGGACTGCACAAATTCCCTGACATCACGAGACAAGGTAGGCCACCAAAAGGACCGACTAACCAAGTCTCTGGTACCAAAAATTCCGGGATGCCCAGCCAATGCGGAACAATGAATCTCAGACATCACACTCCTCTTCCACTGGTCCGGGACAAACAATTTTCCAACAGGGCAGCACTCGGGCCTATCCTCCTGACACCCCTCCAGAGCAAGTCTCAAATTGGGCGAGATGGCGGAAAGAACTACACCCTCTTTCAAAATAACAGAAGGATCAGATAACTCAGGAGATTCCGCAAGGAAACTCCTCGAGAGGGCATCCGCCTTAACATTCTTAGTGCCAGGAAGAAAGGAAACCACAAAATTAAAACGTGTGAAAAACAAGGCCCACCTGGCCTGTCTAGGATTGAGTCGCTTGGCAGATTCCAGATAGACCAGATTCTTATGGTCCGTAAGGACCACCACCTGATGTTTGGCTCCCTCCAGCCAATGTCTCCACTCTTCAAAAGCCCACTTCATGGCCAATAACTCCTGATTACCCACGTCATAATTACGTTCAGTAGGAGAAAATTTTCGAGAGAAAAAGGCACAAGGGTTACTTTTAGAGGTCTCTGGATCTTTTTGGGACAAAACGGCACCTGCCCCAATTTCAGAGGCATCAACCTCCACCTGAAATGGCAGAGAAACATCAGACTGCCGTAGAACAGGAGCAGAAGTGAATCTCTGCTTAAGTTCCTGAAATGCAGAGACTGCCTCAGGAGGCCAATTCACCACATCAGAACCCTTTCTGGTCAAATCAGTTAATGGTTTAACAATAACCGAGAAATCACCAATAAATTTACGGTAAAAATTGGCAAAACCCAAAAATCTCTGAAGAGCCTTTAATGAAGTAGGTTGGACCCAATCACAGATGGCCTGAACCTTGACCGGGTCCATTTCAATAACAGATGGGGACAAAATGAATCCCAGAAATGAGATCCTCTGTACGCCAAAAAGACACTTTGATCCCTTCACATACAGAGCATTCTCTCTCAAAATCTGGAACACAGTTCTAACATGTTTCACATGAGAGTCCCAGTCATTAGAAAAAATCAAGATATCATCCAAATAAACAATCAGAAATTTGTCCACAAAATCCCTGAAAATGTCATTCATGAAGGACTGGAAGACGGAAGGAGCATTAGTGAGCCCAAAGGGCATCACTAGGTACTCAAAATGCCCTTCAGGGGTATTAAATGCCGTCTTCCATTCATCCCCGTGTTTAATGCGAATAAGGTTATACGCCCCCCTGAGGTCAAGCTTGGTAAACCAAGTAGCGTTTTTCACCCTGGAAAACAGGTCAGAAATCAAGGGTAACGGGTATTGATATTTCACAGTAATATTGTTCAAGAGACGATAATCAATACACGGCCTTAATGAACCATCCTTTTTGGCCACAAAGAAAAAACCGGCACCTAAGGGTGAAGAGGATGGTCTGATATGACCCTTCTCCAATGATTCCTTGATATAAGACCGCATAGCGTCATGTTCAGGTACAGACAAGTTAAAAAGGCGACCTTTAGGGAATTTACTACCCGGCACTAATTCAATAGCGCAGTCATAGCTCCTATGAGGAGGCAAGGATGCAGATTTACTTTCGCTAAACACATCAGAAAAATCAATCAAAAAGTCAGGAACATCCTGAGCCTGGGGGGAGGCAGAAAAAACAGGAGTGTTGGTATTAACACATTGGCAGCCCCAACTGGTTACAGACACAGATTTCCAATCCAAAACAGGATTATGAGACTGTAACCAAGGGAAACCCAGCACGATAATGTCATGCAGATTATACAGAACCAAAAATTTGCAGCACTCCTGGTGATCAGGTTCAACCCTCATTATCACCTGAGTAGAAAACTGGGGTTTATTCTCAGCCAAAGGGGTAGAATCGATCCCCAGTAGGGGAATAGACTTCTGTAGGGGTATCAAGGGAAACCCACAACGTTTAGCAAAATCATAATCCATCAGGTTAATAGCTGCTCTGTTATGATTCGGTAGCTGAGGAGTGCAGGCAAAAAGGCAATACACCAGAGCAGTTGGAATCTATGAGATTGCAGTACCCTCACTAACCACCACAACTAGAGGCAGCCGTGGAGCGTTCCTACGTTGGTCCTAGACGCCTCGTCACAGCCTGAGAAACTAACTACACCTAAAGATAGAAATAGGAAAGCTATCTGCCCCAGAGCAGAACCCCAAAGATAATAGCAAGCCCCCAAACATGTAATGGCGGTTAGACAAGACGAAATACTGACACAGACAGAAAATAGTATGAGCAAACGTTGGGGCCCAAACTAACTAAATAGAAAAGGATAGGAAGGGTACTTACTGCAATCCCAAAAAAACCTGAAAGCACCAACTCTACTAATTTCAAAAACACCTGAGATCACACGACCTCTACCACCTAAATTAGCTCTCTGGTGTAACAAAATCAAAACAGCAGCCACTGAAAAAACTGGAAAAAGCAAAAGTACAAACATCAGTGGCTGAACTAAACGGAGAGGGCAAAAGCCCCCTGAGGGGACTCAGAAGGCCCCCACAGAAGTGCAGGACAAAATGCAAAAATCAAGCACAGAAACAAAAAGAAGAAAATGTCTTATCTGTTAGAAGGAGATGCAGACACGACACAGCAGGCTACAAGGGAAACTGGAATCAAGGATTCAGACCAGAACAATTGATCACCGGCAACCCTGATGGGAAGGTGACTCCCTTATATAAGACCAGTCAGTAACACCTGATTCCCAGTCCTCACAATCTTCACTGAACAGACCAGTACCGCTTGTAACCACCAGAGGGAGCCTCTGCTCAGAACTCATCTCAAGCCCATTCACAACAGTACCCCCCCTTGAGGAGGGGTCACCGAACCCTCATTTGAGCAACCAGGTCGGTCAGGATGAGTTCTATGATACGCACGGATGAGTCTCCTAGCATGGATGTCCGAAGCAAACACCCAAGAATTGTCTTCCTGACCATAACTTCTCCACTTAACCAAATACTGGAGTTTCCATCTAGAAAAACGAGAATCTAATATTTTCTCAACCACATACTCCAGATTGCCCTCAACCAAAACAGGGTAAGGAGGCACAGCAGCAGGAACCACTGGCTCAACAAACCTCTTCAACAAGGACTTGTGGAACACGTTATGGATCTTAAATGTCCCTGGAAGAAGCAAACGAAAAGAAACAGGATTAAGAATCTCCATGATCTTATAAGGTCCAATGAACCTAGGCTTAAATTTAGGAGATGCTACTCTCATAGGAATATTTTTTGAGGACAACCAGACCAAGTCCCCCACCTTAAACCGAGGACCATCAGTCCTATGCCGGTTAGCAAACCGCTGGGCCCTCTCTTGAGAGAGGGACAACCTCTCCACTACCTGGTCCCAAATCTGTTGCATACGCTCCACAACAGAGTCAACACCCGGACAGACAGAAGCCTCCGTCTGTCCCGAAGAAAATCGAGGGTGAAACCCAGAATTACAGAAAAATGGAGACATCAAAGTGGCAGAGCTAGCCCTATTATTAAGAGCAAACTCAGCCAAAGGCAAAAAAGAAACCCAGTCATCCTGATCAGCAGACACAAAGCATCTTAGATAAGTCTCCAATGTCTGGTTTGTTCTCTCAGTTTGACCATTGGTCTGAGGATGAAACGCCGAGGAGAAAGATAATTGAACACCAAGTTTAGAACAAAAGGTCCTCCAAAATCTGGAAACAAACTGGACTCCTCTGTCAGACACAATGTTCTCAGGAATGCCGTGTAAACGAACCACGTGCTGAAGGAACAAAGGCACCAATTCAGAGGAGGAAGGCAACTTAGGCAATGGCACAAGATGTATCATCTTGGAAAACCTATCACAAATCACCCAGATGGCGGTCATTCTCTGAGAAACAGGAAGGTCGGAAATGAAATCCATAGAGATATGGATCCATGGTCTCTTGGGCACAGGCAATGGCATCAACAAACCACCAGAGCGAGAGCAAGTCCCGCAGGACTGCACAAATTCCCTGACATCACGAGACAAGGTAGGCCACCAAAAGGACCGACTAACCAAGTCTCTGGTACCAAAAATTCCGAGATGCCCAGCCAACGCGGAACAATGAATCTCAGACATCACACTCTTTTTCCATTGGTCCGGGACAAACAATTTTCCAACAGGGCAGCGCTCGGGCCGTATCCTCCTGACACCCCTCCAGAGCAAGTCTCAAATTGGGTGAGATGGCGGAAAGAACTACACCCTCTTTCAAAATAACAGAAGGATCAGATAACTCAGGAGAGTCCGCAAGGAAACTCCTCGAGAGAGCATCCGCCTTAACATTCTTAGTGCCAGGAAGAAAGGAAACCACAAAATTAAAACGTGTGAAAAACAAGGCCCACCTGGCCTGTCTAGGATTGAGTCGCTTGGCAGATTCCAGATAAACCAGATTCTTATGGTCCGTAAGGACCACCACCCGATGTTTGGCTCCTTCCAGCCAATGTCTCCACTCTTCAAAAGCCCACTTCATGGCCAATAACTCCCGATTACCCACGTCATAATTACGTTCAGTAGGAGAAAATTTTCGAGAGAAAAAGGTACAAGGGTTACTTTTAGAGGTCTCTGGATCTTTTTGGGACAAAACGGCACCCGCCCCAATTTCAGAGGCATCAACCTCCACCTGAAATGGCAGAGAAACATCAGGCTGCCGTAGAACAGGAGCAGAAGTGAATCTCTGCTTAAGTTCCTGAAATGCAGAGACTGCCTCAGGAGGCCAATTCACCACATCAGAACCCTTTTTGGTCAAATCAGTTAATGGTTTAACAATAACCGAGAAATTACCAATAAATTTACGCTAAAAATTGGCAAAACCCAAAAATCTTTGAAGAGCCTTTAATGAAGTAGGTTGGACCCAATCACAGATGGCCTGAACCTTGACCGGGTCCATTTCAATAACAGATGGGGACAAAATGAATCCCAGAAATGAGATCCTCTGTACGCCAAAAAGACACTTTGATCCCTTCACATACAGAGCATTCTCTCTCAAAATCTGGAATACAGTTCGAACATGTTTCACATGAGAGTCCCAGTCATTGGAAAAAATCAAGATATCATCCAAATAAACAATCAGAAATTTATCCACAAAATCCCTGAAAATGTCATTCATGAAGGACTGGAAGACAGAAGGAGCATTAGTGAGCCCAAAGGGCATCACAAGGTACTCAAAATGCCCGTCCGGGGTATTGAATGCCGTCTTCCATTCATCCCCGTGCTTAATGCGAATAAGGTTATATGCCCCCCTGAGGTCAAGCTTGGTAAACCAAGTAGCGTTTTTCACCCTGGAAAACAGGTCAGAAATCAAGGGTAACAGGTATTGATATTTCACAGTAATATTGTTCAAAAGACGATAATCAATACACGGCCTTAATGAACCATCCTTTTTGGCCACAAAGAAAAAACCGGCACCTAAGGGTGAAGAGGATGGTCTGATATGACCTTTCTCCAATGACTCCTTGATATAAGACCGCATAGCGTCATGTTCAGGTACAGACAAGTTAAAAAGGCGACCTTTAGGGAATTTACTACCCGGCACTAATTCAATAGCGCAGTCATAGCTCCTATGGGGAGGCAAGGATGCAGATTTACTTTCGCTAAACACATCAGAAAAATCAATCAAAAAGTCAGGAACATCCTGAGCCTGGGGGGAGGCAGAAAAAACAGGAGTGTTGGTATTAACACATTGGCAGCCCCAACTGGTTACAGACACAGATTTCCAATCCAAAACAGGATTATGAGACTGTAACCAAGGGAAACCCAGTACGATAATATCATGCAGATTATACAGAACCAAAAATTTGCAGCACTCTTGATGATCAGGTTCAACCCTCATTATAACCTGAGTAGAGAACTGAGGTTTATTCTCAGCCAAAGGGGTAGAATCGATCCCCAGAAGGGGAATAGACTTTTGTAGGGGTATCAAGGGAAACCCACAACGTTTAGCAAAATCATAATCCATCAGGTTAATAGCTGCTCCAGAAGCAACGAAAGCCTGAGCAGAAAATGAGGACAGAGAGCATATCAGAGTGACAGTTAGTAAAAACTTAGTCTGAACACTACCCAAGACAACTGAGCGTGCAAAACGTCCTCCCCGCTTAGGGCAGACTGAAATAGCATGAGAGGCATCACCACAGTAGAAACATAACCCATTGCGCTTTCGAAACTCATGACGCTGTGCCCCAGACACCACTCTATCACACTGCATGGATTCAGAAGCAGGTTCACAAGGCAACACTATTCCACGCATACTTCTCCGCTCACGCAAACGTCTGTCAATTTGAATCGTTAATGACATAGAATCATTGAGACCAGAGGGGACAGGGAATCCCACCATAACATCCTTTACATTATCTGACAGCCCCTTCCGAAAAAGGGCCGCCAAAGTGTCATCATTCCACTTGGTCAGGACTGCCCACCTACGGAATCTCTGACAGTATAACTCAGCGTCATCAAGCCCCTGATTTAATGCCAACAAGGCTTTTTCAGCTTGATCAGTGACATTAGGCTCATCGTACAATAACCCCAAAGCCTGAAAAAATGCATCAACATCACTCAAAACAGGATCCCCAGGTGTCAGGGAAAAAGCCCAATCCTGAGGATCGCCGCGCAGGAGAGAGATGACAATTTGAACCTGCTGCGCTGCGTTTCCTGAGGACTTAGATTTTAAGGCAAAAAACAATTTACAATTATTTTTGAAATTCTGAAACTTAGCTCGATCCCCTAAAAACAAATCAGGCATGGGAATCCTAGGTTCCACAACAGGCAACCTAGCAAGATAGATAGCAATACTCCGAACCTCAGTGGCAAGCTGATCCACACGGCCAGACAACTGTGCAAACTCCATTGAGAGAAAAAAAAATCCTCCCCAGCACCCAGAGATACAGAGGGAAAAAAAAAAAATGCAACAAACAGAAAAATATCTCTGACAACTCTGACAACCTTTTTTTTTTTTTTTCACAATATTTTTTCCCTTCTGTGAGTACCATACAATTTTAAATTTTTTGGGCCGGTGATAGTGTTATGATTCGGTAGCTGAGGAGTGCAGGCAAAAAGGCAATACACCAGAGCAGTTGGAATCTATGAGATTGCAGTACCCTGACTAACCACCACAATTAGAGGCAGCCGTGGAGCGTTCCTACGTTGGTCCTAGACGCCTCATCACAGCCTGAGAAACTAACTACACCTAAAGATAGAAATAGGAAAGCTATCTGCCCCGGAGCAGAACCCCAAAGATAATAGCAAGCCCCCAAACATGTAATGGCGGTTAGACAAGACGAAATACTGACACAGACAGAAAATAGTATGAGCAAACGTTGGGGCCCAAACTAACTAAATAGAAAAGGATAGGAAGGGTACTTACTGCAATCCCAAAAAAACCCTGAAAGCACCAACTCTACTAATTTCAAAAACACCTGAGATCACACGACCTCTACCACCTAAATTAGCTCTCTGGTGTAACAAAATCAAAACAGCAGCCACTGAAAAAACTGGAAAAAGCAAAAGTACAAACATCAGTGGCTGAACTAAACTGAGAGGGCAAAAGCCCCCTGAGGGGACCCAGAAGGCCCCCACAGAAGTGCAGGACAAAATGCAAAAATCAAGCACAGAAACAAAAAGAAGAAAATGTCTTATCTGTTAGAAGAAGATGCAGACACGACACAGCAGGCTACAAGGGAAACTGGAATCAAGGATTCAGACCAGAACAATTGATCACCGGCAACCCTGATGGGAAGGTGACTCCCTTATATAGGACCAGTCAGTAACACCTGATTCCCAGTCCTCACAATCTTCACTGAACAGACCAGTACCGCTTGTAACCACCAGAGGGAGCCTCTGCTCAGAACTCACCTCAAGCCCATTCACAACACTGCTCCAGAATCAACGAAAGCCTGAGCAGAAAATGAGGACAGAGAGCATATCAGAGTGACAGTTAATAAAAACTTAGTCTGAATACTACCCAAGACAACTGAGCGTGCAAAACGTCTTCCCCGCTTAGGGCAGACTGAAATAGCATGAGAGGCATCACCACAGTAGAAACATAACCCATTGCGCTTTCGAAACTCAAGACGCTGTGCCCCAGACACCACTCTATCACACTGCATGGGTTCAGAAGCTGGTTCACAAGGCAACACTATTCCACGCATACTTCTCCGCTCACGCAAACGTCTGTCAATTTGAATCGCTAATGACATAGAATCATTGAGACCAGAGGGGACAGGGAATCCCACCATAACATCCTTTACATTATCTGACAGACCCTTCCAGAAAAGGGCTGCCAAAGCGTTGTCATTCCATTTGGTCAGGACTGCCCACCTACGGATTCTCTGACAGTATAACTCAGCGTCATAAAGCCCCTGATTTAATGCCAACAAGGCTTTTTCAGCTTGATCAGTGACATTAGGCTCATCGTACAATAACCCCAAAGCCTGAAAAAATGCATCAACATCACTCAAAACAGGATCCCCAGGTGTCAGGGAAAAAGCCCAATCCTGAGGATCGCCGCGCAGGAGAGAGATGATAATTTGAACCTGCTGCGCTGCGTTCCCTGAGGACTTAGATTTTAAGGCAAAAACAATTTACAATTATTTTTGAAATTCTGAAACTTAGCTCGATCCCCTAAAAACAAATCTGGCATGGGAATCCTAGGTTCCACAACAGGCAACCCAGCAAGATAGATAGCAATACTCCGAACCTCAGCGGCAAGCTGATCCACACGGCCAGACAACTGTGCAAACTCCATTGAGAGAAAAGATCCTCCCCAGCACCCAGAGATACAGAGGGAAGAAAAAAAAAAAAAACACAAACAGAAAAATATCTCTGACAACTCTGACAACCTTTTTTCTTTCACAATATTTTTTCCCTTCTGTGAGTACCATACAATTTTCAATTTTTGGTCCGGTGATACTGTTATGTTTCGGTAGCTGAGGAGTGCAGGCAAAAAAAGGCAATACACCAGAGCAGTTGGAATCTATGAGCTTGCAGTACCCTGACTAACCACCACAACTAGAGGCAGCCGTGGAGCGTTCCTACGTTGGTCCTAGACGCCTCGTCACAGCCTGAGAAACTAACTACACCTAAAGATAGAAATAGGAAAGCTATCTGCCCCGGAGGAGAACCCCAAAGATAATAGAAAGCCCCCAAACATGTAATGGCGGTTAGACAAGATGAAATACTGACACAGAAAGAAAATAGTATGAGCAAACGCTGGGGCCCAAACTAACTAAATAGAAAAGGATAGGAAGGGCACTCACTGCAATCCCAGAAAACCCTGAAAAGCACCAACTTTACTAATTTCAAAAACGCCTGAGATCACACGACCTCTACCACCTAAATTAGTTCTCTGGTGTAACAAATCAAAACCGCAGCCACTGAAAAAACTGGAAAAAGCAAAAGTACAAACATCAGTGGCTGAACTAAACTGAGAGTGCAAAAGCCCCCGGAGGGGACCTGAAGGCCCCCATAGAAGTGCAGGACAAAATGCAAAAATATAGCACAAAAAACAAAAAGAAGAAAATATCTTACCTGTTAGCAGGAGATGCAGACAGACACAGCAGGCTACAAGGAAAACAGGAATGAAGGATTCAGACCAGAACAATTGATCACCGGCAACCCTGATGGGAAGGTGACTCCCTTATATAAGACCAGTCAGTAACACCTGATTCCCAGTCCTCACAATCTTCACTGGACAGACCAGCACCGCTTGTAACCACTAGAGGAAGCCTCTGCTCAGAACTCATCTCAAACCCATTCACAACACTTTCCCCTCTTTCATTCTTTCTCTCTCTGTTCTTTCTTTCCCCTCTTTCTTTCTTTCTTTCTTTCTTTCTTTCCCCTTTGTTTTTTTTCTCTCTGTTCTTTCTCTTCCCTTTCTTTATTTCTTTCTCTCTCTACTTTCTCTCTGTTCTTTGTTGCTTTCCCCTCTTTCTTTCTCTATCTCCTTTCTTTCTGTTTTTTTTCTCTCTCTATTCTTTCTTTTACTCAGTACCAGTGTGCCCTCAGTACCAGTCAGTGTGATCACCAGTGCTAAATGGGTGTGGTCGGGGCGTGGACATGGGTGTGACTAGTTGTGAAATAGGTGTGGTCGGGGGCGTGGCCTACAATTTGCCGCGGTGCGCTGCGCGCCGCAACCTTTGTCCCTCTTTCCCATCTTCAAAAGTTGGGAGGTATGCTCCTCTTGTTCCTTCTTGCACAAAGGAGGAGGTAGCGGTCCTGCTGCTGGATTATTGCCCTCTTACAGCCCCCTCCATGTGTCCTGGTGTACTGGCCTGTCTCCTGGCATTTGCTCCATGCTCTGGACACTGTGCTGACAGACATAGCTAGCCTTCCTGCCACAGCTTGTATTGCTGTGCCTTCCTGAATGAGCTGCACTACCTGAGAAACTTATGTGGCTTGTAGACACATGCTACTATACCTCTAGGGGTGAGAGCAATGAGAAAATATTAAAGTGACCAAAACAACGTATGACAACAGAGAAATGGTCTATGGTCACCAGCTGCAGAACCACTCCTTTAGAGTGGTTGTCTTGCAAATTGCTAATCATTTCTACCTGTTGTCTGTTCCACTTGCACAATAGCAGGAGAAATTGATTCACAATCGTTGTTGCTTCATAACTGGACAGGTTGATTTCACAGACGTGTGACTGACTTAAAGTTACATTCTGCTTATGCATGAAGATATAAAAAAAAATATTCCAGCGAGACCTCAAATCACATATACAGAAGAGAAATTTCTTAAGGATAGGTCGGTCCACAGTTGCTTACAACCAACAGTGAAGTCAAACATGGATGAGTGATCCACCAAAAGGCAGCTTTAGATGTAGTGGGTGTAAGTTCTGTGGAGCCATAACACCTGGAAAAGAATTCAGCAGCAAGGTAACAGGGAGAATATACTCAATCCACAGCTTCATTAATTATTGATCTAAAGGTGTCATTTATAAAGCCACATGTGAATGCGGTGTTGAATACATTGGCAAGACAAGGAGAGAATTACGAAGAAGGGTGGGGAAGCATTTGGGTGATACACTCAATAAGGCCGTGGTCAGACATGCGAGAAACTCGCACGAGTCTCGCACGTCAATACCCGGCGCTGCCGCCGGCACTCGGACAGGAGCATGTGGCTGCATGTATTTCTATGCAGCCGCACGCTCCAGTCCAGAGTGCCGGCGTACGAGTTTCTCACATGTCTGACCCCAGCCTAAGAAGGACACACCAATAGCTAATCATTTGAACATCATGCATGGAGGTGACACAAAGAAAATGAAATTTATGGGGTTAAAGAAAATTACCCCACACTCCAGAGGAGGTGATTGGGATAAACGTCTGCTACAAAAAAAGACACAATGGATTTTCCGTTTAAAAATGGTATATCCCACTGGTTTGAATGAACAACTTTCATTTTCTTCTTTTCTCTGATAGGGATCAGCAGGGAATCTAGCGAGGGACAGCCACAGTTGAGTGGGGGCACCATTGCGCAGGATAAATAGCGTGCCAACCTCCGTGTTAGGTAGGGGATTTATTTAGTGAGGGTGTACGTAGGGGATTATTTCTGTATTTTTTCTCTTTTCTCTACCATTAAGATCTGCTGTGTTGTGTATAATGGTTCAGAGTTAAACCCCCATAGAGAAAAAGAGGAAAAATCTCCCTTCTTTATTCCCCATTGTTCTTGTGAATTTAGGGTACCTCCCCTTTATCAGTTTACTCGCCTTTGAAAGGGTGACCATTTACCACAATATCCTGTGACAGGTAGGGTACGAAACCATATAGGACATTGACCTTAGTGATTTTCCATTTTTTAGTCCAATACTCTGTCAGACACTTACTTCCGCTAAAAAATGAAGGCAGAGGTCAGTGATCAATAGTTTACTTACTAGGAGGTGTGAAGAGGCGTCTGATCGTTTCCCTGGTAACGATAGGGAAGTTACGTGCACAATAACTGAGTGCTGACCACAGATGTGACGCATGCGTGTCAGTATTGGGAGGTTTGCGTTCCAGCAACCGGAAGTCAACCATAGTCCCTAGCGTGCGCTCCTCTCACCGGAAGCAAGAGAAGAGTTTCCTGTGCAGGTGTGCATTTTTAACCCCTTAACCCCCAAGGTGGTTTGCACGTTAATGACGGGCCAATTTTTACAATTCTGACCACTGTCTCTTTATGAGGTTATAACTCTGGAACGCTTCAACGGATCTTTGCGATTCTGAGATTGTTTTCTCGTGACATATTGTACTTCACGTTAGTGGTAAAATTTCTTCAACATAACTTGCGGTTATTTTTGAAAAAAATGCAAATATGGCGAAAATTTTGAAAGTTTTGCAATTTTAAAACTTTGAATTTTTATTCCCTTAAAACAGAGAAATATGTCACACAAAATAGTTAAGAAATAACATTTCCCACATGTCTACTTTACATCAGCACAATTTTGGAACCAAAATTTTTTTTGTTAGGAAATTATAAGGGTTAAAATTTGACCAGCGATATCTCATTTTTACAACAAAATTTACAAAGCCATTTTTTTTTTAGGGACCACCTCACATTTGAAGTCACTTTGAGGGGTCTATATGGCAGAAAATACCCAAAAGTGACACCATTCTAAAAACTGCACCCCTCAAGGTACTCAAAACCACAGTCAAGAAGTTTATTTACCCTTCAGGTGCTTCACAGGAGCTGAAACAACGTGGAAGGAAAAAATTAATATTTAACCTTTTAGTCACAAAAATGATCTTTTACAAACTTTTTTTATTTCACAAGGGTAAAAGGAGAAAATGGACAGATAAAGTTGTTGTGCAATTTCTCCTGAGTACGCCAATACCCTATATGTGGGGGAAAACCACTGTTTGGGCACACGGCAGTGCTCGTAAGGGAAGGAGCGCCGTTTGACTTTTTCAAACCAAAATTGGCTGGAATTGAGATTGGACGACATGTCGCATTTGGAGAGACCCTGATGCACCTAAACAGTGGAAACCCCCCCACATGTGACCCCATTTTGGAAACTAGACCCCTATGGAACTTATCTAGATCTGTTGTGAGAATTTTGAACCCCCAAGCGTTTCACAAAAGTTTATAATGCCTGGATGTGAAAAAAAAAAAATTCCACAAAAATGATTTTTTAGTCCCAAATTTTTGATTTTTCCCAAAGAAATTGGACCCCAAAAGTTGTTGTCCAATTTGTCCTGAGTACGCTGATACCCTAAATGTGGGGGGGGAAACTGTTTGGGCGCACGGCAGGGTTTGGAAAGGAAGTAATAACGTTTTGGAATGCAGACGTTGATGGGGATCATGTTCCATTTGCAGTGCCCCAGATGAGCCTAAACAGTGGAAACCCCCCACAAGTGACCCCATTTTGGAAAATAGACCCCACAAGGAACTTATCTAAATCTGAGGTGAGCACTTTGAAGCCCCAAGTGCTTCACACAAGTTTATAATGCCTGGGCATGAAAATAAAAAATCCTATTTTTTCCCACAAAAATTATCTTTTAGTCACCAATTTTTTATTTTCAAGGGTAACAGGAGAAATTGGATCGCAAAATTTGTTGTCCAATTTGTCTTGAGTACGCTGATACCCCATATGTGGGGGGTACCACTGTTTGGGTGCACGGCAGAGCTCGAAATGGAAGGAGCACCATTTGACTTTTTCAAACCAAAATTGTCTGGAATTGAGATTGGACGCCATGTTGCATTTGGAGAGCCCCTGATGTGCCTAAATAGTGTAAACCCCCCCACAAGTGACCCCATTTTGGAAACTAGACCCCCTAAGGAACTTATCTAGATCTGTGGTGAGCAATTTGAACCCCCAAGTGCTTCACATAAGTTTATAACGTAGAGCCGTAAAATTAAAAAATCATATTTTTCCACAAAAATGATCTTTTCACCCCAATTTTTATTTTCACAAGGGTAAAAAGACTCCAAAAGTTATTGTGCAATTTGTCCTGAGTACGCTGATACCCCATATGTGGGGGTAAACCACTGTTTGGGTGTATGGCAGAGCTTGGAAGGGAAGGAGCGCCGTTTGACTTTTTCAACGCAAAATTGGCTGGATGCCATGTCGTGTTTGGAGAGCTCCTTATGTGCCTAAACAGTGGAAACCCCAGACAAATGACACCATTTTGGAAACTAGATCCCTCAAGGAACTTTTCTAGATGTGTGGTGAGCGCTATGAAGCCCCAAGTGCTTCACAGAAGTTTATAA
>JARQOD010000044.1:0-50636 GCA_033576555.1 Oophaga sylvatica | reverse complement strand
AGAAGCCCCGTCTGTCCGAAAAAAATCGAGGGTGAAACCCAAATTACAGAAAAATGGAGACACAAAGGGAAGTGCCCTTTAAAAGAGCAAACTCACCAAGGAAAAAAAAAAACCCGTCATCCTATCAGAAACCAAAGCATCTTAGATGTCCCATTTGTTTGTTCTCTCAGTTTGACCATTGGTCTGAGGATGAAACGCGAGGAGAAAGATAATTGAACACCAGTTTAGAACAAAAGGTCCTCCAAAATCGGAAACAAACTGGACTCCTTGTCAACACAATGTTTTCAGGAATGCCGTGTAACAACCACGTGCTGAAGGAACAAAGGCACCAATTAGAGGAGGAAGGCAACTTAGGCAAGGGCACAAGTGTATCACTTGGAAAACCTATCACAAATCACCCAGATGGCGGTTTTTCTCTGAGAAACAGGAAGTCGGAAATGAAATCCATAGAGATATGGTCCATGGTTTTGGGCCGCAATGGCATCAACAAACCACCAAGCGAGAGCAATCCCGCAGGACTGCACAAATTCCTGACATCACGAGACAGGTAGGCCCCCAAAAAGGGAAACCGACAAACCCAAAGTCTCTGGTACCAAAAATTTCCCGGGATGCCCAGCCAACGCGGAACAATGAACTCAAAAACATCACACTCTTTTTCCTTTGGTCCGGGACAAAAAATTTTTTTCCCAAAAAGGGCAGCGCTCGGGCTATCCCCTGACCCCCTCCAAGCAAGTCTCAAATTGGGTGAGATGGGGAAAGAACTACACCCCTTTCAAAATAACGAAGGATCAGATAATCAGGAGGGGTCCCAAGGAAACCCCCCGGGGAGAGCATCCGCCTTAACATTCTTAGTGCCGGGGAAGAAAGGAAACCAAAAAAATTAAAACGTGTGAAAAACAAGGCCCACCTGGCCTGTCTAGGATTGGTCGCTTGGCAGATTCCAGATAAAACCAGATTTTTATGGTCCTTTAAGGACCACCACCGATGTTTGGCTCCTTCCAGCCAATGTCTCCCTCTTCAAAAGCCCACTTCATGGCCAAAAAACTCCCGATTACCCACGTCATAATTACGTTCATTAGGGGGAAAATTTCGAGAGAAAAAGGAAACAAGGGTTACTTTTAGAGGTCTCATCTTTTTTGGGACAAAACGGCCCCGCCCCAATTTCGGGGCAAAAACCCCACCTGAAAGGCAGAGAAACATGGGCGCCGTAGAACGGGGTGAAGTTGGAATCTCTGCTTAATTCCTGAAATGCAGAGACTGCCTCAGGAGGCCAATTCCCACATCAAAACCCTTTTTGGTCAAATCAGTTAATGGTTTAACAATACCGAGAAATTACCAATAAATTTACGCTAAAAATTGGCAAAACCCAAAAATCTTTGAAGAGCCTTTAATGAAGTAGGTTGGCCCAATCACAGATGGCCTGAACCTTGACCGGGTCCATTTAAAATAACAGATGGGGACAAAATGAATCCCAGAAATGAGATCCTCGTACGCCAAAAAGAACACTTTGATCCCTTCACATACAGAGCATTCTCTCTCAAAATCTGGAATACAGTTCGAACAGTTTCACATGAGAGTCCGTCATTGGAAAAAATCAAGATATCATCCAAATAAACAATCAGAAATTTTATCCACAAAATCCTGAAAATGTCATTCTGAAGGACTGGAAGACAGAAGGAGCATTAGTGAGCCCAAAGGGCATCACAAGGTACTCAAAATGCCCGTCGGGGTATTGAATGCCGTCTTCCATTCATCCCCGTGCTTAATGCGAATAAGGTTTATATGCCCCCTGAGGTCAAGCTTGGTAAACCAGTAGCGTTTTTCACCCTGGAAAACAGGTCAGAAATCAAGGGTAACAGGTATTGATATTTCACGTAATATTGTTCAAAAGACGATAATCATACACGGCCTTATGAACCATCCTTTTTGGCCACAAAGAAAAAACCGCACTAAGGGTGAAGAGGATGGTCTGTATGACCTTTCTCCAATGACTCCTTGATATAAGACCGCATAGCGTCATGTTCAGGTACAGACAAGTTAAAAAGGCGACCTTTAGGAATTTCTACCCGGCACTAATTCAATAGCGCAGTCATAGCTCCTATGGGGAGGCAAGGATGCAGATTTACTTTCGCTAACACATCAGAAAAATCAATCAAAAAGTCAGGAACATCCGAGCCTGGGGGAGGCAGAAAAAACAGGAGTGTTGGTATTAACACATTGGCAGCCCCAACGGTTCAGAACAGATTCCAATCCAAAACAGGATTATGAGACTGTAACCAAGGGAAACCCAGTACGATAAATATCATGCAGATTATACAGAACAAAAATTTGCAGCACTCTTGATGATCAGGTTCAACCCTCATTATAACCTGAGTAGAGAACTGAGGTTTATTCTCAGCCAAAGGGGTAGAATCGATCCCCAGAAGGGGAATAGACTTTTGTAGGGGATCAAGGGAAACCCAAACGTTTAGCAAAATCATAATCCATCAGGTTTAATAGCTGCTCCAGAAGCAACGAAAGCCTGACAGAAAATGAGGACAGAGAGCATATCAGAGTGACAGTTAGTAAAAACTTAGTCTGAACACTACCAAACAACTGAGCGTGCAAAACGTCCTCCCCGCTTAGGGCAGACTGAAATAGCATGAGAGGCATCACCACAGTAGAAAATAACCATTGCGCTTTCGAACTCATGACGCTGTGCCCCAGACACCACTCTATCACACTGCATGGATTCAGAAGCAGGTTCACAAGGCAACACTATTCCACGCATACTTCTCCGCTCACGCAAACGTCTGTCAATTTGAATCGTTAATGACATAGAATCATTGAGACCAGAGGGGACAGGGAATCCCACCATAACATCCTTTACATTATCTGACAGCCCCTTCCGAAAAAGGGCCGCCAAAGTGTCATCATTCCACTTGGTCAGGACTGCCCACCTACGGAATCTCTGACAGTATAACTCAGCGTCATCAAGCCCCTGATTTAATGCCAACAAGGCTTTTTCAGCTTGATCAGTGACATTAGGCTCATCGTACAATAACCCCAAAGCCTGAAAAAATGCATCAACATCACTCAAAACAGGATCCCCAGGTGTCAGGGAAAAAGCCCAATCCTGAGGATCGCCGCGCAGGAGAGAGATGACAATTTGAACCTGCTGCGCTGCGTTTCCTGAGGACTTAGATTTTAAGGCAAAAAAACAATTTACAATTATTTTTGAAATTCTGAAACTTAGCTCGATCCCCTAAAAACAAATCTGGCATGGGAATCCTAGGTTCCACAACAGGCAACCTAGCAAGATAGATAGCAATACTCCGAACCTCAGTGGCAAGCTGATCCACACGGCCAGACAACTGTGCAAACTCCATTGAGAGAAAAAAAAATCCTCCCCAGCACCCAGAGATACAGAGGGAAAAAAAAAAAATGCAACAAACAGAAAAATATCTCTGACAACTCTGACAACCTTTTTTTTTTTTTTTCACAATATTTTTTCCCTTCTGTGAGTACCATACAATTTTAAATTTTTTGGGCCGGTGATAGTGTTATGATTCGGTAGCTGAGGAGTGCAGGCAAAAAGGCAATACACCAGAGCAGTTGGAATCTATGAGATTGCAGTACCCTGACTAACCACCACAATTAGAGGCAGCCGTGGAGCGTTCCTACGTTGGTCCTAGACGCCTCATCACAGCCTGAGAAACTAACTACACCTAAAGATAGAAATAGGAAAGCTATCTGCCCCGGAGCAGAACCCCAAAGATAATAGCAAGCCCCCAAACATGTAATGGCGGTTAGACAAGACGAAATACTGACACAGACAGAAAATAGTATGAGCAAACGTTGGGGCCCAAACTAACTAAATAGAAAAGGATAGGAAGGGTACTTACTGCAATCCCAAAAAAACCCTGAAAGCACCAACTCTACTAATTTCAAAAACACCTGAGATCACACGACCTCTACCACCTAAATTAGCTCTCTGGTGTAACAAAATCAAAACAGCAGCCACTGAAAAACTGGAAAAAGCAAAAGTACAAACATCAGTGGCTGAACTAAACTGAGAGGGCAAAAGCCCCCTGAGGGGACCCAGAAGGCCCCCACAGAAGTGCAGGACAAAATGCAAAAATCAAGCACAGAAACAAAAAGAAGAAAATGTCTTATCTGTTAGAAGAAGATGCAGACACGACACAGCAGGCTACAAGGGAAACTGGAATCAAGGATTCAGACCAGAACAATTGATCACCGGCAACCCTGATGGGAAGGTGACTCCCTTATATAGGACCAGTCAGTAACACCTGATTCCCAGTCCTCACAATCTTCACTGAACAGACCAGTACCGCTTGTAACCACCAGAGGGAGCCTCTGCTCAGAACTCACCTCAAGCCCATTCACAACACTGCTCCAGAATCAACGAAAGCCTGAGCAGAAAATGAGGACAGAGAGCATATCAGAGTGACAGTTAATAAAAACTTAGTCTGAATACTACCCAAGACAACTGAGCGTGCAAAACGTCTTCCCCGCTTAGGGCAGACTGAAATAGCATGAGAGGCATCACCACAGTAGAAACATAACCCATTGCGCTTTCGAAACTCAAGACGCTGTGCCCCAGACACCACTCTATCACACTGCATGGGTTCAGAAGCTGGTTCACAAGGCAACACTATTCCACGCATACTTCTCCGCTCACGCAAACGTCTGTCAATTTGAATCGCTAATGACATAGAATCATTGAGACCAGAGGGGACAGGGAATCCCACCATAACATCCTTTACATTATCTGACAGACCCTTCCAGAAAAGGGCTGCCAAAGCGTTGTCATTCCATTTGGTCAGGACTGCCCACCTACGGATTCTCTGACAGTATAACTCAGCGTCATAAAGCCCCTGATTTAATGCCAACAAGGCTTTTTTCAGCTTGATCAGTGACATTAGGCTCATCGTACAATAACCCCAAAGCCTGAAAAAATGCATCAACATCACTCAAAACAGGATCCCCAGGTGTCAGGGAAAAAGCCCAATCCTGAGGATCGCCGCGCAGGAGAGAGATGATAATTTGAACCTGCTGCGCTGCGTTCCCTGAGGACTTAGATTTTAAGGCAAAAAACAATTTACAATTATTTTTGAAATTCTGAAACTTAGCTCGATCCCCTAAAAACAAATCTGGCATGGGAATCCTAGGTTCCACAACAGGCAACCCAGCAAGATAGATAGCAATACTCCGAACCTCAGCGGCAAGCTGATCCACACGGCCAGACAACTGTGCAAACTCCATTGAGAGAAAAGATCCTCCCCAGCACCCAGAGATACAGAGGGAAGAAAAAAAAAAAAAACACAAACAGAAAAATATCTCTGACAACTCTGACAACCTTTTTTCTTTCACAATATTTTTTCCCTTCTGTGAGTACCATACAATTTTCAATTTTTGGTCCGGTGATACTGTTATGTTTCGGTAGCTGAGGAGTGCAGGCAAAAAAAGGCAATACACCAGAGCAGTTGGAATCTATGAGCTTGCAGTACCCTGACTAACCACCACAACTAGAGGCAGCCGTGGAGCGTTCCTACGTTGGTCCTAGACGCCTCGTCACAGCCTGAGAAACTAACTACACCTAAAGATAGAAATAGGAAAGCTATCTGCCCCGGAGGAGAACCCCAAAGATAATAGAAAGCCCCCAAACATGTAATGGCGGTTAGACAAGATGAAATACTGACACAGAAAGAAAATAGTATGAGCAAACGCTGGGGCCCAAACTAACTAAATAGAAAAGGATAGGAAGGGCACTCACTGCAATCCCAGAAAACCCTGAAAAGCACCAACTTTACTAATTTCAAAAACGCCTGAGATCACACGACCTCTACCACCTAAATTAGTTCTCTGGTGTAACAAAATCAAAACCGCAGCCACTGAAAAAACTGGAAAAAGCAAAAGTACAAACATCAGTGGCTGAACTAAATGAGAGTGCAAAAGCCCCCGGAGGGGACCCTGAAGGCCCCCATAGAAGTGCAGGACAAAATGCAAAAATATAGCACAAAAAACAAAAAGAAGAAAATATCTTACCTGTTAGCAGGAGATGCAGACAGACACAGCAGGCTACAAGGAAAACAGGAATGAAGGATTCAGACCAGAACAATTGATCACCGGCAACCCTGATGGGAAGGTGACTCCCTTATATAAGACCAGTCAGTAACACCTGATTCCCAGTCCTCACAATCTTCACTGGACAGACCAGCACCGCTTGTAACCACTAGAGGAAGCCTCTGCTCAGAACTCATCTCAAACCCATTCACAACACTTTCCCCTCTTTCATTCTTTCTCTCTCTGTTCTTTCTTTCCCCTCTTTCTTTCTTTCTTTCTTTCTTTCTTTCCCCTTTGTTTTTTTTCTCTCTGTTCTTTCTCTTCCCTTTCTTTATTTCTTTCTCTCTCTACTTTCTCTCTGTTCTTTGTTGCTTTCCCCTCTTTCTTTCTCTATCTCCTTTCTTTCTGTTTTTTTTCTCTCTCTATTCTTTCTTTTACTCAGTACCAGTGTGCCCTCAGTACCAGTCAGTGTGATCACCAGTGCTAAATGGGTGTGGTCGGGGCGTGGACATGGGTGTGACTAGTTGTGAAATAGGTGTGGTCGGGGGCGTGGCCTACAATTTGCCGCGGTGCGCTGCGCGCCGCAACCTTTGTCCCTCTTTCCCATCTTCAAAAGTTGGGAGGTATGCTCCTCTTGTTCCTTCTTGCACAAAGGAGGAGGTAGCGGTCCTGCTGCTGGATTATTGCCCTCTTACAGCCCCCTCCATGTGTCCTGGTGTACTGGCCTGTCTCCTGGCATTTGCTCCATGCTCTGGACACTGTGCTGACAGACATAGCTAGCCTTCCTGCCACAGCTTGTATTGCTGTGCCTTCCTGAATGAGCTGCACTACCTGAGAAACTTATGTGGCTTGTAGACACATGCTACTATACCTCTAGGGGTGAGAGCAATGAGAAAATATTAAAGTGACCAAAACAACGTATGACAACAGAGAAATGGTCTATGGTCACCAGCTGCAGAACCACTCCTTTAGAGTGGTTGTCTTGCAAATTGCTAATCATTTCTACCTGTTGTCTGTTCCACTTGCACAATAGCAGGAGAAATTGATTCACAATCGTTGTTGCTTCATAACTGGACAGGTTGATTTCACAGACGTGTGACTGACTTAAAGTTACATTCTGCTTATGCATGAAGATATAAAAAAAAATATTCCAGCGAGACCTCAAATCACATATACAGAAGAGAAATTTCTTAAGGATAGGTCGGTCCACAGTTGCTTACAACCAACAGTGAAGTCAAACATGGATGAGTGATCCACCAAAAGGCAGCTTTAGATGTAGTGGGTGTAAGTTCTGTGGAGCCATAACACCTGGAAAAGAATTCAGCAGCAAGGTAACAGGGAGAATATACTCAATCCACAGCTTCATTAATTATTGATCTAAAGGTGTCATTTATAAAGCCACATGTGAATGCGGTGTTGAATACATTGGCAAGACAAGGAGAGAATTACGAAGAAGGGTGGGGAAGCATTTGGGTGATACACTCAATAAGGCCGTGGTCAGACATGCGAGAAACTCGCACGAGTCTCGCACGTCAATACCCGGCGCTGCCGCCGGCACTCGGACAGGAGCATGTGGCTGCATGTATTTCTATGCAGCCGCACGCTCCAGTCCAGAGTGCCGGCGTACGAGTTTCTCACATGTCTGACCCCAGCCTAAGAAGGACACACCAATAGCTAATCATTTGAACATCATGCATGGAGGTGACACAAAGAAAATGAAATTTATGGGGTTAAAGAAAATTACCCCACACTCCAGAGGAGGTGATTGGGATAAACGTCTGCTACAAAAAAAGACACAATGGATTTTCCGTTTAAAAATGGTATATCCCACTGGTTTGAATGAACAACTTTCATTTTCTTCTTTTCTCTGATAGGGATCAGCAGGGAATCTAGCGAGGGACAGCCACAGTTGAGTGGGGGCACCATTGCGCAGGATAAATAGCGTGCCAACCTCCGTGTTAGGTAGGGGATTTATTTAGTGAGGGTGTACGTAGGGGATTATTTCTGTATTTTTTCTCTTTTCTCTACCATTAAGATCTGCTGTGTTGTGTATAATGGTTCAGAGTTAAACCCCCATAGAGAAAAAGAGGAAAAATCTCCCTTCTTTATTCCCCATTGTTCTTGTGAATTTAGGGTACCTCCCCTTTATCAGTTTACTCGCCTTTGAAAGGGTGACCATTTACCACAATATCCTGTGACAGGTAGGGTACGAAACCATATAGGACATTGACCTTAGTGATTTTCCATTTTTTAGTCCAATACTCTGTCAGACACTTACTTCCGCTAAAAAATGAAGGCAGAGGTCAGTGATCAATAGTTTACTTACTAGGAGGTGTGAAGAGGCGTCTGATCGTTTCCCTGGTAACGATAGGGAAGTTACGTGCACAATAACTGAGTGCTGACCACAGATGTGACGCATGCGTGTCAGTATTGGGAGGTTTGCGTTCCAGCAACCGGAAGTCAACCATAGTCCCTAGCGTGCGCTCCTCTCACCGGAAGCAAGAGAAGAGTTTCCTGTGCAGGTGTGCATTTTTAACCCCTTAACCCCCAAGGGTGGTTTGCACGTTAATGACGGGCCAATTTTTACAATTCTGACCACTGTCTCTTTATGAGGTTATAACTCTGGAACGCTTCAACGGATCTTTGCGATTCTGAGATTGTTTTCTCGTGACATATTGTACTTCACGTTAGTGGTAAAATTTCTTCAACATAACTTGCGGTTATTTTTGAAAAAAATGCAAATATGGCGAAAATTTTGAAAGTTTTGCAATTTTAAAACTTTGAATTTTTATTCCCTTAAAACAGAGAAATATGTCACACAAAATAGTTAAGAAATAACATTTCCCACATGTCTACTTTACATCAGCACAATTTTGGAACCAAAATTTTTTTTGTTAGGAAATTATAAGGGTTAAAATTTGACCAGCGATATCTCATTTTTACAACAAAATTTACAAAGCCATTTTTTTTTTAGGGACCACCTCACATTTGAAGTCACTTTGAGGGGTCTATATGGCAGAAAATACCCAAAAGTGACACCATTCTAAAAACTGCACCCCTCAAGGTACTCAAAACCACAGTCAAGAAGTTTATTTACCCTTCAGGTGCTTCACAGGAGCTGAAACAACGTGGAAGGAAAAAATTAATATTTAACCTTTTAGTCACAAAAATGATCTTTTACAAACTTTTTTTATTTTCACAAGGGTAAAAGGAGAAAATGGACAGATAAAGTTGTTGTGCAATTTCTCCTGAGTACGCCAATACCCTATATGTGGGGGAAAACCACTGTTTGGGCACACGGCAGTGCTCGTAAGGGAAGGAGCGCCGTTTGACTTTTTCAAACCAAAATTGGCTGGAATTGAGATTGGACGACATGTCGCATTTGGAGAGACCCTGATGCACCTAAACAGTGGAAACCCCCCCACATGTGACCCCATTTTGGAAACTAGACCCCCTATGGAACTTATCTAGATCTGTTGTGAGAATTTTGAACCCCCAAGCGTTTCACAAAAGTTTATAATGCCTGGATGTGAAAAAAAAAAAATTCCACAAAAATGATTTTTTAGTCCCAAATTTTTGATTTTTCCCAAAGAAATTGGACCCCAAAAGTTGTTGTCCAATTTGTCCTGAGTACGCTGATACCCTAAATGTGGGGGGGGAAACTGTTTGGGCGCACGGCAGGGTTTGGAAAGGAAGTAATAACGTTTTGGAATGCAGACGTTGATGGGGATCATGTTCCATTTGCAGTGCCCCAGATGAGCCTAAACAGTGGAAACCCCCCACAAGTGACCCCATTTTGGAAAATAGACCCCACAAGGAACTTATCTAAATCTGAGGTGAGCACTTTGAAGCCCCAAGTGCTTCACACAAGTTTATAATGCCTGGGCATGAAAATAAAAAACCCTATTTTTTCCCACAAAAATTATCTTTTAGTCACCAATTTTTTATTTTCAAGGGTAACAGGAGAAATTGGATCGCAAAATTTGTTGTCCAATTTGTCTTGAGTACGCTGATACCCCATATGTGGGGGGTACCACTGTTTGGGTGCACGGCAGAGCTCGAAATGGAAGGAGCACCATTTGACTTTTTCAAACCAAAATTGTCTGGAATTGAGATTGGACGCCATGTTGCATTTGGAGAGCCCCTGATGTGCCTAAATAGTGTAAACCCCCCCACAAGTGACCCCATTTTGGAAACTAGACCCCCTAAGGAACTTATCTAGATCTGTGGTGAGCAATTTGAACCCCCAAGTGCTTCACATAAGTTTATAACGTAGAGCCGTAAAATTAAAAAATCATATTTTTTCCACAAAAATGATCTTTTCACCCCAATTTTTATTTTCACAAGGTAAAAAGACTCCAAAAGTTATTGTGCAATTTGTCCTGAGTACGCTGATACCCCATATGTGGGGGTAAACCACTGTTTGGGTGTATGGCAGAGCTTGGAAGGGAAGGAGCGCCGTTTGACTTTTTCAACGCAAAATTGGCTGGATGCCATGTCGTGTTTGGAGAGCTCCTTATGTGCCTAAACAGTGGAAACCCCAGACAAATGACACCATTTTGGAAACTAGATCCCTCAAGGAACTTTTCTAGATGTGTGGTGAGCGCTATGAAGCCCCAAGTGCTTCACAGAAGTTTATAACGTACAGCCGTAAAAACAGAAAGATATTTTTTTTTTTACAAAAATGATATTTTCGCCCCCAATTTTTTATTTTCCCAAGGGTAACAGAAGAAATTGGACCCCAAGAGTTATTGTGCAATTTGTCCTGAGTACGCTGATACCCCATATGTGGGGGTAAAATACTGTTTGGGCGCATGGCAGAGCTCAGAATTGAAGGACCACCATTTGACTTTTCAACGCAGAATTGGCTGGAATTGAGATCAGACGCCATGTCACATTTGGAGAGCCCCTGATGTGCCTAAACAGCGGAAACCCCCCAATCCTAACTCCAACCCTAACCCCAACACACCCCTAACCCTAGTCCCAACCCTAACCATAACCCTAATCACAAACCTAACCCTAACACACCCCTTACTCTAATCATCCCAACCCTAACCCTAATCCTAACTTTAGCCTCAACCCTAACCCTAACTTTAGCCGCAACCCTAATCCTAACCCTAATGGGAAAATGGAAATAAATACATTTTTTTAATTTTATTATTTTTCCCTAACTAAGTGGGTGATAAAGGGGGGTTTGATTTACTATTTATAGAGGGTTTTTATGATTGGCAGCTGTCACGCTAAAAGACGCTTTTTGTTGCAAAAAATAGTTTTTTGCATCACCATATTTTGAGAGCTATAATTTTTTGCATATTTTGGCCCACAGAGTCATGTGAGGTCTTATTTTGCGGTATGAGTTGACGTTTTTATTGGTACCATTTTTCAGCACGTGACATTTTTGATTGCTTTTTATTTGGATTTTTGGGAGGTTAGAATGAACAAAAATCAGCAATTCATGAATTTCTTTAGGGGGGGCGTTTATACTGTTTTGCGTGTGGTAAAAGTGATAAAGCAGTTTTATTCTTTGGGTCAGTACGATTCTGGCGATACCTCATTTATATAATTTTTTTATGTTTTGGCGCTTTTATACAATAAAAACAATTTTTTATAAAAAATAATTATTTTTGCATCGCTTTATTCTGCAAGCTATAACTTTTTTTATTTTTTCGCTGATGATGCTGTATGGTGGCTCGTCTTTTGCGGGACAAGATGACGTTTTCAGCAGTACCATGTTTATTTAATCTGTCTTTTTGATCGCTTGTTATTCCACTTTTTGTTCAGCGGTATGATGATAAAGCATTGATTTTTTGCTTTTTTGTTTTTTTGTTTTTTTAAGGGGTTCACTAAAAAGGTTAACTAGTGGGACAGTTTTATAGGGGTTTTTTTTTTAAGGACGCGGCGATACCAAATATGTGTACTTTTATTGCTTTGTTTTTTTTATTTACAGGAAGAAATTAATTTATTGGGGAATATTTTTTTTTCTTTATTTTGGATTTTTTTTTTACACTTGTGATTTTCATTTTTTTTACTTTTTTACTTTGTCCCAGGGTGGGACATCACTGTAAAATGTCAGATCGCTGGTCTCACAGTGTGCACAGCACTCTGTCACACCAGCGATGTGACAGGCAGTGCTTCAGGCTTCCTCAGCGCCTGCTCTCAGCAGGTGCTGAGGAAGCCGCCTCCCTGCAGGACCCGGCGGCCATGTTAGATCCGGGGTCCTGCAGGGAGGAAGGCCCCCTCCCTGTGCGATGCTCCCCTGTGCCCCCGCGATCATGTTTGATCGCTGTGTGCCAGGGGTTAATGTGCCGGGAGCGGTCTGTGACCGCTCCTGGCACATAATGCCGGGTGTCAGCTGTGATAATGAGCTGACACCTGGCCGCGATCAGCTGCGCTCCCCCCGGGAGCGCAGCTTATCGCATTGGACATACTATCCCATCCCTGGGAATTAAGTCCCAGGTCACATGGACGGGATAGTACGTCTGATGACAGAAAGGGGTTAAATGGAAGCAGCGTTACTCAGCACCATAGCAGCTTCAGCATACGTTGGCCCTTATGCAGCTCCCCTGATGAGTCTGGCATGATGAAACGCATTGGGAGGGAGGCCACAAGGAAGACGCCCATCGGATGGTGATTTGGGAGAGACTGTGGGAATGACGGAATCCCCCCCAATTGCTCGGTGAGAGCGTTCCATGGATTGCTACATTGACTAGGGTGTGACGTGAGTCAATAATATGTATGCACTCTTACACATTGCTGCAAAGATGCAATGAGTACTAGATTCTGACCTGAGATAGGCCATTAAGATAAATATACTCTACCAATCGCTGCATTTATTTTGAGCATATTGTGGGTTTTACAGAGCAGTGATAAGATAATCATAATTAGCAGGTTTTCTGTTTTTGGATTGCTTGGGCATGGTATATACAAGCATTGACACCAATGAGCACTAATTGCCTGAGGAATGTAAGAAAGTATTCACAAAAATCTGTGTACAGAACCCAGTTTTTACTGTAATATCACTTTTGTCTGATTATGGTTAGGAGAAACCTGGACATAATGAATTTTTTCTGTTTCATTATGAGACAAATGTACAGTACATTAATAACAATGAGGATTAACTGTATGTACAAATTAATTAAAGTCTCCTGGAATTAAATATGGAACCCACAGCTCATTAAACTATCAATAAGCGTTTGCTGGTTATTCACCTGGGTGCTCATAGAAAAGAGGCCATGGGCAATGAACATGTTTAATCTACACGCCTTTTTGATTTTGTAAAGTTGCATTCATTTTGCCTTTTTAATTCTTCTATTTTGCACATTTTTGAGCACTTGAGCACTTTTCTATAAGGTGATCAGCCAACCTTTTTTTCAGCTTTATTACCAGTAAAAGTAAAATTGTACCATTGTGCTATTATCTATCTTATTTCTTCCAACCAATCCATGTAGTAAATAGGAAATGTCCATCCTGGCCTCGAATGACCATCTGCCCAAGCTTTGATGCTGGGTCTTGTCAGACCAAGGTATCAGGAATGACACTCTCTCTAGTCCCAGTGATACCCCTCTTGGTTCTGAGCTCCTGTAATAAAAGTACATACCGTACATGTTATGGCCCTTTGTGTAGTATCAATTTATGTGAATGGCAATCTTCCATTCAATGTTATTTTACTGATGGTATAATTTTAATTACTGTGTTTTTCTTGAATACGGTAATAGTAATATAGTAATCTTATGTGATAGTAGAATGATTGCTCTGCACCTATTTATCAATCAAATACTGTATTAGATGCAGAGAGCTACCATATTCCATTAACTCCAAAGTTGTGGAAACAGTGTCGCTCGATGTGCTAAGCTGTTTCTGTAATTTCCATTAATTTTTATGATAGTCACACAGTTTAGTGCATCTGCGCTCAGCTGTTTTTGTAAATCTTTGTCTGGTGGCCAGAATCTGGAAGCAGTTAATCATGTCTTGGCTGTGAAAGGCAGAGAAGGGAATATAATCCATTAAGAAACAATAATTAGTGTAGGTGACGTATACAGGTGAAATTTACAAGTCCTACAGCAGTTTTGATATTTCTATCACCCATTGCAGGATTATCATCACCATACTAAAGAGATATTCTATGACTAACCTCCAATTTGCAGCAACTGCAACATGACTTCACTCTTAAGCCCAAAAAAAATCGTAAGGCAGAGACCCCAAATCATCATCAGTAGAGTCATAATTTTCAAGCTGGCTAGTAAAGTCTGGAAAAAAAGAAAACATTAGACAAACATGAGACATATAAAACAGAAATGAAGTATCCACACTTGCTGGAATTTGCCACATTCCATCAGAAAGTCACAGCTGCTCATATATATCGAAGAACACGCATAGTCAGAATCTTAAGGCAAATGGGTGAATCTCACTAAGTGTATGGCCACATGATAACTTTTAGGAAACACAGGCAGCGTTTTTTTCCGGAAAATCTTTTTTGACATTTTTTTCATAATTTTTGTGGCTATTTTTTTTCATTCCATAAATAACATTGGTGGCTTCCAAGAAGAATGCATCAGTCACTTCTTTTAGATGCTTCACAGTGTTGCAAGCACAACGTTATTAAAAGAAATTACAAAAGACAGAACACATGAACAGCAAGACATTTTGTCATTGCTATGCATATGTTCCCTCTTTTTGGAATTTTTTTTAGCACATTTTCAGGTAGTTTCAAGGTGGAATTCACCTAAAAAATGGTTCATGTACACATACCCTAAGTGGTCAACAGTTTAAAAAGGTTATCTGACCATGACAACCTTCTCTGATAGTGCTAACAGTCTGAAAATGCAAGCTGATCATCACAAGTAGGGATGAGCAGACCCGTAGAAGGTCTCACTCTCCCTCTTCTCTCTCTTTCTCTTCTGGGAGAAGTCCATCTTTGGAGATCCATACTGGACACTAGGCAACCGGTGCAAACCCTCAACTTTAAAGTTCGGGTTTGCTCATCTCTAACCACAAGCAGAGCTTCGGGAAAATATTCTTGTATATATTGTATACAGGTTGTGAGGTTGGTTGTGGTTGTTTGAGTGGGTTTGTTCTTGTTTTTCTACTTCTTATGGTGCACAAAATGAATTTTTTTCTGGCTGATACTGTCTGGAATACACTCGAAAAACAACAGCCACAACAAATGAAAATAAATGCACAGCAGTGTCAAAATGACTTGTTACTTCTTTTAACCATTTAAGGGTTCGGAAACTGATGTGGTTAAAAGCAGTAAAATGCTGATTCTTTAAGTTGTTTCTACTAAGCAGCCGCTCTCCACAATAGTGTAAAATAAGCAGAAAAAAAGCGGATGGTGTCTTTGTTGCTTTTGCTTTTTTTTTTCTTAGATGTAAAAGAGTGGCAGCTCTTAGAATTTCTTTACTATTATCTACAATGTGCACAAATTATTAGGCAATTTGTATTTTTGATGATTTATTGTATTATTGAACAACTACAGCGTTGTCATTCAATCCAAAAGGTTAATAAACTTGAATATTTAAGAAAGTAAAAAAAGTCAGGTTTTGTCTTTTTTAGGAGACTATCTGTGTGTGCAGAATTACTAGGAAACTAAATGAAAAATGTACATTTTCCCAGCTCAATTGTAATATTCATCTGTTACTGTGAGAATAATAACTGCGTAACTCAAAATGTACAAAAATACATTTCTGACATTTCTACAAAAAAGTCTGTTACCAATATCCTTCCACCCATAGAGTCTGTGGCTAAGTGCACACGTTCAGGATTATTTGCGTTTTTTTGGCGTTTTTTTCGTGGGAAACAACGCGTCAAAAATGCATGATTTAAGCATCCTATCATTTAGAATGAATTCCGCAATTTTTGTGCACATGGTGCGTTTTTTTCCCGCAAAAAAAAACGCATCTCGGAAAAAGAACCAATGTGTTCATTAATTTCGCGGAATTCTAGCGTTTTTCCCGCTATATTATTGACCTAGAAAGTTCAAGAAAAAATTGCGGTAAAACAAGCAAAATCCGCGCAAAAAACGCACCAAAATCGCAAAAAAAACGCACGTTTTTACCGCGGAAAAAGTCAGTTTTTGCTCAGGAAAATTCTGCACACATTCCTGAATGTGTGCACTTAGCCTGTCAGTTTCTTAATTTGTTGACAATCGACTTTTTGAGCAGCACCAACCACAGCCTTCAGACACTGTTCAGAGAGGTATACTGTCTGCCTTCACTGTAAATCTTTTGCTTAAGATGAGCCCACAATTTCACAATAGGTTTTAGGTCGGGTGAGGAAGGGACATGTCATTATTCTTTCATCTTTAGTCCCTTTACTGCCTAGACAATACTTTTATGCATGCAATGGAGCTTTTTGCTGAATAAAGATAATGGTTTTCTTGAAAGGTTCGATTTTTCCTTTACCACTGCTTGAAGAAAGTGTCTTACAAAACTGGCAGCAGGCTTGGGAGTCGATTTTGAGTCCATCTTCAGACTGAAGAGATCCAACTAGCTCATCTTTAATTATACCAGCCCATAGTAGTTCCGACCTCCACCTTGCTGGTGTTGCAGTCAAAGTGAAGGTCTGGGCTCTTTACTGATCCAGCCATACACCCATCCATCTGGTCCTTCAAGAATCACTGAACTCATCATCAGTCCTTAAAACCTTTGAAAAACCTTTGAAAACCTTGGCCCAGTCTTGACGTTTCACCTTCTGTGTCTTGCTCAATGGTGGTCTGGTTTCAGCCTCCCTTACCTTGGCCGTGTCTCTGAACACTGAACAACTTATACTTCTGTACTATCCAAGGTCGTTGCAGATCTGGAATATGACAGCAGTGGTGGATAATGAGTTCCTGGTCACTTCAAGTTTGATTCTTCTAAAATTTGTGGCAGTTTAATGTGCATCCTTTTTCTCAACAAGTTTTTTTGCAACCCTGTTGACTATTTAAAACAAAACGTTTAATTCTTCTGTGATCACCCCCAATATCTTAGACATTTTGAACACTTTTAGACTTTTAAGAGTCAGTTAAATCTCTTTGTATGCTCATTTTACATGAGGAAGGTAAGCTGCCCAATAATTCTATACACCTTATTATAACATGATGTATCCTTAGGCCACATCTTCCCTCATTACAAATACTCATCACCTGATCTGCTTCATTCAATAAGCATTCAAGCTTATACAACTTGGAGTTGAAAAATCTTCAGAAAAATGATGAGCTGGTCAAAATACTTAAAATAATAATTCTGCACACAATGTATTAATATCCTTTTCTTAGTTTCTTTATAGGCTGCACACTTGTTTGCACAGTTTGACAATTTTTCCCACTTTTGATAATTCTTTTATTGAAAACATGTTAATTGGCTTCTTCTACATTTAGTCCTATTGTACATATATTACATACCGTATATACTCGTGTATACGCCGAGATTTTCAGCACCTTTTTTTGTGCTGAAAATGCCCCCTCGGCTTATACACGAGTCATTGGGCAGTAACCAGCGTGAGAGGGGAGGAGGATGCCGCGGCAGGAGCCAGTGGCTGGGACATCATACTCACCCTCCCCGTGCCATCGCTGAACGTCCCTGCAATCCTTCGTTGTACCCGGCTTCCTGCAGCTCTCCTGTGCTGAGCGGTGACGTAATACCCGCTCATTAAGGTCATGTAATATGGACGCGAGGCCACTCCCATAGGCGTGGCGTCCATATTAATGGCCTTAATGAGCGGTATTACGTCACAACTCAGCACAGGAGAGCTGCAGGAAGCCGAGTACAACGCAGGATTGCTTGAACGTTCAGCGATGGCACGGGGAGGGTGAGTATGATGAAGGAGGATGGGGGGAGCATGGAGGAGGACAAGGAGCACGGAGCAGGATGGGGGGAAGGACGGAGAGCACAGAGGAGCACGGAGCAGGACGGGGGAGGATGGAGGGCACAGAGGAGCACGTAGCAGGACGGGGGGGAGGACAGAGAGCACAGAGTAGCACGGAGCAGGACGGGGGAGGATGGAGGGCACAGAGGAGCACGGAGCAGGATGGGGGGAGGACGGAAAGCATGGAGCAGGACGAGGGGGAGGATGGAAAGCACAGAGGAGCACGGAGCAGGACAGGGGACACAGGAGGACGGAGCAGGAGGGGGGAGCACAGAGGAGGACGGAGCGAGGATGGAGGGCACAGAGGAGCACGGAGCAGGACGAGGGGGAGGATGGAAAGCACAGAGGAGCACGGAGCAGGACGGGGGGCGCAGGAGGGGGGAGCACAGAAGAGGACGGAGCAGGAAGGGGAGCACAGAGGAGGACGGAGCAGGAGGGGGGAGCACAGAGGAGAATGGGGGAGCACAGAGCTGGATGGGGGAGCACGGAGCAGGACGGGGAGAGCACAGCAGGACGGCGGTTTATACACCCGGCTTATACTCAAGTCAATAAGCTTACCCAGTTTTCCGTGGCAAAATTAGGGGCCTCGGCTTATACTCGGGTCGGCTTATACTAGAGTATATACGGTATATGCCTGATAGAGGGAAATTATAATGTGTCCGAGGCAGAGATGACGGATGTTAATACTGTCAATCTTTGTACAGCGCTGCAGAACATATTGGTACTTAAAATACATCTATATATATATATATATATATATAAATGAGTGTATGTATGTGTGTGTATATGTGAGTGTATGTATGGGTGTATCAGCCACGCCCACTCAACATAGCAACAGATCACTAAGCATCTTTCATTTCACCACAGCTGTTTAAAAGATGAAAGCTGAGCTGTAATTGGTTGCTATGAGAAACAGTTTTCCTTGTAGACAGTTGTGGTAAGTGAGGCCTACTATTCTTATCATTTCTATGGTGTTAGGGTATGTTTCCACGTTCAGGAAACAGTCCGGAATTGCTGCGTGTTTGACGCTGTGCGTTGGCGCAGCGTCAAACACGCAGCGTCCAGATGTTACAGCATAGTGGAGGGGATTTCGAGAAATCCCTTCTCCACTATGCGTAAAAACACGCAGGCGGAAGACCTGCGTTTCCGGACATGCGGCACGTCTTTTCAGAACGCAGCATGTCATATTCCCTATTCAGCGTCGCCGCAAGGGAAATAACACAGGGCTATGTAGCCCTGCGGTCATTCCGCATGTGTTCCGGATGTGTTCCTGAACACATCCGGAAAGAGCGTGCGTTCAAAAGGGGGCGGGGCTTTGGGCGGAGCGGACTTTCCACTCCGTCCAAAGCACTGTGTTTCCGGACCATGGAAACACAGCCTTATCATCCTTCTGTAAAGCTGGAAATAACACAATTTATTACCGTACCGACACACATAGCGACACACCAGCGATCCCGACAATGATATGCACTTGTCAGGATCTCTGGTGTGTCGCTACATGATTGCTGCTGAGCTGCCAAACAGGCAGCGATCAAGACAGCGACACTGCGGGTAACGTCGCCTAATTACCCGCAGTGTACGTTGGATACCAGCGCGCTGGTGCAGTGATATGGAAATTTAATTAGGATAAAAATATCCTGTGTTTGCTGCTTGCCATGTCCAAATCTCTATATAATGTCTTTTTTAGCGCTCAGAACGAAATGAGGACTGTCCACACGAAAGTGTCAGTATAACAGTTCGTCAAAAGACATACATTTATTATTCATTCAAGATTTTATACGTTTTCAAAAAGGGGCTGGTTAGTCAATTAACATACAATTAAAAGCTGCTAGATTATTGGCTGTTCTAGTGTAAATATGATAATTATGATAATCATGATTAAAAGAGCTGAAGTTGCAGAATTATTGTTTATATTCTTGTGACCTAGTTGCCTTGCATAACTATAATGTAAACAACAGATATCTAATAAGACTTTTTGCACGTTCCTTATGAAGGCCTTATGAATGCCTTATGAAGGCCAGATTTCTTTAAAACGACTGATTATATCTGGCCTAGAAATATGTGAGCACAAGGTTTTTTTAGCAAGTGAGATCTATCTAACTGTGAACTGTGAATACATATATGTGAATATACTTTGAATATATATGGAAGACATATATATTTCCATGACAGTCCCCCCTTAGATACCACTTGCCCTAAAAACCTGCTCCTGGCCCAAAGCGCTGCAACTCTTTTATGCTGCCGGTGAGTTGAGACACCCCTAGTACATGCCTCCCCCACCGAATACAGACTTTTCGCAAATGGGCGGTCAGGAGGACTGTCCCTGTCGGGGGTTTATGTGTTTGCAATCATAGTCTCCTTATTTGATAGGATGATTCATCAAGGATGTGTATTCTCAGTCTGGAGGTAGTTCGGAGATCTGGTCAAGCCAGGCAGTTCTATCCGGACTGGTGCGAGGTCCAAGATGGTGAGTGGCATCAAATTGGTTGTCTCCTGAACAGCTTTTTCCATTTTCCTGCGGATACAAGGAATTACACAGCAACCAGTAATTAATGCAAAAATGAGAACCCCCATAATGGCTGTCCCAACCTGTGCCAACATTTTCTGCCACCCACTCATCCACCTAAAGTATCGATCCCATGGGTCAGTGACACCTGAGTTCTGTTTCAGTTCCTCTGATAACTCATTAAGTTTCTGTATTGCCATTGTGACTTTACCATTTGGGCCAGTGTTGTCTGGGATGTAGGTGCAACAGGTGTCTTTGATCATTTTGTAAACACCTCCTTTCTCAGCTAGAATCATATCCAAAGCCATTCTATTCTGGAATGCCATAATGGAAGTGGGGCCTAACTGTGCTGCCAAACCTTTTACAGCATCTATGGTGAAGTTAACAAATCTCTGCTGGTTATAATAGATGTAATTTATCCAATCAACATTTTTTTATAGTTACTAGTGGCAATAGTGACTCAAATCCTGCTTTAACTTGGTCTCTGGCCTTGAACTCATCAAGTAGGTCATCTGTCTGATCAGTCAGAGCATCCACGACATCCTTCATGGCTTAGGTGTCTCTCCTGGTACGGGAGCTTCCTTGCAATGCGATACGTGGATTCAAACAGGCTTTCCCTCTAGTTACACAGAGGTTGATGTCATCTGGGGCTCTTGGACAGGATCATCAAATCTGGCAGTGAGGAGAAAAACTCGAGAATGGACATTAGTTTTTGACCAATTCAATTACATAAGTGTTATGATTTGGTAGCTGAGGAGAGCAGGCAAAAAAAGCAATACACCAGAGAGGTTGGAATCTATGGGATTGCAGTACCCTGACTAACCACCACAACTAAAGGCAGCCGTGGAGCGTTCCTACGTTGGTCCTAGACGCCTCGTCACAGCCTGAGAAGCTAACTACACCTAAAGATAGAAAAAGGAAAGCTATCTGCCCCGGAGCAGATCCCCAAAGAACATAGGAAGCCCCCAAACATGTAATGGCGGTTAGACAAGAGGAAATACAGACACAGACAGAAAATAGAATGAGCAAACGCTGGGGCCCAATCTGTCTAGATAGAAGAGGATAGGAAAGGCACTTACTGCAACCCCAAAAAACCCTGAAAAGTACCAACTCTAGTAATTACAAAAACACCTGAGATCACACGACCTCTACCACCTAAATTAGTTCTCTGGTGTAACAAAAACTAAACAGCAACCACTGAAAAAACTGGAAAAGGCAAATGAACAAACAGTGGCTGAACTAAACTGAGAGGAGCATAAGCCCCCCGAAGGGGACCCGGCAGACCCCCACAGAAGTGCAGGACAAAATGCAGGCACCAAAAAACTAAAAGAAGAAAATGTCTTATCTGTTAGCAGAAGATGCAGGCACGAAACAGCTTTTCTGGGTCTCTGGGAGTGTGCCTTATGCTAAACAGTGCAATAGGGAGTGTGTCATGCCATGGTTTGCGTGTCTCTTGGGCAATTTTTCAGCATTCTATTCTTAAGTGTTTCGTTCAGTTTTTTCTACCTTCCTGCTGCTCTGGGGGTGGTAAGGAGTGTGTAGGCCTAAATCTGACCCTACTGCTAATCGGGTCTTGTGTGTCAGATTTGCTGTGAATGCGGGTCCCTGATCACTTTCTATCATTTCTGGAACCCCGTATCTGCACACTATTTTCCGAAAGTAGCTTCATTGCAGTAGTCTTTGCTGACTTGGAAGGCTTCTGTTCATCTTGAAAATACTTCTTTTGACCACAATGGCGTATTTGAATCCTTCACTTGGCGATATCTGGATGTGGTCTATCTGGATCCTTTGAAGCTGGTAGAGTGGTCTTTCCAGATGAGGTGAGGGGGTCTTTCTTCCATACGTCCAGGCTTGCATTTGCCGCAGGTCAGACAGCTGCTGGTGAATTTGGCTGTTAGGGTGGAGATCCCTGAAGCGAAACAGTAAGCACCAATCAGATCATTCATCTGTGTCTTTGATATGTGGATGTGGGTCCATGTACCCATTGGACCACCATAGGGTGCATACTTTGTGGTAGGCAGAGTTTGAAGTCTATTATTGATAGCCTTCCTTCTTCACGTGTTGCTTTTTTTTTCGCATTCAGCTCTTCTTCTCCTTTTGAAGCTTGGTCTTGTAACTTCTTGAGCAGATCCCAGGACGTCTCTTTGTCAGGTTTCTTGTCTTCAGTTGTCATGTAGTAGCCGTCCGGCTCTACGACCTCTCCTACTTCTCCATGTTGTCTTCCTTTGGCTGCTTCTTTGGCTGCCATGTCCGCCATGTTATTGCCTCACGCCTCTTCTGTTTTCAGTTTTCCATGCACTTTGATTTTTCAAATTGCCACCATTTTGGAAGTTGGAGTACACCCAGCAGGTCCCTGAAGGCTCCATGATGCTTCACGGTTGTCCCGTTTGCTGTGATGAAGTCCCTTGTAGCCCAGATGGGTCCAAAGTCGTGTGCTATGCCATGCGAGTACCTGTAGTCCGTGTAGATGTTTGCAGTCTTGCCTTCTGCCATCTGGCAGGCCTTCGTCAGCGCTATCAATTCTGCTTCCTGGGCTGACAGGCTAGGTGACAGACTTCTGGACCACAGGATTTCTTGATTGCTGGTCACTGCACTTCCTGTGTTGAAACTTCTTCTGGAGCCATCCAAGTATCCCCCCTTGGGAGTGGGAGTAGAGTGGCCGGGCTGAGGACTGTAGGTCTGGAGACGGTGACATTATGAGACAAAGGCAATAGAGGCGCCACAAAGATGCCTGGCGGTGGAGAGATTACTGTTGGTTGAGCTTGATTGAAGATTGCCAAGATGTCATGTGGAGTGAGAGTTTCCAGTGGCTGTCCAAGAGTGATGTCAGCAACCTTGTCCAGGAGGGTGTGTGCTGCGGATACTGCCATCAGGCAGGAGGGTGCTCTTCTTGCAACTGGATCCAAGCGGGCTGAGAGGCAGCCTAAAAGTCTCTGTTTTCCCCCGTGAATCCGTGCCAGGACTCCAGTAGCATGACCTTCTTTCTTCCATCAGGTAGACGGAAAGACTTTTCATAGTCAGGTAGGCCTGGTATTGGCGCTGAGACTGTGGAGTTCTTCCAATCTCCTGAATGGGTTGAAGGCTGCGTCTGATAGAAGGAGCGGGGTTGCGTTGATGCAAGCGCACAGAGGCTGCATTAGGACTGAGGCATCAGGGATCCAGGTTCTGCAATATGACACTAGACCAGGGAAGGCCTGCAGCATTCTTGGAGTTGTTGGGGGAGCCATCTTCTCCACAGTGGTCTTCCAGTCTTTTGACATGTGTTTCGTCTTGTGGGCAATACAGTGTCCCAAGAATGTAACTTGCTTCTGGCATCACTGGACTTTGTTCTTCCAGACCTTGCGTTGCTGTTCTTCCAGGTAGAGTAGGAGAGATAAGGAATAGACTGTGCAGGTGTCGATGTCAACCACACAAAAGAGAAAGTCATCCACGTGTTGTAGAAGAGTGACTCTTGCATATTCTGCAATCCAGTTGATGAGGATGGAGGACATTGTCTTGGTGAAACTTGAAGGGCTTGTTTTGAGCACCTTGAGGCAACATTGTCCATATGCACTGCACTGGTGCGTGAAAGCAGGCCTCCAGATGGAGGGGAAACACTGAAGAAGGTACTGGCCAGGTTGATCACCGTGAATACCGTTGCGGTGACTGGGACTCTTGAGAGCAGAGTGTGATGGTTCAGCACTGTTGGGGTTTCAAATACCGTAGCCTCTTTCGCGGACTCTTGAGAGCAGAGTGTGATGGTTCAGCACTGTTGGGGTTTCAAATACCGTAGCCTCTTTCGCGGCCTCCAGGCCTTGCACCATTCTGAACTCAGTGGGGTTTACAGTCTTTTTCTTCACTGTGGAAAGCTGGGATTGATTCCGATGGGCGAGGCAGCCCAGTTTGGCCTTGTCCTTCAGTATGCAGCAGGGGACTCCCATCTGCTGGTGCAGAGCTGGCGGGAAAACAAGCCGTCTACTAGGATCCACATCATGAGAGATGACGACCAGCTGGCTTTCTTGTTCTCCACCAAGACAGTTACTATGTTAGCACCTGTTCTGGTCACAGGGGGTCTTCTAGTTGGGACGTCTCCTTAAACGGCTGCTTTTTTCTCAGCACGGGCCATCAGTAGTTTCTTTTTCTCCAGCTCGGTCTCAGGTCAATATTTGTGCACAAGTCTGAAGAGCTGAGTGGCCTTTTGCCGGTCTAGGGCCTGGGTGAACTGATTGATTGCAGGGGGCACCTCCTGGTGCTTGCAAAAGATGAACCTCTGGCGTTAGAGCTGGATGAGGTGTTGCCATTCCATGAAGCGAGTAGAGTCCTTCTTGAGTTGAATATCCTGGCCAATGTCAAAGTTCTCAGGCCGTCTTCTTAGGCGAGCTCACTTAGACCTTCAGTTGGTCAGAGACATCTTGACCCTGGGTGATGGAGTGGTTTTTCTGGTACTATGTCCAGCACCTCCTGTGATATGTCTGCAGTGTGGTTGTTTGAGGTACCTGTTTCTTCTTGGGTCAGGGGTGAAGAAAGTGTCATGGTCCCATCTTCCTGGAACACTCTGGTCGCTTTCAGCTTCTGCAGTAGGTCCACTCCCAATAGGTTGAGGGTGCAGGTTTTTTACACAACAAACTGGGACATGATGGAGTGTTCTGGCTGAGTCCACACGCTCAGGGGCTTCATAATCTGGAAATATCTGACTTGACCATCAATTCCCATGCAGGAAGCAGAAGATTCTGATAGGTAGGTGAGGTTGCGGAGTTCCACAAGAAAAGATATGACTACGCCATCCACTCTCAGGATATTGGTCCCACTGGTCGGGTTCCTTGTGGACTTGGTGTGCTCTTGTCCTATGGACGGGGTTCTTCACTGCTCTCTGTGTTTCTTCCTTGGCTTGCTTCTCTAGACAAAGTGGTGGGTCGTAGGGGTTCTCTGCAGCGGTTCCGGTAATGGCCAAGCTTGCCACATTTGTAACACTTGACATTTCTTCTGTCTTTAAAACGTGGTTGGCCATCTGGCTCTGAGACCACCATCAGGGGAGCTGTTTTGCGCACTCCTGGCTGGGATTCTATCCCTTTTGCGACTGTGAGAAGGGTGTCCATTGCTATTGACGTGTACTCAGGCCTGGCTGCTACCAGTGGTTTCCTGATTGGTTCTCTCAGTCCATGCACAAAAGCCTGTGCCAACATCCGTCTGTGTGTCTGATCATGGGTAATGAGGCCCAAATCTTGAAACACTTGCATTACTCTGTCATGGAACTTCTCCACAGACTCTGTCTTGTCTTGACTCGTGACATGTAGGCTGAGAGTTTGTCCTGTCAGTCTGCTTTTGGCCCATTCTCTGAGTTGCTCAATTAGCTTTGGTCCTGTCTCCCAGGCATACGCATCTAACTCTGTTGGAAGCTTGAAGTGTTCTCTCATAATTGGCCAGAATGCATCACCTGCTTTTATTTCCATTACGGTCCAGAGATCAGTCCAGGCTGCTGCATACGTTCGCTGGATCTGCTGCATTTTTTGGCAAAATGGCATGGGGTGTATCCCTGGGTCTGGCAGCATACTGATCACCTGGCTTGGGATGAAGGGCTCATAGGATGGTGCCTCTACCTGTCCCTGCTCTATTGGTGCTTGTGTGTTTTCTTCCCTAGTATTGGGCAGCATGTGTGACGTTGCATCTTCATCTTCATCAGATAAGAAGTGACATGGTGTACTTGGTGCATACACTGGGTGAGATTTGGTCTTTAAAGTTGTCTTGCTGCATGGGGATTTCCCACTTCCTTGCTGAGACTGCGGTGGATCAGTGTCATGGTTCCATGCTAGCAGCCCTGTAGCTATACCACTCCCCTGTGAAGCCCTAGCAGTGGACTGTTGTGTCTGGGGGCTACATGTAGCGTTTTGTGTAGGGAGATCTGCACTTTCTTCTCCTGATATAATGACTGGCAATGTTTGTACTTGGGATAGACAAAGTGCCCTGTGCTGGAAACACTGAATACAGGGACACCACATTGCTTGGATTGGGCGTTGACCCAGTTGATAACAAAGTAGAAAAAAAGAGGAAGAGAAGGGAGGTGTGAGGGAGGAGCGAGAGAAAGAGGAGGGGAGGGAGAGAAGAGTGAAAGGGGGAAAAGAGAGAAAGATGGAGGAGAGAGAGAGAAGAAAGATGGAGGGGGAGAAGTAGAAGAAGATGAAGAACAAGATTTGAGAGTTGGAGAGGAAGAGATAGAAGAAGAGGAAGATGAAGAAAATGGATGTGTCAGAGATGTGATGGAGGGAAAAGAAGGAATGAGAGGGATGGCAGCGAGGAAAGAGGAGAAAAGTCTGAAGAAGAAAGAGAAAGGGACTGAGAGAAGAAAAAGGAGAGGGTGTCCCCCCTGTGACTCTTGAGAGGGGATGGTTGAAACAAAAATGCCTTCTCCCTGTGGAGAGAGGCGGGGAGCATTTTTCCCTGTACAAGGCTCCTTACTCAATGAGAGCAGCCTACACCTGTCCCGTGTCTCCACATGATGGACATGTGATATGTGTGACTCTGAATTCTGCTCTTGTGACATGTCAGTGATCTTTTTCTCACAGATGATTTAACACCTTTTCAAACTTATTCACATAAAAAAAAAAAAAAAAATTATTTCCTCGCCGAATGCCCGACGGGAGGGGCTACTCAGACCACTGCGTAGTTTGTGTCTGCTCTCTCCCTCAGCCTGTAATTCTCCTTATCTATGTGACCTTGTTCTAAAGCAAGCTTGTAGAAAAAAAAGTGGCTGGAGAAATAAAGCTCTAAAATAAATTGCTTAGAGAAAAAATCTCTCCAAAATCATTTAAAAATGTACTTAAAAGAAAAATTTTAAAAAACAAAAAGTTAGATTTAGTAAAAAACTCTAGAAAAAGAAAACAAAACAAAAAAAAATAATAATAAATTCACCAAAAAGGGGAGAAAAGAAAAAACGTATTAATCATAAAACTCTGAAAAACAACCCTTGTTACTAAAACAGCTAATTAAAAATCTCTGGAATGTCAGCTGGCTGCTTCCCCCCTCCCTTCCTTATATCTCTGCTTGCTGTCTCTATAGCCACTGAAATCACGTATCAAAAAAAAAATTATTATTATTCCTCAGAATAGCAAAAAATGAATATAGTTCAGTCTGAATGCCTGAGAATTTTCACGTTAAAACCTGTAGCCAAAAAACTAGCTTAAAAAAATAAAAATCAAAGCCAAGAAACAGAATGCCTGATAACGTGATTAGCAGAGGAGGGGGGTCAAAGGGGTTTTCTCGCTGCTGCAGCCAGCACACTGCTCTGAATGAGATACTAACAGAGCGCACGGAGATGTGATTTAAAGCGACAGTACCTGATACAGACAGTGAGACAGACACCCGGGAGAATACGAATCCCTCTTTTGATGATCTGTGACACATACAAGCTGCTCTGGTAACTGATAACTCACCAATTGCACTGAGCGCGGTGAGGCTCAAGGTTCTATCGCTCTGTACCGTAGCCCTGGCCGGTGCGCCGGTCACAGTAATCTGCAATAGCCTTCATCAAAATTCTCACTATCCACGTCTGATTTGACTGGGATGGCCTCCCGGTGCGTGGACAATTATTGTGAGAACTTATCCAAACAAAGCTCCTGCCCTTCACGTCTGATTTGACTGGGATGGCCTCCCAGTGCGTGAAAGTTTACTGCAGAAACTTAACCGAACAAAGCCCTCGCTTCCACAACTGGATTTTTTGGGATAACTTCCCTCCAATGTGTGAAGAATATCTGCGTGGACTTATCCAAAACAAAGCTCCCGCCCTTCACGTCTGATTTGACTGGGATGGCCTCCCGGTGCGTGAAAGTTTACTGCGGGAACTTATGCAGCAATTGTCTTTTGCTATACAGCCCCCAGAGATCAGCAAGCAAAAACACAGTCACCGTTCCAACTTTCTCCCGGTTCACATAAAACATGAAACATACAGCACAGCAGCAAACAACTCGGCTTATATCCCAGGGCTTTTGGATAAGGGTATGGACTTTTTACACAACCTGGGAATGCGGTGATGACCACGTCCGACCGGCTGGAAGTGTAGGCTAGGACTAGGCACAGGGAACATTCAGGTAAGATGACAAAGTTTTCTTACCTTACTGATGGAGCTGCAGTCTCCGTCCCGTGTGCCAAGGCCAGGGCCAACACCCCCGTCTCTCCGGTCGGCCGGGTCCTCGTGCGTTTCGTCCAATGCCCCACGTTGGGCGCCAACTGATATGGAAATTTAATTAGGATAAAAATATCCTGTGTTTGCTGCTTGCCATGTCCAAATCTCTATATAATGTATTTTGAGCGCTCAGAACGAAATGAGGACTGTCCACACGAAAGTGTCAGTATAACAGTTCGTCAAAAGACATACATTTATTATTCATTCAAGATTTTATACGTTTTCAAAAAGGGGCTGGTTAGTCAATTAACATACAATTAAAAGCTGCTAGATTATTGGCTGTTCTAGTGTAAATATGATAATTATGATAATCATGATTAAAAGAGCTGAAGTTGCAGAATTATTGTTTATATTCTTGTGACCTAGTTGCCTTGCATAACTATAATGTAAACAACAGATATCTAATAGGACATTTTGTACTTCATGCATTTGTTCCTTTACGAAGGTCTTATGAAGGCCAGATTTCTTTAAAACGACTGATTATATCTGGCCTAGAAATATGTGAGCACAAGGTTTTTTTAGCAAGTGAGATCTATCTAACTGTGAACTGTGAATACATATATGTGAATATACTTTGAATATATATGGAAGACATATATATTTCCATGACAGCAGGGCGCTGGTATCCAAGGTCCACAGCGGGTTTCCAGGCGCTGCACGGCACCTGGAAACCCGATGTGAACTTTGGTTACCAGCGGATCGCTGGTCTCCCGCCTGTCACACGCAGCGATGCGTGCCTGTCTTCGGGAGACCAGCGATCAAAAAAATGTCCAGGACATTCAGCGTCGATCAGCGATACCCGGCAGGGGGGCTGATCGTCGCTGAATGTCACACACAGCGATATCGCTGGTGAGCTCGGTGCTGCGTCACAAAACTAGTGACTCAGCAGCGATCTCGCTAGCGAGATCGCTGTGTGTGACGGGGGCTTTACCGTGCCGACACAGCCCACCCTCTGACACAGACTGCAGGGGGTGCCCAGTATCACACAGGATAGGATTAGATACACGGCTCAGCAGACTGTATCACGCAGGAGAGGATTAGATACACGGCTCAGCAGACAGTATCACACAGGATAGGATTAGATACACTGCTCAGCAGACTGTATCACACAGGATAGGATTAGATACACGGCTCAGCAGAAAGTATCACACAGGATAGGATTAGATACATGGCTCAGCAGAAAGTATCACACAGGAGAGGATTAGATACACGGCTCAGCAAGCAGTATCACACAGGATAGGATTAGATACATGGCTCAGCAGAAAGTATCACACAGGATAGGATTAGATACACGGCTCAGCAGACTGCATCATACAGGATCAGATACACGGCTCAGCAGACTGTATCACACAGCATAGGATTAGATACACGGCTCAGCAGTCAGTATCACACATGATAGGATTAGATACGCGGCTCAGCTGTCAGGATCACACAGGATAGGATTAGATACATTAGACAAAAAAACCTGACTGGCACTTCCAGACTAATGTGAACTAGGTGCAAGCCAAGGGAAGCTACCCCCATGTAAAACTTACAAAAAAAGGCTGCACTCTATCATACTAAAGCATGACAATATGGAATACATGAAATTTGGAATAGCAATATGGCTTTGGAATATAAGGAAAAATTTTTCCTTATATTCCAAAGCCATATTGCTATTCCAAATTTCATGTATTCCATATTGTCATGCTTTAGTATGATAGAGTGCAGCCTTTTTTTGTAAGGATTAGATACATGGCTCAGCAGTCAGTATCACACAGGATAGGATTAGATACGCGGCTCAGCAGACAGTATCACACAGGATAGGATTAGATACACGGCTCAGCAGACAGTATCACACAGGAGAGGATTAGATACACAGCTCAGCAGACAGTATCACACAAGATAGGATTAGATACACGGCTCAGCAGACTGTATCACACAGGATAGGATTAGATACACAGCTCAGCAGACTATCACACAGGAGAGGATTAGATACACAGCTCAGCAGACAGTATCACGCAGGATAGGATTAGATACACGGCTCAGCAGACAGTAACACAGCATAGGATTAGATACACGGCTCAGCAGACAGTAACACAGAATAGGATTAAATACACGGCTCAGCACACAGTATAGGATTAGATATACTGCTATGCTGACTCACATAGTATAGGATTAGATACACGGCTCAGCAGACAGTATAGGATTAGATACACAGCTCAGCAGTCAGTATCACTCAGGAGAGGATTACATACACGGCTCAGCAGACTGTATCACACAGGATAGGATTTCATACATGGCTCAGCAGATAGTATAGGATAAGATACACAGCTCAACAGTCAGTATCACACAGTATAGGATTCGATACACAGCTCAGCAGACAGTATCACACAGTATAGGATTCGATACACAGCTCAGCAGACAGTATCACACAGGATAGGATTAGATACACAGCTCAGCAGACAGTATCACTCAGGATAGGATTAGATACATGGCTCAGCAGACAGTATCACGCAAGAGAGGATTAGATACACGGCTCAGCAGACAGTATCACGCAAGAGAGGATTAGATACACGGCTCAGCAGACTGCATCATACAGGATCAGATACATGGCTCAGCAGACAGTATCACACAGGATAGGATTAGATACACTGCTCAGCAGACATCACACAGGACAGGATTAGATACACAGCTCACACAGGATAGGATTAGGTACACAGCTCAGCAGACTATATAACACAGGATAGGATTAGATACATGGCTCAGCAGACTATCACACAGGATAGGATTAGATACACAGCTCATCAGTCAGTATCACACAGGATAGGATTAGATACACAGCTCAGCAGACATCACACAGGACAGGATTAGATACACAGCTCATCAGTCAGTATCACACAGGATAGGATTAGATACACAGCTCAGCAGACAGTATCACTCAGGATAGGATTTGATACATGGCTCAGCAGACTGTATCACAGAGGATAGGATTAGGTACACAGCTCAGCAGACATCACACAGGACAGGATTAGATACACAGCTCACACAGGATAGGATTAGGTACACAGCTCAGCAGACTATATAACACAGGATAGGATTAGATACATGGCTCAGCAGACTATCACACAGGATAGGATTAGATACACAGGTCAGCAGACAGTATCACACAGGATAGGATTAGATACACAGCTCATCAGTCAGTATCACTCAGGATAGGATTAGATAGACCGGAGTCATACTGGCGACAAAATCGGATGACTGCAATACGATGAAATATCGCATTGCAGTCGGACCTATGTTAATCTATGGAGCAGCTCCCAGTATCAGATTTTTTGTCGTCCGTTTTAAACGTCCGAGTGCAATCGCAGCATGCTGCGATTGTCACCGATTGTGGGTCGACTATCGCCAATGCAAGTCAATGGGAGAGCTGAAAAATCGGATTACAAAGGATTACATTAGGGGATCGAGCTAAGTTTCAGAATTTCAAAAATAATTGTAAATTGTTTTTTGCCTTAAAATCTAAGTCCTCAGGGAACGCAGCGCAGCAGGTTCAAATTATCATCTCTCTCCTGCGCGGCGATCCTCAGGATTGGGCTTTTTCCCTGACACCTGGGGATCCTGTTTTGAGTGATGTTGATGCATTTTTTCAGCCTTTGGGGTTATTGTACGATGAGCCTAATGTCACTGATCAAGCTGAAAAAGCCTTGTTGGCATTAAATCAGGGCCTTATGATGCTGAGTTATACTGTCAGAGATTCCGTAGGTGGGCAGTCCTGACCAAATGGAATGACAACGCTTTGGCAGCCCTTTTCCGGAAGGGTCTGTCAGATAATGTAAAGGATGTTATGGTGGGATTCCCTGTCCCCTCTGGTCTCAATGATTCTATGTCATTAGCGATTCAAATTGACAGACGTTTGCGTGAGCGGAGAAGTATGCGTGGAATGGTGTTGCCTTGTGAACCAGCTTCTGAACCCATGCAGTGTGATAGAGTGGTGTCTGGGGCACAGCGTCATGAGTTTCGAAAGCGCAATGGGTTATGTTTCTACTGTGGTGATGCCTCTCATGCTATTTCAGTCTGCCCTAAGGAGGGAAGACGTTTTGCACGCTCAGTTGTCTTGGGTAGTGTTCAGACTAAGTTTTTATTAACTGTCACTCTGATATGCTCTCTGTCCTCATTTTCTGCTCAGGCTTTCGTTGATTCTGGAGCAGCTATTAACCTGATGGATTATGATTTTGCTAAACGTTGTGGGTTTCCCTTGATACCCCTACAGAAGTCTATTCCCCTACTGGGGATCGATTCTACCCCTTTGGCTGAGAATAAACCCCAGTTTTCTACTCAGGTGATAATGAGGGTTGAACCTGATCACCAGGAGTGCTGCAAATTTTTGGTTCTGTATAATCTGCATGACATTATCGTGCTGGGTTTCCCTTGGTTACAGTCTCATAATCCTGTTTTGGATTGGAAATCTGTGTCTGTAACCAGTTGGGGCTGCCAATGTGTTAATACCAACACTCCTGTTTTTTCTGCCTCCCCCCAGGCTCAGGATGTTCCTGACTTTTTGATTGATTTTTCTGATGTGTTTAGCGAAAGTAAATCTGCATCCTTGCCTCCCCATAGGAGCTATGACTGCGCTATTGAATTAGTGCCGGGTAGTAAATTCCCTAAAGGTCGCCTTTTTAACTTGTCTATACCTGAACATGACGCTATGCGGTCTTATATCAAGGAATCATTGGAGAAGGGTCATATCAGACCATCCTCTTCACCCTTAGGTGCCGGTTTTTTCTTTGTGGCCAAAAAAGATGGTTCATTAAGGCCGTGTATTGATTATCGTCTCTTGAACAATATTACTGTGAAATATCAATACCCGTTACCCTTGATTTCTGACCTGTTTTCCAGGGTGAAAAACGCTACTTGGTTTACCAAGCTTGACCTCAGGGGGGCGTATAACCTTATTCGCATTAAGCACGGGGATGAATGGAAGACGGCATTCAATACCCCTGAAGGGCATTTTGAGTACCTAGTGATGCCCTTTGGGCTCACTAATGCTCCTTCCGTCTTCCAGTCCTTCATGAATGACATTTTCAGGGATTTTGTGGACAAATTTCTGATTGTTTATTTGGATGATATCTTGATTTTTTCTAATGACTGGGACTCTCATGTGAAACATGTTCGAACTGTATTCCAGATTTTGAGAGAGAATGCTCTGTATGTGAAGGGATCAAAGTGTCTTTTTGGCGTACAGAGGATCTCATTTCTGGGATTCATTTTGTCCCCATCTGTTATTGAGATGGACCCGGTCAAGGTTCAGGCCATCTGTGATTGGGTCCAACCTACTTCATTAAAGGCTCTTCAGAGATTTTTGGGTTTTGCCAATTTTTATCGTAAATTTATTGGTAATTTCTCGGTTATTGTTAAACCATTAACTGATTTGACCAGAAAGGGTTCTGATGTGGTGAATTGGCCTCCTGAGGCAGTCTCTGCATTTCAGGAACTTAAGCAGAGATTCACTTCTGCTCCTGTTCTACGGCAGCCTGATATTTCTCTGCCATTTCAGGTGGAGGTTGATGCCTCTGAAATTGGGGCAGGTGCCGTTTTGTCCCAAAAAGATCCAGAGACCTCTAAAAGTAACCCTTGTGCCTTTTTCTCTCGAAAATTTTCTCCTACTGAACGTAATTATGACGTGGGTAATCGGGAGTTATTGGCCATGAAGTGGGCTTTTGAAGAGTGGAGACATTGGCTGGAGGGAGCCAAACATCAGGTGGTGATCCTTACGGACCATAAGAATCTGGTCTATCTGGAATCTGCCAAGCGACTCAATCCTAGACAGGCCAGGTGGGCCTTGTTTTTCACACGTTTTAATTTTGTGGTTTCCTTTCTTCCTGGCACTAAGAATGTTAAGGCGGATGCCCTCTCGAGGAGTTTCCTTGCGGACTCTCCTGAGTTATCTGATCCTTCTGTTATTTTGAAAGAGGGTGTAGTTCTTTCCGCCATCTCGCCCAATTTGAGACTTGCTCTGGAGGGGTGTCAGGAGGATAGGCCCGAGTGCTGCCCTGTTGGAAAATTGTTTGTCCCGGACCAGTGGAAAAAGAGTGTGATGTCTGAGATTCATTGTTCCGCATTGGCTGGACATCCTGGAATTTTTGGTACCAGAGACTTGGTTAGTCGGTCCTTTTGGTGGCCTACCTTGTCTCGTGATGTCAGGGAATTTGTGCAGTCCTGCGGGACTTGCTCTCGCTCCAAGCCTTGCTCTCGCTCTAGTGGTTTGTTGATGCCATTGCCTGTGCCCAAGAGACCATGGACCCATATCTCTATGGATTTCATTTCCGACCTTCCTGTTTCTCAGAGAATGACCACCATCTGGGTAATTTGTGATAGGTTTTCCAAAATGATACATCTTGTGCCATTACCTAAGTTGCCTTCCTCCTCTGAATTGGTGCCGTTGTTCCTTCAGCACGTGGTTCGTTTACACGGCATTCCTGAGAACATTGTGTCTGACAGAGGAGTCCAGTTTGTTTCCAGATTTTGGAGGACTTTTTGTTCTAAACTGGGTGTTCAATTGTCTTTCTCCTCGGCATTTCATCCTCAGACCAATGGTCAAACTGAGAGAACAAACCAGACATTGGAGACTTATCTAAGATGCTTTGTGTCTGCTGATCAGGATGACTGGGTCTCTTTTTTGCCTTTGGCTGAGTTTGCTCTTAATAATAGGGCTAGCTCTGCCACTTTGATGTCTCCGTTTTTCTGTAATTCTGGGTTTCACCCTCGATTTTCTTCAGGACAGACGGAGGCTTCTGTCTGTCCAGGTGTTGACTCTGTTGTGGAGCGTATGCAACAGATTTGGGACCAGGTAGTGGAGAGGTTGTCCCTCTCTCAGGAGAAGGCCCAGCGGTTTGCTAACTGGCATAGGACTGATGGTCCTCGGTTTAAAGTGGGGGACTTGGTCTGGTTGTCCTCAAAGAATATTCCTATGAGAGTAGCATCTCCTAAATTTAAGCCTAGGTTCATTGGACCTTATAAGATCATGGAGATTATTAATCCTGTTTCTTTTCGTTTGCTTCTTCCAGGGACATTTAAGATCCATAACGTGTTCCACAAGTCCTTGTTGAAGAGGTTTGTTGAGCCAGTGGTTCCTGCTGCTGTGCCTCCTGACCCTGTTTTGGTTGAGGGCAATCTGGAGTATGTGGTTGAGAAAATATTAGATTCTCGTTTTTCTAGACGGAAACTCCAGTATTTGGTTAAATGGAGAGGTTATGGTCAGGAAGACAATTCTTGGGTGTTTGCTTCGGACATCCATGCTAGGAGACTTATCCGTGCGTATCATAGAACTCATCCTGACCGACCTGGTTGCTCAAATGAGGGTTCGGTGACCCTCCTCAAGGGGGGGGTACTGTTGTGAATGGGTTTGAGATGAGTTCTGAGCAGAAGCTTCCTCTGGTGGTTACAAGCGGTGCTGGTCTGTCCAGTGAAGATTGTGAGGACTGGGAATCAGGTGTTACTGACTGGTCTTATATAAGGGAGTCACCTTCCATCAGGGTTGCCGGTGATCAATTGTTCTGGTCTGAATCCTTCATTCCTGTTTCCCTTGTAGCCTGCTGTGTCGTGTCTGCATCTCCTGCTAACAGATAAGACATTTTCTTCTTTTTGTTTTTGTGCTATATTTTTGCATTTTGTCCTGCACTTCTGTGGGGGCCTTCAGGGTCCCCTCCGGGGGCTTTTGCCCTCTCAGTTTAGTTCAGCCACTGATGTTTGTACTTTTGCTTTTTCCAGTTTTTTCAGTGGCTGCTGTTTTGATTTTGTTACACCAGAGAACTAATTTAGGTGGTAGAGGTCGTGTGATCTCAGGTGTTTTTGAAATTAGTAGAGTTGGTGCTTTTCAGGGTTTTCTGGGATTGCAGTGAGTACCCTTCCTGTCCTTTTCTATTTAGTTAGTTTGGGCCCCAGCGTTTGCTCATACTATTTTCTTTCTGTGTCAGTATTTCTTCTTGTCTAACCGCCATTACTTGTTTGGGGGCTTTCTATTATCTTTGGGGTTCTGCTCCGGGGCAGATAGCTTTCCTATTTCTATCTTTAGGTGTAGTTAGTTTCTCAGGCTGTGACGAGGCGTCTAGGACCAACGTAGGAACGCTCCACGGCTGCCTCTAGTTGTGGTGGTTAGTCAGGGTACTGCAATCTCATAGTTTCCAACTGCTCTGGTGTATTGCCTTTTTTACCTGCACTCCTCAGCTACCGAAACATAACACAAATCTATAAGTAGATTAGTCCTTTCTGGCACTTTGCCCGTCTATTCCCATTGCCCTGTAGTGGTGGCTAATGGGTTAATAAGGAGTTAAAGCCACCTTGCAATTGAAAGGTGACTTTAAGTCAGGTTAATAATTGAGAGTTGTCAATTTGACAACTCTCAATTATTAATCCTATTGAATGAAATGAAAAAAAACACACACATTAATTATTAATCCTTTTAATGAAATAAAGACACCGTTTTGGACCATATTTTATTGCTCACCTGTAATCCCCTGAATGAATCAGTTCCTCTCCCGGCGACAGGAGAGGAAGTGATGAGTGTGTGAAGCTTAATTGATTGCTTCCCACTTTCACTTCAGGTCAGGTCAGGGTGACCTGACCTGAAGTGAAAGTGGGAAGAAATCAATTAAGCTTCACACATGAATCACTTCCTCTCCTTTCGCCGGGAGAGGAACTGATTCACTCAGGGGGTAACAGCTCAGCAGGCAGCATTAGCTGCCTGCTAGCTGTATCCTGTTAACCCTTTCTGATGGATTACAGCGTGGGACCTGACTGTGCATCAGATAGGTAAGAATCATTTTACTTTTTTATTTTATTTTTATTACAGGAAATGGTTTTAGCAGGAAAATATAAGATGGTCAAAAACTGTTTGATTATTTAATTAAAATTATTTTTTATTAAAGTGTGTGTGTTTGATTTTTCTTTCATACAATAGGATTAATAATTGATAGTTGTCTAATTGACAGCTCTCAATTATTAACCTGGCTTAAAGTCACCTTTCAATTGCAAGGTGGATTTAACCCCTTATTAACCCATTCGCCACCGCTACAGGGCAATGGGAATAGACGGACAAAGTGCCAGAAAGGGCTAATCTACTTATAGATTTGCCTTTTCTGGGGTGTCTTGGGGCAGATGTTAGTAGGCAGGGGGGGCACAAAATAAATGCACCCTCCCTGGCCTATTATTATTTGCCCCCACTCGCTGGCTTTGTCTGTCTGGTGGAGAAAATACAGCGGGAGCCCACGCATTTTTTATCAACGAATTTACACCTTTAATTAACCCCTACATGTGTGAAATTTCACACACATACACTCATGTAATAGTTAGTGAAAACCATATATCAAACTACATGAAATGACATGGTTAACTGTATGTAAACCATGTGTCATTTCATGTCGGGTGTACAGTTTGACAAAAGCCGGCAATTGAATTAGCGGCTATTGCAGTATGTAGAAGTGTATGAACTATAAATATATGTATATATATATGTCACAATGACATATGTATATATATATATATATATATATATGTATTTTATGTGTATATATCTATTCTTTCTTTTGTGATATAAATACTATTCATTTGGATCCATTATATGTCCGTTTTACAAGCCTGCGAGAAAATCTCGCAAGTCGGATGTCAATCGGATGTTAAAACTACGGTCAGATGCGACTAAATCGCATCTTTCCAGGAAAATCGGATGCCAGACGGATGTCTGTTGATTACATTTTGGTGCGATAATCGACCGACTAAAACAGTCCGATTTTTTGTAGTTGTGTGTGACTCCGGCCATACACGGCTCAGCAGACAATATCACACAGAATAGGATTAGATACACAGCTCAGCAGACAGTAGCACATAGGATAGGATTAGATACATGGCTCAGCAGACTGTATCACACAGGAGAGGATTAGATACACCACTCATCAGTCAGTTTCACACAGGATAGGATTAGATACACAGCTCAGCACACAGTATAGGATTAGATACACAGCTCAGCAGACCGTAACACACAGGATAGGATTAGATACACAGCTCAGCAGACTGTATCACAGACGATAGGATTAGATACACGGCCCAGCAGACAGTAAGGCCAGCGTCACACTTGCGAGTGTGATGCGAGTTAGGCCTCTTTCACACATCCGTTTTTTTTGTATCAGGCATGATCCGGGGTGTTGCTAAAAAAATGAATCCGGTACAGGATGCGTTTTTTTTACCATTGACTTTCATTAGCGCCGGATCGTGCCTGATGTCATTGCATTGTATCCGTTTTTGTCCGGATCCGGCGGAAATGTACATTCCGGCGGCCGGACAAAACGATGCATGTAACGTTTTTTTTGTTCACCGGAGCCACCTGATAGTGCCTGAAGCGGCGCATCAGGCGGCCGGAAACAATAGAAGTCAATGGAACCGGATCAGACTTTTGTGCAATCCGTCAAAAGTCTGATCCGGATTCTGGAAATCAAGGTCTACTACTACTACTACTATACTTCTACTACTACTACATTTTCCAGTGTCTCCGGGCATCCAAAACACTCTTTTTCTGGGTTCAAAGATCAGGTCGGATCCAGCAAAAAAACGGATCCGTTGCATCAGTTTTTTTATTTCAGCGCCGGATCCGTCCCTTCAGGTGTTTGACGGATCATGCCTGATACAAAAAAACGGATGTGTGAAAGAGGCCTTAGTCGCACGACTTTCTCGCATCAACACCCGGCACGGCCGCCCGCTCTCGGACCCGAGTGTACGGCTGCATGTATTTCTATGCAGCCGTACACTCGGGTCCGAGAGCGGGCGGCCATGCCGGGTGTTGTTGCGAGAAAGTCGTGCGACTAACTCGCATCACACTCGCAAGTGTGACGCCGGCCTAACACACAGGAAAGGATTAGATACACGGCTCAGCAGACTATCACACAGGATAGGATTAGATACACCTCTCATCAGTCAGTATCACACAGGATAGGATTAGATACACAGCTCAGCACACAGTATAGGATTAGATACATGGCTCAGCAGACAGTAACACACAGGATAGGATTAGATACGTGGCTCATCAGTCAGTATCACACAGGATAGGATTAGATACACAGCTCAGCACACAGTATAGGATTAGATACACAGCTCAGCAGACAGTAACACACAGGATAGGATTAGATACGTGGCTCAGCAGACGGTATCACACAGGATAGGATTAGATACACAGCTCAGCAACAGGATGTACCAAAGGAGAGGACATTTTCATTCCAAGAATTCCACACATTCCATCTGATTTGCCTTTTGATTTTAAATGCCTCCAGTTTCCACTTTGACTGGCATTTGCAATGTCCATTAACAAGGCTAAGGGACAGTCCCTGAAAGTAGTAGGGATTGATTTGCAATCTCCATGCTTTTCTCATGGTCAACTTTACTGGCCTGTTCAAGAATTGGAACTGCCAAAAATCTGTTCATCTTTGCACCGAAAGGAAAAACCAAAATTGTTGTTTATCAAAAGGCTCTTGAATGAGTTGAAAATAAATTACTATCAATACTTGGGTAATCGTTTAGTTAATTTATGTTGCAACTCTGTAGTGTTGAATATATGATGTGAAATGTTTTTATGTGCAATATAATCATTATAATTTGTTATAACTAGTGAAGAGTGAACGTGCTCGCCACTACTCGTTTCTCGCACAAGTATCACGGTACTCAATGCACTCGGCAAGCACCGAGCATTTCCGGGATTACTCGGTGGGAACTCGGGTCTCCACCCAGCTTTTTTGGTGGACTTTACAGACCCAATCATGAAGCAGGGATTGTCTGCCAGGCAATGAAACGCCGCAGCCATCTTTGTTGTGGTCGTGCAGTGACTGGCCGCACAACACCATCAGGGGTATAAGAGACCGGACACCGCCCTGCTCGCTGCATTCAGCTCCGGATTGAGATATTGTAGGGAGAGCAGCTGCCGACTTAGGGTCAGAATTGGGGACTTATTAGTGTGGGGTCTACTATCCTAAACTACTCAAATCCAGCTAAACCAACAGTCCTTCTAAGGACTAATTCCGGAGTATATACTGTAGGTTCCAGTGTTAGGTAGGCAGGTTAGTGTACGTCACTCTATACACATCAGTGCAAGGCCTGCAGGCACTGTATGTCTGTATATAGATCATTGCATACATCAAGAGGGTCCATTCCCTTCCTGTGTTCTGGTGCTGCTGCTGCTTCCTGTAGGATATATTGGCCACATATAGCTAGCTCCTGGTGTAATTGGAATATAGGTCACATATTTTTTGGTGTGTTATCTCTGTGCCAGCTCATATCGGTGCGTGCTCAAAGTTTTGCCAGTTTACGGCGGTTTTCTTTTTTTTGTCTTGGGTGTCACTGTACTTATATATAGCAGTATTTACCCCTCCCCCCAAAAAATGAAAAAAAAAAAACACACATTTGTCATTGTGGTATTGCCGTGCCAGCTGATATCTGTGCGTGCTCAAAGTTTGGCCAGTTTACGGCAGTTTTCTTTTTTTTGTCCTGGTGTCACTGTACTTATATACAGCAGTATTTTGCAAAAAAAATAAAAATATACAGGCCACACATTTTTCGGTGTGGTATCTCCGTGCCAGCTCATATCTGTGCATGCTCAAAGTTTGGCCAGTTAAGGCCAGTTTTCCTTTTTTTTGTCCTGGGTATCACTGTACAGTCCTGATATACAGCACTAGTTAGCCCAAAAATAAAAAAAACAGGGCACACATTTGTCGTATTGGTATCGCTGTGCCAGCTGATATCTCTGCGTGCTCAAAGTTTGACTAGTTTAGGCCGGTTTTCCTTATTTTGTCCTGGGTGTCACAGTACTGACATACAGTTAGGTCCATATATATTTGGACAGAGACAACATTTATCTAATTTTGGTTCTAGACATTACCACAATGAATTTGAAACAAAACAATTCAGATGCAGTTGAAGTCCAGACTTTCAGCTTTCATTTGAGGGTATCCACATTAAAATTGGATGAAGGGTTTAGGAGTTTCAGCTCCTTAACATGTGCCACCCTGTTTTTAAAGGGACCAAAAGTAATTGGACAAATGACTCCAAGGCTATTTCATGGACAGGTGTGGGCAATCCCTTTGTTATGTCATTCTCAATTAAGCAGATGAAAGGGCCGGAGTTGATTTGAGGTGTGGTGTTTGCATTTGGAAGGTTTTGCTGTGAAGGAAACATGCGGTCACAGGAGCTCTCCATGCAGGTGAAACAAGCCATCCTTAAGCTGCAAGAACAGAAAAAAACCCATCCAAGAAATTGCTACAACATTAGAAGTGGCAAAATCTACAATTTGGTACATCCTGAGAAAGAAAGAAAGCACTGGTGAACTCATCAATCCAAAAAGACCTGGGAGCCCACGGAAGACAACAGTGGTGGATGATCGCCGCATACTTTCTTTGGTGAAGAAGAACCCGTTCACAACATCAACTGAAGTCCAGAACACTCTCAGTGAAGTAGGTGTATCTGTCTCTAAGTCAACAGTAAAGAGAAGACTCCATGAAAGTAAATACAAAGGGTTCACATCTAGATGCAAACCATTCATCAATTCCAAAAATAGACAGGCCAGAGTTAAATTTGCTGAAAAACACCTCCAGAAGCCAGCTCAGTTCTGGAAAAGTATTCTATGGACAGATGAGACAAAGATCAACCTGTACCAGAATGATGGGAAGCCAAAAGTTTGGAGAAGAAAGGGAACGGCACATGATCCAAGGCACACCACATCCTCTGTAAAACATGGTGGAGGCAACGTGATGGCATGGGCATGCATGGCTTTCAATGGCACTGGGTCACTTGTGTTTATTGATGACATAACAGCAGACAAGAGTAGCCGGATGAATTCTGAAGTGTACCGGGATATACTTTCAGCCCAGATTCAGCCAAATGCTGCAAACTTGATTGGACGGCGCTTCATAGTACAGATGGATAATGACCCCAAGCATACAGCCAAAGCTACACAGGAGTTCATGAGTGCAAAAAAGTGGAACATTCTTCAATGGCCAAGTCAATCACCAGATCTTAACCCAATTGAGCATGCATTTCACTTGCTGAAATCCAGACTTAAGAGGGAAAGACCCACAAACAAGCAAGACCTGAAGGCTGCGGCTGTAAAGGCCTGGCAAAGCATTAAGAAGGAGGAAACCCAGCGTTTGGTGATGTCCATGGGTTCCAGACTTAAGGCAGTGATTGCCTCCAAAGGATTCGCCACAAAATATTGAAAATAAAAATATTTTGTTTGGGTTATGTTTATTTGTCCAATTACTTTTGACCTCCTAAAATGTGGAGTGTTTGTAAAGAAATGTGTACAATTCCTACATTTTCTAACACATATTTTTGTTCAACCCTTCAAATTAAACGTTACAATCTGCACTTGAATTCTGTTGTAGAGGTTTCATTTCAAATCCAATGTGGTGGCATGCAGAGCCCAACTCGCGAAAATTGTGTCACTGTCCAAATATTTCTGGCCCTGACTGTACAGCCCTAGTTATCCCCAAAAAAAAAACAAAAAAAAAAAACAGCACACATTTGTCATAGTGGTATCTCCTTGCCAGTTCATATCTGTGCGTGCTCAAAGTTTGGACAGTTTATGGCAGTTTTCTTTTTTGTCCTGGGTGTCACAATACTCATATACAGCAGTATTTTGCAAAAAAAATAAAAATACACGTCACACATTTTTCAGTGTGGTATCTCCGTGCCAGCTCATATTTGTGCGCGCTCAAAGTTTGGCCTATTTACGGCGGTTTTCTTTTTTCGTCCTTGGTGTCACAGTACTTATATACAGCACTATGTTGCATTATTTTAAAAAACAGGCCACATTTTACAGTTGGGTCTATCTGTGACACGCCTCATACATCCGTGTGCCAATAATTGAGGCATTTGAGGCCTAAATTCCCTTTTTGGGCAGTCTGTCATTCTCGTTATATCCAGCACTCTTTTGCATCCACCAAAAAAACAAACAAAACATATTTTACAGTGTGGTATATCTGTGACATGCCTCATACGTCCGTGTGATAAAAATTTGTGGATTTTAGGCCGGTACTCCAGTGTTTTCCTGTTACTCAAGTTATATGCAGCACTATTTTGCATTATTTTAAAAAACAGGCCACATTTTACAGTGGGGTCTATCTCTGACACGCCTCATACATCCGTGTGCCAAAAATTGAGGCATTTTAGGCCTAAATTCCCTTTTTTGGGCAGTCTGTGACTTTTGTTATATCCAGTACTCTTTTGCATCCACAAAATTTTTTTTTTTTACAGTGGGGTATGTCGGTGAAAAGATTTGTGTTTCAAGTTGTTATGGCCGATTCATGACTGTGTTAAATGCTCCAACTACTACCACCATCATCATCTTCAGCCTAGAGATAGTCACTGTGCAGATAGAAAGTCTGAGTAGCAGAGGTTGAACGCTTAGGCGGTGTTGTACTCTTTATTGTACTCTGTCTCTGTATTACGAAGGCTAAATCTTCCTGATGAAATCATGCCTGGAAGAGCCAAAGCAAGATAATGTTGAAGATCACAGGAACAGGACTCGCAACTACTGAAGCCTGGTGTTCCTGGGCAGGATTCTGACAAGCCCTCACCTACTAATACTGAACTGGCTGGACGCTGACGTATAAAAGGAAGCCATGCATTTTCTGTACCTGGAGCTAGAGATTTTGACATTTCAGATGCATTTCCAGAGATGTCAATTGGAGAGCATGGTGGTCGGAGATGTGACTTCTACACCACTACATGAGCCGCCGCCTCTGCACCACCCGAGGTGCTGCACCCACCACCTTCTGTCTCTTTCCCATTCTCCCAAAGAATGAAAGTCGGCAAGGACAAAGTTCTCTCCCCTCTGTAACAGCCTGTCATTGTAATTTTTTGGGGGTAAACGATATCTATTACTATGTATGTAACCTCTTGTCATGTACAGCACCACAGGATTATTTGCGATATATAAATAACTAAATAATATTAATAATAATACTACACGGGTGTTTCCACTGGACAATCGATCAAACATGTTATTGAAGGAATTTTTTTTTTCTGACAACTCTGTTCAGCTGTGCACAAACTATGTCAACTTGGTAGCTATACCCCAGTGGGTGTTGACAGTGACACAGCGTCATGTTGACTACAGTTCCCAGATGTTATGTAGGTCCCTAATCTCACCTCTACTTCAGCAGCATGATTAATTAATAGGAAAACACGTGGTATTGGTGTAGCTGTTGTTTTCTTGACAAAGAAACTCAATAACATCACTGATGTGGTTAGTAATTATTTTCCACCAAAATTTTTAAGTATGAGACTAGTGTCATCTTGGGGAATGATATGAGCCACAAAGTCCTTAAAATTTAAACTGTTCTGGATGTACTGTACAATTTTCTCTAGAATATTGGAAGCACATGCCTTCTATGCAGCTTTGCATTAAAGAACTGATTTGCCAGATATGTACGGAGTCAGGATGAACGGGCTGCGGGTACCTGCGCTGCGCCGTGTCCGGAACTGTCAAGGCTGCGTCCCCTGTTTCCCAGCAGAAGGAATAGGGTAATGGACAGGCCCCATTACACCGAAAGAGGGGTCATGTTAAGACAGGGAACCTGGCCTAAAGCTGAGGGGAAAAAAAAGCAAAGCAGGAGTGAGTCCCCAGCTGTGACTGTGTGAGCAGCAAGGGGGCAATGCACTATGCACCCAAAGCGCCGATGCTGCGGCGAAATGCAGCAGACAGACCCAGTGACCTAGAGGCATGAGGCCAGCTTAAGAGAAAGCGGGCAAGACATCAAAGATTTGTGGGGTGGACAAGCAGCGCATAGGAGGCTGAGCAGTGTGCTCCGTCCTTAGAGCACTGGCGCTACAAAGGACTGTTCCCTTTGGCTCCCACCACTAAAAGCGGTACTGCCATTTAGCGAGGCACCGTGTGACCAGTGACCGCCAGAGAGCGAGGTGCCGTGCCCTCCTTGACCGTGAGTACAGCACACGAGCGCAGCACTGAGAGCCAGGTCATGCCACGTGTTCAGCGTGGATAACCAATAATTATAACCCCGAGACCCTTTACCCCTATACAGGGATCTGGAATTACAGCGAAGCCCAGGGGGTAACTGCCTATGAGAGCAGTGGACCGGAGTAGGAAGGACGCTAGGAAGAAAATAAAAAGCGAGACCAAATGCGTAGTCAGAAGTCCAAGGGTCAAAACCAGGCGGGCAGCAGAGGTACAAAATCGGCAGGCAATAGAACAGTCAGAAATCCAGGCAAAGGTCATAAATACAATAGCAAAACAAACTAGCACACTGGGTAAACCAAGACTATATCTGGCGGCTTGCAAGCCAGGCTCCAAGGCATTTGAAGGGCATGGCTACCTCTCACAGGCTCACAGTTTGATGACCTCATCTGGACCACCCCCAGAACCAGGCCAGATGGTAATGCATGACTGACACCAACCACTTCACCTCTGACAGAAAAGCGAAGCCTACGCCCACCAGACGCCTGCGCAGGGACCCCTTCTCTGTCGCCAACATTACCCACAGGCGAAACATGGCGATGCGCAGCGACAGAGGCCAGCGTCAAAGGAGCGGAACCATATGATACCGCTCTTCTATCAACGGCACCACCAGCCGAAGGAGTCCTTCGCCTCCCAGCGGCCGAGGCAGGAACACCAGCCACTGAATCCAACGGCGACGTGACAGTACCCCTCCCTCTAAGAGGGGCCTCTGGACCTTCAAAACCCGGTTTGTTGGGATGAAGGAGATGAAACTTCCTGATCAAACCCTTGGCATGGACGTTACTGGCAGGCACCCAGGACCTTTCCTCCAGACCATAGCCCCTCCAATGCACCAGATACTGCATGGATCCTCTCACTAAACGGGAATCAAGGATCCTTTGGACTTCGTATTCCAAAGCACCCCCTACCAAAACCGGAGGAGGAGGGGACTGGACAGGACGAATCGGAGAGCGGTACAATTTGAGAAGGGACTTATGGAATACATTGGGCAGTTTAAATGATTGAGGGAGCTTCAGCTGAAAGGCTACTGGATTAATCACCTCAATAATTTCATACGGACCAATAAACCTGGGACCTAGTTTGGCAGATGGCACTTTGAGCTTAAAATGAATCTGTCACCCTAAATTGGCGGGATATTTAAATGATAGCAGTCAGGTCAGATGGGCGGTGTTTTGAGTACTTGCCTTAACATGTTGTTCGCCGCTGTCTCCATTATTTCTGGGAATTGTAGTCGTTGCCCTCCATATAACACGCCTGCGCATTTTAATCTTGAATTGCGCACGCGCAGTATGCTTTGCCCACAGATTGCAGTGTGCAGGCGCATTATATGGAGAGCAACGACTACAATTCCCAGAAATAATGGAGACAGAGGCGAACAACATGTTAAGGCAAGTACCCAAAACACCGCCCATCTGACCTGACTGCCATCATTTAAATATCCTGCCAATTTAGGGTGACAGATTCCCTTTAATAATCCTGGTAAAAAGCCAAACTTTGTCTCCAACTCCCAGGTCCGGGCCCTTGGAGCACCGTCTATTAGCAGACGAAGCCTGTCTAGTCTGAGCCCCTTTCAAGTTTACGTTGACTACTGACCAGATAGTTTTTAACTGGTCTATGGTCCTTTCTACCCCAGGGACATCTGACATCCTAGAAGAGAATGAATCAAAACGTGGGTGCAGCCCATGATTACAGTAGAAAGGGGTAGTCTTGATGGACTCCTGGTACTGATTATTCATGGCAAATTCTGCTAGCTTTAGGTGTTCCACCCAATCGGACTGATGCTCAGAGACATAACAACGTAGATTCTGCTCAAGCGTTTGGTTGGTGCATTCGGTTTGACCATTGGTTTCAGGGTGATAGGCAGAGGAAAAGGACAATTCCATTCCAATTCGTTTACAGAATGCCCTCCAAAATTTCGAAACAAACTGGGTGCCCCTATCTGACACGATATTCACAGGAATACCATGCAATCGCACAACATGAGGGACTCAGAATTAGGATATCTGGACAGAGGAACAAAATGTCACCAGCAAAGCACCCCCACACCATCAAACCTCCTCCTCCATGCTTCACAGTGGGAACAAGGCATGTAGAGTCCATCCGTTCACCTGTTCTGCGTGCAATGCAGTAATCAAAGCAAAAGGTGGCTACTTTGAAGAACCTAGAATTTAAGACATATTTTCTGTTGTTTCACACTTTTTTGTAAAGTGTAATGTATAATTCCACATGTGTTAATTCATAGTTTTGATGCCTTCAGTGTGATTCTACAATTTTCATAGTCATGAAAATACAGAAAAATCATTGAATGAGAAGGTGTGTCCAAACTTTTGGTCTGTACTGTATATTCAGAATATACAGTATATAAAAATATTTTTTAAGGCCAGATATAATGTGGTGTCCGCCCACTGCAGGGCTGAACTGCAGGTAAGACAGCACCCTGAGAAACCCCGAGACCCTTTACCCCTATACAGGGATCTGGAATTACAGCGAAGCCCAGGGGGTAGCTGCCTATGAGAGCAGTGGACCGGAATAGGAAGGACGCTAGGAAGGAATAAAAAGCGAGACCAAATGCGTAGTCAGAAGTCCAAGGGTCAAAACCAGGAGGGAAGCAAAGGTACAAAATCGGCAGGCAATAGAAGGGTCAGAAATTCAGGCTAAAGTTAAAGTCAAAACCAGGCGGGCAGCAGAGGTACAAAATCGGCAGGCAGTAGAACAGTCAGAAATCCAGGCAAAGGTCAGAAATACAATAGCAAAACAAATTAGCACACTGGGGAAACCAAGACTATATCTGGCGGCTTGCAAGCCAGGCTCCAAGGCATTTGAAGGGCATGGCTACCTCTCACAGGCTCAGTCTGATGACCTCATCTGGACCACCCCAGAACCAGGCCAGATGGTGATGCATGACTGACACCAACCACTTCACCTCTTCTCTGTCGCCAACATTACCCACAGGCAAAACATGGCGATATGCAGCGACAGAGGCCTGCATCAAAGGAGCGGAACCAAATGAGGATACCGCTCTCCTATCACCGGCACCACCAGCCGAAGGAGTCCGGCGCCTCCCAGCGGCCAAGGCAGGAACACCAGCCACTGAATCCAACCGCGACGTGACAGTGACAGGAATGGCAGCGGAACATAAACTCAGCAGTGGGTGCAAGACTGCTAACAGTCAATACTATCATGTCCTCACCAAGAGGACGACTGACCATGCTCTCCTTTTCCTACTTGTCCTCAGGCCTCCTCGACTTTCGACTAACCTCAGTAATATAATTGCAAATACATTATTTTAAATACACCCCTGTAGTTTTTATCTCCCACACCTCATTGTAGATTTTAAGTTGTCACGAGCAGGATTTTTTATTTGGGTTTAATTATTGTTATCGTTGTTACTTAGTGTAGATTGTAAGCTGTGATGAGCAGGGTCGTTTTATTTTGGTTTAATTATTGTATTATTTTTCTAGTTGTTACTTAGAACATTAGTTTTACAAAAGGTTAAACTGTAAATATGTTTTCGCTATATAAATAACTATAAATATTCAGATTAGAACACAGAGAAGCACGATGGAGACGTTAATGATGGCGTCATTTACGCTCATAATCTTGTTGGATTCCTCAATGTTTTGGAGGATGGTACATCCATGTACACTCCTGAGATCTTATGTGTGAGGTCAAAACTCAAAACCTTGTTGATGCTCGTAGACTAATCACCAAATGCCCTCTTCTGCTCACAAATCCTTTCCAACATCTGCAGTGTTGAGTTCCAACGCCTGGGGACATCACACACCAGTCGGTGAGCCAGAAGCTTCAAGCGCTGCTGAAGCACGGCAAGGGCAGATGAAGCTGTAGCTGACTTTCTAAAATGGGTACGCAGAACGTTGTACTTTTCCTAGCAGATCTGGCAGCTCCGTGTCGCTTTTCAGAAAACGTTGACCAATGAGTTTAAGCGCATTTGCCAGACATGGCACGTGTCTGAGCTCACCTCGCCAGAGAGCAGCCACCAGGTTCCAGCCATTTTCAAACACAACCAAGCCTGGCTGTGGGTTCAGCAGTGTCAGCTACAGATCTGCCTGCTCTTTCAGAGCTGTCCAGAACTCTTTATAATTGTGTGTTTTGTCACCTAAGCATATTGGCTTCAGCACAGCCTTTTGCCACTTTGATGAGGCAGTGCTGCAGTGTTTCCAGCGTTTGACTGATGTACTACTTTTGGAGATGAAGGCTGAAGAGGAGGAGAAGGAGGAGGAGGAGGTGCAAGAGCTGTAGACTGTGGGGGCAACCTTGATTTACATAGGGCTCGTAATACTAGGGGTTGTTAGGATGTGCACCATACCAAGGTCGGAGTGGGTCCTGGATTCCACTATGTTAACCTAGTGTGCCCTCAGTAACATGTACCGTCCCTGACCACAAGCACTTGTCCACGTGTTTGTAGTTAGGTTGAGTTTCCAAGTAACAGCATTGTGGAGGACACCGTGAAAAATAGTCCCGCTTGTTCGTGGCCTTGGGGTGATCCTGGACTCTGCCCTCTCTTTCAAGCTACATATCCAAGCCCTTGCCTCCCCCTGCCTACTACAACTCAAAAACATTTCCTGGATTTATACATTCCAAAAAACTTCAAAAATATTTGTGCACGCCCTCATGACTCCCCCCTCGACTAGGCAACCTTTCTCTTTGGCCCCCCTTCTAACGCCTTGCACCCCTCAACTACCCCAAATCTGTGCCAGAGTAATCCAACTGGCCTCCATTATTCCCCAAATTCCTCCTGGGGTCCTTTACTGCCTTCCTATTCCCAAAATACGTTCAAAGCCTAACTAGACATACAAAGCCTTCCAAAACTGTCTCCCCTACATCTGTGCATTGTCTCCCAATGCTGACTGGCTTTTGACTTATTCAACGCTAAACCCGTGTTTGTCAGCGGGGATTACCTCCCTGCCCCAAGCACTTGCCATGTCCGGGGATGCACTTTCCCTGTAACGCATTTTTGAGGCCCCGGGAATGTTGTGGGCAGTGTGCTTTTGGGAAAAATCATTAGGCAGACCGGGGAAATAGTGGTGGGTGGGGACCTACCTTTTTTATGGGGC
>JARQOD010000043.1:0-271867 GCA_033576555.1 Oophaga sylvatica | reverse complement strand
AAAAAAATTTTCTTTTCCCCCCAGCCCAAAACTTTACCCCCTCCTAGGTGCCCGCTCGGGTGGCCCAAAACTCTGAAAGCCCCCCAAAGGGTAGAGAAAGAGAAATTTGGTTTTTTTACACAAAAAAAAAAAAAAGTTTTGCCCAAAAAATTCAATTTTCACCCCATGGAACCCAAAACTTTGCACCCGCCTAGGTTTGGGACCCTCTTGGGGCCCCAAAACCCCAAACTAAAACCCCCCTGGAGGTGGAAAAGGGGAAAATGGATTTTTACACAAAAAAAAAAAATTTTTGCCCAAAAAATTCAATTTTTCCCCCCATGAGCCCAAACTTACACCCCGCCTGGGTGACCCCCTCGGGGGGCCCCCACCCCCCCGAACCCCCCTGGGGGTAGAGAAAGGGAAAATTTGGGATTTTTCCAAAAAAAAAAAAAAAGAATTTTTTGACCAAAAATTTAAAAATTTTTCCCCATAAACCCAAAAAACTTTGCACCCGCCAAGGTGACCCTTTCGGGGGGCCCCCCAAAAAATATTGAAGCCCCCTGGAGGTGAGAGAAGGGGAAATTTGGATTTTACACAAAATAAAAAAAAAAAGTTTTTTGAAAAAAAATAAATTTTTTTCACCCAGAGCCAAAACTTTACCCCCGCCTAGGTGACCCTTGGGGGGGGCCCCCACAACAACTGAAGCCCCCGGAGGGAGAAAAAGGGGAAATTTGGTTTTTTACAAAAAATTTCAAAAAACGACTAAGTCAGAAAATTTCAGAAAAATGCAAAGCCCCAAGACTTTTTTTAAAAATCTCCCCCAGGCCCTGGAAGTTTCGGGGGTACAGCCCCCGGGCACCCCCCTCCCGGGAAGCTGAAACAATCAGAAAAATTACGTCCAAGGACCCTTCTTGAAAATAAAACCCCCGGCCTCGGGAAAGTTTCTGGTATAGCTCCCTGGCGCCCCCCTGCCTGAAGTCTGAAAAAAATCAAAAATTATTTCCCCAAGGACCTTCTTAAAAATCATACCGGCCTCGGGAATTTCGGGGTTATAGCTCCCCGGGCGCCCCCCCTGCCTGGAAGTCTGAAACAACCAGAAAAATTACTTCCCCCAAGGGGACCCTTTCTTCAAAAATCATACCCAGGCCTCTGGAAGTGTCTGGGTTGCCCCGGGCGCCCCCCCTGCCTGGAAGTCTAAAACAACTAGAAAAATTCTGTCCCAAGGACCCTTTTTGAAATCATACCCAGGCCCTGGAAGGGTTCTGGGTATAGCTCCCGTGGCGCCCCCTGCCTGGAATCTGAAAAAACCAGAAAATTACGTCCCAAGACCCTTCTTGAAAATCATACCAGGCCCGAAGTGTTCTGGGTATAGCCCCCCCGTGGCGCCCCCCGCCTGGAATCTAAAACAACTCAAAAATTACTGTCCCAAGACCCTCTTCAAATATACCCAGGCTCGGAAGTGTTCTGGGTATAGCCCCCCTGGCGCCCCCCTGCCTGGAATCTAAAAACAACTCAAAAAATTTACGTCCCAAAGGCCCCTTTTTCAAATCATACCCAGGCCTTGGAAGGTTCTGGGTAAGCTCCCGTGGTGCCCCCCTCCTGGAAGTCTGAAAAACTCAAAAAATTACTTTCCCAAAGGGCCCCCTTTTAAAAATTTAAACCCCAGGCCTCGGAATGTTCGGGGGAAGCCCCCGTGGCGCCCCCCCTGCCGGGAAATCTGAAACAACCAGAAAAATTACTGCCCAAGGCCCCTTTTTGAAAATCATACCCGGGCCCTTTGGAAGTGTTCTGGGTATAGCCCCGGGGCGCCCCCCCCCTGAAGTCTGAAAACAACTCGAAAAAATTACTGCCCAAGGGACCTTTTCAAATCAACCGGGGCCTCGGGAAATGTTCTGGGTAAGCCCCCTGGCCCCCCTGCTTGGAAGCTGAAACAACTCAAAAAAATTATGCCCCAAGGACCCTTTTAAAAATTCATCCCCACCTCTGGAAGTGTTCGGGTATAGTCCCGGGCGCCCCCGCCGGGAAAGTCAAAAAACCAAAAAATTACTGCCCCAAGGACCCTTCTTCAAAATCATACCCAGGCTCGGAATTCCCCGGGGTATAGCTCCCGTGGCGCCCCCCCTGCCGGGAATCTGAACAACTCAGAAAAATGATAAGTCAAAAAAAAAAACGATTTTTGCCCAAAAAAAAATTTTCACCCTAAACCCCAAAACTTTACACCCCCCAAAGGGGGGACCCTCCCGGGGGGGCCCCACAACAAGAACCCCCCTGGAGGGAAAAAGGGAAAAATTTGGGGTTTTTCCAAAATTCAAAAAAAAAACTAAGTTAGAAAATTTCAAAAAAAATTGAAGCCCCGGAGGTGAGGATAGTCGTTTTTTTAAAATTTTGTGTAAACACCAAACTCCTAAGCAAAAAATTCCAGAAAACTGTGCTCGATGCAGTGATTGGAGTGTATCCACAACAGGGTTTATTTCCACTACACAAAATTTGTTCATAAAGTGTTTTTTTTTTAAAATTTTGGCTAAGGCCAGACATTTAGGTATTCGTTAGCCATTTAGACTCTCCCGTTTTACAGTTTTCCAAAAGGCTAATGGGTGTTATAACTAGGTCGTTAGCCGGGTTTTGACCCCCCGCATAACCGTTCCTCCAGAACGGCTAAGGGGGTCTTTAAGATAGGCCGTTAGCCAGTTATAGACTCAAAGTTTCTTTATTTTCCACAACAAAATTTTACGCTTTGATGATTAAATTACTTAACAAGCGTGAAAACGGATGCGGGTGACAGGACTGAGTCCGCAATGAAACATATAATAATATTTACTGTTGACCGCGAAACAAATATTGCGCCAAGACATAAAGTTTACTTTTTTTAGGGGGTAAATCACCAAAATGAGTAAAATGGGCTTGTGCAGTAAATGGGAGTGTGCCCACACGCACGGTTATTCCCACCGCACAACAATATTGTTAAAAGGTTTTTCTCTATAACGGCTAAGGGCAATACTTTTAGGTATGCTGTTTGCCAGTTTAGCTCTCCCGCTTTACCGTTCCTTCCAAAACGGCCCAATGGGGTATTTTTAGATAGGCCGTTGCCAGTTAAGATCCCGCGTTTTTACCGAATGGCAATGGGTGTTTAAAGGTGGGCCGTTTAGCCATTCTGGACTCCTGTCTTCGGGGTTTAAAGGGGGGTCCGCTTTTACGGGGAAAAAAAAAAAGCCTGGGGCAGGTTATCAGAGGCGAGGACCCCGGGGGGGGCAGGTTGTCAAAGGGGGAGAAGTCTGAACACGACACAAAATTCATAAAAACTTTTTTTTGGCAAAAAAACCCACATTTACGGCCTTTTTGGGGGGTGCCCCACAACATTTTAAACCCCACCTTTTTGGTGGAGAAGGGAAATGTATAATTGTTGGGTAAATTTTAAAATCAATAAAAAATTTTAAAATTTTTTATACTTATACAAAAATTTTTATTTATATATTGGTTTTACTATTGATTTTTTTTAGATTTTTTGTTTTATTGTTTATTTTTAATGTATTTTTTTTATTGTTGTTGTATCATTATTATCATTATTTTATTTTATTTTATCATTATTTTTATTATTATCATTATTATTATTATTATTTTTTCTTATTTCATTTCATTTTTAAATTATTATCATTATATTATCATTATTATTTTTATTATGTAATGATATGGTAATGGTACATTAGTTTTGAAGAGCGTGGCCCACCTGGGGGTAAATTTTATAAAACTCGATTTGGGTAACGCGCATTACTTTTCAATGAGCTTACCCATTCTAGATGCCAAGCACATTACAGAAAGAGCCCCACCGGTGGCAAACGTTAGCCCTCCAGAGCTGGCAACGGCAGCATTACTTGAAATGAGCTTAGCATTCTAGACCCAAATGCACAGTTTTTTTAAAGAGCTCCCCCTGGTGGCGGACAGTTTAGCCACTCCAGAGCGGCTAACGGAGCATATTTTCAATAAACGTTACCCCTTTAAACCCATTAAAAAATGCAAGGCGAGAGCTCCACCGGTGGTAATTTTTCAGAATGCAGCGGGAGCTCCAAAACTTAGCAAGCCAAATAGACAAAACTTAAATTTTTAGATTTCTGAAAAAAAATGTTTGGCCCACAAAAAAGGAAATTCAAGTTTTGCCCCGGAAACGCTTAAAAAGCTAAACGGAGGCCGAAGAGGGGAAGGGTGCCTGAACCGAGGCCGGAAAAAGGAAAATAGCTCGAAGGGTGGGTGGACGCCGCGCTCCGCGGCGTCGCCCCGCACCACCAGTGGGCAGAAGAGCTTAAGAGAAAATATAGAGTCACTTCTCTCGGGGGACCCGAGGGGACTTTTATGGGGGCTATGGGGCGTCCTTATCGTGGGCCCAGAGATGAAACAGAGTTCAGGTCTGGCTATCCGGACCACTGCCTCCGGGTCCCTATGGGAGAATGAAGGGCCCCGTTAGTTTAAGAACCCTTTTGCTTAAGCCTAAAATGCAGAAATGCCCAGGGGGGCCAATTTTCCCAACAAAACCCCTTTTTGGTAAAAATCAGTCAGGGGTTTCACAATACCGGAGAAATTACCAATAAATTTGCAATAAAAATTAGCAAAACCCAAAAAAATCTTAAAGAGCCTTCAATGTAGGGGTTGAACCCAACCAAAAAATGCCTGAATTTTTGACCGGGTCCTTTTCAAAAACGACTGAACAAAAAAAATCCCCGAAATGAACCTTCTTACGCTAAAAAGATTTTTGACCCCTTTTCACATACAGTCATTTCTCTAAAAATCCGGAACCCCGCCAAAACATTTTTCCATGAGAGCCCCGTCGTTGGAAAAAAAAAGATATCGAAAAAATAAACTATTAAAAATTTACCCACGAAATCCCGAAAATATTTTTCATAAAGGAGGGAAAGGGAAGGGCTTTAAGTGGGGCCAAAAAAAGGCTCACAGTCTCAAAATGCCCCCGGGGGTATTTAAACCCCGTCTTCTTTTCATACCGTGTTGATGAAATAAAATACGCCCCCCTGAGGCAAGTTGGAAAACCAATTTGCATTTTTCTTTCGGGAAAAAGGGTCAGAAATAAAGGGTAACGGAATTGATATTTAAAAAATTCTGATTTTTTCGGGAGCGATGTAAATACACGACTAAATAAACCCATTTTTTTTTGGTCAAAAAAGAAAAGCCGGCCCCCAAGGTGAAGGGGAAGGTTGAAAAACCCCTTCTCCAAAGACTACAAAATTTAAAACGATAGCATCATGTTCGGGAAGGAAAAATTTAAAAAAGCCGCCCCTTAGGAAATTTCCCACCAGAAAAACCCCAATACGAAATCATAACTCCTATGAGGGGGAGCATCAGATTATCTCACTAAAAACATCAGAAAGGGGGGCGTGGCCTGAGGGAGATGTGAGCAACCGTGCTGCAGGAGCCCCCGGATTAAAGAATTTTGATAGATTGCACCACTTTTTAGTGAAAATTTCAATTCCTTGGAGAGGGTCTGACCCGACCACAGCTCTTAAAAATCAGGAGTGCACAAGCAAATGGCTGGGAAAGAAAAGGGGGGCAAAAGGGCCCAGCGGCGGTCGGGAAAAAGGCACAAGATGGCCTGGGGGGAAAGATGTTTGATGGGGGGGCCCGGAGGAGGAGGGGGGAACCCCCCAGCAGGTCAGTGCGGGTCTAATGCGGAGGTTCGCCAGCGGAGAAAGAAAAGCAGTGCCCCGGCACGTGCAGGTGGAGGTCAGGGGGGCCTGGGGGGGGAATGCAGAGACCAGGGGAACTGGTGTGGAGGAGGGGGGGAGAGTGACTGCGAAAGCCGTGAGGGAAAACCAAGGAACTTTAAAAATTGGAGAGAGGTGAGTGGAGGAAGTAAGTGGGAATGGGGGGATGGGATCCCGGGAGCCACTTAAAAGACTTTTCAAGCTGGAATGCCCTCACACTACATTTGAGGGTGGCACACAGCTGGGGGGCCTGCAGGCCCATGTCTAAAATTCAGCACCCAGCAGTCACTAAGGAGAGGAGGGAAAGCTGAGAAACGTAATTTTCACTGTGGAAATTTCTATTGCAAAATCTGACAAGCGCATTTGCGTATGGCCACTGCAATTTTCGCGTGCAGCAAAGATGGATACCTAGAGAAAAAATCAAGATGTAAAGTTGCGAATTATGGGGTGCCGGGGAAAAAGGGAAAGCTCTGCCCACCGAGTTCTTTAAAAGGCTGTTAAAACCTTTTGGCCCAAAACAACCTTCCGTTTATAGCCTAAAAGACTCACCGTGCCCCCCGCACCCCCTCCCCCCTGGCCCCCTCCAAGACAAGTGCTTGCAAGGTTCTGCATTATGGGGACAGGGATGTATTTTTCGCTTTTCCAAGAATCCCCGGGACCTGAAAATCAAGGGCCAGGATTTCCTTTTCCCGGGGACTTCTCTATGGGTTAAAAAGAAAGGGGCCCCAAATTGTTGACATTAAAAAAGGGGTTGAACCCGGGGTGTGCTGTACCAATGATATACCCGGCAAACTGAAGTAAGACGGGGACTTTGTCCATTTTTTTCCCGGGGATGCAAATGGGGGCCCCAGTTTGTGCTGGACACTTTTCCCCAGGAAATACACAAAAAGGAAAATTACAAAACCTGATATCATTCACATCACATTTCCCCTAGATTGCCACCAAGGGAACCTTAGACTATTTAAGGGTGGGGAGACGTAGCGGGCAATCTGTCCTTTCCCTGTCGAGTTTTGGCTTTCAGCCATGTGTGTAGTGAGTCATAACCCCGGGACGAGGAGATTTCCTGTCGATGAAAAGGAGGAAAGATTCCCAAGCTGTTATCAGAACAATTGACTGCTAGTCCCTATCTGTGGAAATGACTCTCGGAGCGAGCAGAAATCAGTCTGATGGAAGGGCCCCTGTAGCCAACCCTGGACAAGCTTTAAAGGAAAAAAGGGAAAGGGGGGATACAGTTGTCAGAACATCAGTTAACTGGAAACATCAGTAAGCTGTGGAAGGAAGGAAGCGACGATACACCTCTGCACCCTGCTTATGTTAAGGGGTAAATAGGGCGACGGGCGAGGGGGAAAAGAAGACAGAGAGTGACATGGGTGACATAGCATCTCCACTCGCTACCGGGACACCGGCCCAAAAGATTTGCTAGAACCTTCCGGCTTAGGAAAAACCAAATCCCTCTGGACTTTGGGTCGCGGGGGGGTACCCCTTTGGCGAACTTAACCGGGGGCAGGGAAAGGGGGGATCCGGGGGGTTTACCCCAAAAATACTTATTTCTTCCAAAAAAGGGGCCCACCAAAGTCGGGGGGGCGTAGCGTTCTATCAATTAAAATTCGTTTGGGGGCCGGTTAAAAACTCAAAAACTTAAGAAGAAAGGGGCCCCTTTAAAAACCTACTATGATTCCCGGGGAGTGCATCCCCCCCCTGGGGCAGCCCCCGGGGGACATACCGCAAAACCACCAGTAAAGGTATGGAAAGAGACGACTTGTTGTGACTGACTTTTCCTGCCCCCTGCACCGCCATTTACTTAGAGGGAAAAGTTTTACCTGGGGAAAGACAAAAACATCTTTTGCCATTAAAAACCCCCTTGGGATTCCCCCTGCACCGGGCATTTTGAAAAAAACCCAAGGGGGTGTCACGAACTTTTACTAAAACCCCCCCTGAAATTTATCCCCCTTTGTAGCCCCCAGGGAAAACCCCCCCGACCGTGCCCCTGTACCTTTTCCCCCATGATTTTCAAGGGGCTGGGTCCCGAGCCCCCCAAAACCCCCGGTTGTTCCCCCCCCAAAAAAGGGGGGCCCTAAACGGAGGACACAACGAGACGCTCTCCGAAAGGGGAAATTCTAAAGACCCCGGGGGGGTGACGAGCGACTTTTCCTTTAATCGGGGGGGACTTGCCCTTTTTTAAAGGGGACGGGATCTTACATAACCCCTTTCCCTTCCTAAACCTTTTCTCAGGGGGAAAACCCCTTCCCTTTCCTTTTTGGGGGAAAAAAACTTGTTTGGCATTGGGGGGGGGGAAAAATTTTCCTCCCCTTTTTTCTAGTTGGGGGGTTTTTGGGGCAGAAAAACCGAAATTTAAAAGAAAAAAAGTGAATGTTTTTTGGGTTAATTTTGTTTTGGTTTGGCTCAATCAACCATAGCTACTCCCAGTTTGGGGGGAGTAAAGCGGGTTTGTTTTGGGGAAGTTTTTTCCGAATCGGAAAAAATATCCCCCCCTCCCCGTGACACTTTGGGGAGAGGAAAGTTGGGTTTTGGTTGAATTTGGGGGGATTTTGTGGGGGGTGTGGAGGGGGGGAGGGGGGAAATTTTAAAAATTTTTCCCTAGGCACCGATTGAGGGGGGAACCCCCCTTTATTCACAAATGAGGAAATGGAGGGCACGGTTTTTTGGGGTTGCAGGGTAAGGGCGGATAAAAAAAAAATAATAAGTTGGAACTTGAGGGGGGGTCCGGAGTAAAAAAAAAAGGCAAAGTTTTCTTTTTTGCTTTATCCCCAAAACCCCCCGTCATAGCTTTCAAAAAACCCACTTGAAAAAAGTAAAACGCTCTTCTTAAAAAAAAATGGGGCAGGCGGGGTTTCAGAACTTTTTCCCAACTCCCGGGGGGGGTCATGTTCTTGTTTGCACAGGAAACCTTTTGAACAGTGAAAGTGAAATTTTTAGAACCCCCGGGCGGTTCTTTGCTTGCTATGTAAATTTTCTGGTAACTTTTGGGGGGAAATTGGACTTTGAAAAAACCCCCCCCGATTGTGGGAAAAATGCTCAAAAAGGGCAGGAGGAGTGGGAGATTTCCCGGGGGTTTTTTCCCTTTTTTGATTTTGGCGACTTCAACAAAGTTCCTGAAAACCCCCCGGGGGGGAGGTGGGAGGAGGCACTGAGATTTGGGGGTTTAAATTTCACCCCCCTTTTGGGGGGGGTTTTTAGGGAGACCCGGGAAAAAAAAAAGACAAGGGAACCCTCCCCCCCGGAAATTATAAGTAATCCGTTTTTCGCCCCCCCTCTGCCCCCCCTGTCCGGGTTTAAACTGGCCCTGGGGGAAAAACCCATGCTAATTTTAGGGGGAGGTAACTTTTTTTGGGTAAACTCTGTCGGATCAAAAAGCCTAGTTTGGGGGTTCATGGGCCCGGGGGTTCCCCCGTTTTCCCGGGGGACCCCCCCCGGGGCAAAAACCTTCTGGGGCCCCCCCCTGATTACTGGACGGCCCCTTTTTGGGGTGACCCACAGAGTTATTTAAAATTAATAGGGCCCCGGGTTCGGTAAAAAATGGTAGGGGAAACCATGAAAGGGGGGCTTTTGAGGGGTTTTGTTTTTAAAAAAATATCGCAATTTTAAAAACCCAAAAGGGCAGGAGAGACCAGGGTTATTGGTCATTAAGGGAAAAGGGGGGGCACTAATTTGAGGAGAAACCCCCCGGGGGCCCGGGGAATTTTTTAAAACACGAAAAGAGGGGTTTTTTAATATGATAGAAAACGGGGGGGAGGAAAAAATCTGTTTGCACCAAAGAATTTTTTTTGAGGAGAGAAGAGGGGGTCACCTTCTGTCCGGGGTGGCCCCCCAAAGGGGGAAACGGCGAAAACACAAAATTTTAAAAGGGGAAAAACATTTTTCATACAGGCAGTTTGGGCAAAACGGGGGTGATGAGGGGGGTTTTAAACCCAAAACTGTACCATCCCCCGTGCAGGGCCTTGGGGGGAAAAGAGGCCGAGGGGGGCCCCGGCCATTGAGGGGGGCCCCCATGAGGGGGAAAAGTGGGAATGGGGGGCCCTTAGGGCCCCGGCGCATTGGGGGGGTTAAAAAAAAAGACAGGGGATATTAAGGGGGGGTTAGGGCAGGTGGGGGGGGTCTGGGGGGGAGCATTGGGTTAAAAGTCCAAAAGGGAACCTATTTAAAGGCACCATTACACGGGATCCCTTTTAAATGAAAAAACTCTGGGTACCTGATAACTAAAGGCGTTAAAACCTTGCTGCAGAGACGCGGGGTGGGGGGGGCACTCCCGGGCACAGCGGGGGGGGAGCAATCGGGGGGTTTCCCCCGTAAGGTGTGGTGGAAAGGAAGTTCCCAGCCCTTCTGGGGGGCCCGGGCCCCGGAGGTCGGCCTCCGGGGCTTTTAAACCCCGAGATCACCCCCCGGGCCCAGCGCCGCGCAGGACCCCCCAAAAGGGGGGGCCCCTTTGGCCCATGTGCAGGGGACAGGTCCTCTTTACGCGGGGGAGAGCTGGGGGAACCCTCCCACGGGGGGGGCCCGCAGCGGGGGGGGGTGTCCCCCCTCCCCCTTTGATCTCCCCCAGGGGGCCGGGGGGGGCGGGGAGGCAAAAATAATTTTTTGGGCCCCGCTCGGACAAGTGGGAACAAGGAGGGGGGGCCCTTTCAACGGGGCCTCTCAGCGGGGGGACCGCGGGCCAGCGGGGCCAGGGGAGCGCGCCCCAGCACACACAACTCCAAATCGGCCCACAAGCCGGGGGAGTTTTTCTGCACGCGGGGGGGGCCGCGATCCGGGGGGGGCAGTGCTGTTCCCCCCAAAAAGTTACAGGCGCCATCACCGGGGCCCCGGGGACGGGCCCTTTGGTCCTGAAATCCTGCCGCGTGGGCTCGGGGGCCCTGCAAGAGGGGCACCCCTCCTGTTCAGTAAAGCTGCGGGGACGGGGAGTCCGGGAGCTATTGCTTTTCTGAGGCCGCAGAAGGAGAAAATTTGGGGCCCCACGGGTACAGGATTTGGGGTGCGGGTTACAGCGCCTGGGCACTGGTGGAGCGACATTTAATTTATCATAACCCTCCGTTACTTCGCAGGGGGTTGGAGTCAGGTAGTTTTCTGGGGGGTTTTTAGGGGGGGGTTTGGGTTAATTTGCATGGCCAGAGTTTAGCTAGTTAGGGGGGACGGAGTGCAAGGGGGCTATCGGTCCCCCGCCTGGAGGGGAAGTGTTAGGGTGTTTTTGGGGTTGGATTTTTTAAAGGGGGGGGGGGCCAGAGGGGTTTCCCTAGGGGGGGAATTGGGTTGCAGAGGGGCTACGGCGTTCCGGGTGTCTGGTCCCCCGGGTTTGGGCTTGTCACCGGAGAGGGGTTTTATAAGGAAAGGGGGGTACATGGGCGGACTTTTAGCAAAGGGAAGGCTATGTTTGTTTCGAAGGGGCCTTGGGAGCCATAAAGCAAGGGGTTAGGGAAAATCTGGAAAGGGAGTTTAAAAAATTTTTTATTAACTTCCCCCTTAGAACTTTTAAAATTTAGATGGTTGGGAGGGGGATAATAAGGGGAAGACAGGAAAAGGGAGGTCCCGGTTAATTTCCCCCGAACCTTTCTAATTGGGGCAAGCATTTCCTTTTTGCTGGAAGGGGAAAGGCCAGGGAAATTGTTGGGCTTTTTTTTTTATGGTAAATGGGTGAGGAATCGGGTTTGGGGGTCAGGGGGGAAAAAGGTTTTAACGAAAATTCCCGTCGGTAATGTCCCTGTATAGCAGATATATATATAATTCTGTAATCTATTCAAAAAGGGGAAAAAACTATATAACATGCGCTAGATATATTATAACAGGGGTTTACCTGAAGAATGTCCCTGGGTCAAAACGGAATCCGTTATCGCTGTCTCCCGGGTGGGGTGACCGGGGCTAAGCTGACCCTGAATGGGGTCCTAAAATCCCTAACCCGGGGGTACTGTTAAAGGTACAAGGTCCAGGGCCCCCAGCAAACCCTGTCTCCTTAAAACCCTGCCAACTGTAAATCTGCCAAAAAAGGGCCCGATTACCACCAAATGGAATGAACAGGAACGGTTAATGAACGAAAACATACAAGAAAGGAAGGAATAAAATAAATAAAGTCACATCCCAACACTACACACAGTAGGAAAACCTAAGGTTCAGGAAAAAAAATAAGCTAAAGAGTAAAAACCCTAATGAACTCTTAGCTTTTAAATTCCAAACCGATCCATCTGCTGAAATACATGAATGCTTTCACCGGGGGCTAACACCCCAGACTGGGAGAAAAATAAAAAAAACAATTAAAATAAACAAAAGCAGCCGGGGGAGGCTGCACCTAGCCTTAGCAAAGAGCTAGGAAAAATTAACTCTCACAACACCAAAAAACAAAGAAACAGAAGCCAGCTGTGAGAAGTCAGAATGTGCAATCCCCGACGATCTTCGTGGGATCACCCGACAGTAACCCCCCCTTTTTCGAGGGCCTCCGGGGCCCCCATGACCAGTTTGGGTGGTTGTGGAAAGGTCCCTCCCGTTATCATTGCCACCACTGAAAGGGGGTAGGGGTGACGGTATACTGGGGGCCCCTACTTTTTAATAATGACTTTTGAAACACATTTTGAAATTTTTAAAAGTGGAGGGGGGGTCCACGAAATGCCACGGTTAATTATGGAGCTGATCCTGTACGGCCCGTGAATCTGGGACCCAAACCCCCGGAGGGAAAAATTTAATTTAAAATTCCTGGTTCAAACCCACCAGATCATTCACCTTCAGATCTCGACCCAAAACTCTCCCCCTATCAGCCATCCTTTTTAAGGTTTTTCCTAACCTTCTTTTAATGATCTGGAACATAGTCTCCCTGGAAGTCCCACAGGGGCTCCCCCTGACCCCAATTCCTCCCCCCCAAGCTCAAGCAACAGCTGACACTACAACTCCCCCCTGGGAAAAAGGAACCGGTCATCCATCTCCCGGTCCCCGGGGGAAAATACGAATAAGGTCAGGAAGCAAATTTATTGACGTCATATGGGCCCATGAGGAGGTAACTCTTTAAAACCCCCCCTCTGAGAACATCTCCCCAAAGTCCTCCAGAAAAGGGGCAAAGTCCTAGTACAACCCCACCGATGACCGTGCTCAGCTTTTTTCTTGCAAAATTTCCCCACTGGGTAATCTTCTGGATTGCCAATCAATCACGGGTTTTGTTTAGCCAACCAAAGGGAAATCCCAACACTAGGGGTAGGTAGCCCCTCCAACACAAAACAAGACAATTCTCTTTATGTATTGCCCCTACTGAAGATCTATTTAAGAACAGCTTGAACCAAGCTACCTTGACCAAGAGGTTAAAATCAATAGGAGATGGGGGGACGGTTTGGGCCAAATCCCCTCATTGCATACCAGCCCCGGGGAAAAACCCGAGCGCCCAAAAAATTTTGCCCCGGCCCACTATAAAAAAAACAGAAATTCCCTCATTTAGTCCCAAAAAACCACCCCCGGGGGCACATAAACTGGAGGGATTTGGGGGACGAAATACAGACTCCCGGGTTAACTCCGGGGTCAAAGAGGCCCGGGATGGAAACCCCCCAAAAAAATTTCCCCTCTTCCCGAAAAAGAAACCCCTTCTAGTTTTGGGCGCACCGCCGTTCCCTCCTACAAAATGATGTCCCCCCCAACTGCATGGGTTTCAGAACAGCCCGGGGGAAACCCCATATGGGGACTTTGTAGTGGTGGTCACATGGGGGCGGAGTTACCTCGCGTTCCCCGAAGTCTTCTATCAAGCGAATAGCGAGGGCCTAGCACCCTCCTTTTATGGAGGGAATCAACGACCAACCCCTTTTTAAATTTGTCAGAAAACCCCTTGACAAAACTGGCCCCTAAGAGGGGGTCATTCCACTGGTATCTTTTCCCATCTACGGAACTAGAAGAATTTCCCCCTGGACGTTTCCCTTCCCGTTTTTTGTAATTTTGTTCAGCAAGGGAAACCACCGGATCATCATATACCGACCCAGGGCAGTAAAAAACGATCCACGACTGGAGATCGGGGGACCGGGAGGAATAGAGAACGCCCAAGATTGAGGTCCCCTTGTAAGAGCGAGATAACAATCCCCCCTCTGCTCTTCACTCCCAGATGACCGAGGCCGCACCCGAAAGTACAATTTACATGCCTCCCGAAGTAAAAAATTTGTCCCCAAATGAACCCTTTCCGGGAGAGCAACCTTAGGTTCAGACTGGGTTGCTCTGGGGGGGGACAAAACCTTTGGACTTAATGTCGCAAATTATGGACAACCCCCGCAACTGCCGGGGAGCTGGCTACTGGATCCAAGACAGCTGGGGAGAATCTTTGTTTGGGGGTGAAAATGTCACGCTGTTGCAGATTATAATGGATGTCTGTAATCTATATCAAAAAGGGCACATACTAAAATAACATGCGCATAGATATATTTATAAATGGATTAAAAATGACAAAGTCCCCTGGTCAAAACGAATTCGTTTTTAAAGGTGTCTCCGCTAGAGGGTGACCGGGGTCTAAGCTGACCCCCGAATGGGGGCCAATAATCCCTAACCCGGGGGTACTGTTAAAGTACAGAGGTCAGGGGCCCCCAGCTTAAACCCCGTCTCCCATCATCCCTGCCCCTGTAATCTAGTCCCGAAGGAAACCCCCATTACCCCCAAATGGAATGAACAGGTAACGTTAAGGAAAAAAACTACAAGAAAGAGAAGGAATAAAGTAAATAAAATCTACATCAACCCTCCCACACAGTAGACACCCAAGGTCCAGAATAAATATAAACTAAAAAAGTAAAAACCCTAATGAAATCTGCTTAAATATTCTCGAACCCATCCAGTTGCTTTAACTACATGAATGCTTTCACCGCGTTAACCCCCAGAGGCAGAAAAATAAAGGAAAAAATTAAAATAAACAAAAAACAGCCGGGCGAGGCTGCACTGCCCCTTAAACCCAAAAAAAATAGAAAATTTTAACCCCCATCACCCAAAAACAAAGAAACAGGAGCTCAGCTGTGAGAAGGGCAGAATTTGCATCGCGACGATTTCGTGGCGATCACCCATGACAGTAAGGCAGTTCGACCCAACATTCGGGGGATATAAAGATAGCTCTTGGATGAGGGTTTGGTTTCCGTCCAGGATGGGCCAAGGTAGTCAGCATTTTCCAGGGCATGGGTAAAGGACATTCGGACCTCAGTGGTCATCAAAAAGGACGGGTGTTTTTGGTTCAAAGGGGTTTAAAATGCAAGTTCGGGCGAAATGCAAGTTAAACTTAGTGTCAGCTTGTGGGGGGCCGCACATGGAGCATCAAATTTTTTAAAGAGGGGGCAACAGAAGGAGGCGGGGGCGTTGAAAAAAGGAGTGACCCCATTTTCAACTGGACGCGATGGAGGATTCTAAGTAGAAAACCTGAACAGCGGCAGCTACTTTATTAGAAGGGTTTTTAAAGAGGTTTAGATTCCGTATCGAATCAATGGTTTTTATTCAAAAAAGAATTAAAATCAGCATTCAGTTCCCGACGTCTCCTGAAAAGTTAAAAAAAAGGTTTCCCGGGGTAGAATGGGGGGGCCCTTTTCCCTTTGCCCCCATCAGAAATTTTGGGGTTTTTCCCCCCTCTGGGGGCCCCAAAAAAAAGAGCCCAAAAGTTCAGGTGATCCATCACGCCCTTTTCCAAAAGGATCTTCGTAAATGACGGCATTGACCCAAAAATGTGCTTGGTGCTTAAAACTTATTGACGCAGCTGGATTGGTGCGTTTAAAATGTGGCGAGGACCCGGTTGGCTAAGACTGAAAATAGAAGCCCCCCCTTTTTTTCGACTACGCCATACACCTGACAGCCTGCACTTTTTGGGTTTTTTTTTGGGATGAGGATTTTTTGTCGACCGGTGCCTTATGGGCTGTTTCTTTCCTGTGCTTTTTTAAAAACGTTCAGCATTTTTTTGGAGTGGGTGTGAAAAGTGTCCGGTCTGGGTCATGCATTCATTCCCTTTCGATGACTTCTTGTTTGTCGCCCGGTCAGGTTTAATTGCTCATTGTTACTTCATAAAAAGGAGGTTGGAAAAAAAGGTTTTTGGGCCCCCCTAGCAGCTGAGAAAAAACGTTGGGCCATTGATGCATTGATTTTTCTAGGATTTAAAAAAGAAAATTTTGGCAATGGGTGTAGATTGCCTGATGAAAGGTCGCTTCGGGGAGGAGTGTGAGAGCCCGGTTCAAAGAAAATACCCTTTAGTAAATTTGCGATGTACGGCAAGTAAATTTGCATGCAAAAATTATGCCTATGGCAGGTTTTTTTGTCGGAGGTTGTCACTGCAACGTGGGAGTGAGATCCCCGTACATTTTATTAGGTTGAAGAAAAAATTGCGGAAGATTTGGCGTTTTGGGCAAAATTTTTGGAATCTACAGGAAAATCTATCGGGTATCCAGCCAGTAGTGAACGCGGATACTTTGGGTTTATGGAACGATGGAAGGTCGTGTTTTTGTTTTTTTTTTCCATGGTTTTTGGTTTGGGGGAAATGGCCATCTTCTTGAAAGAACAGGACCTGCTATAAACCGGTTTTAACTCATCTTTTTTATTGTAGTGGCACTGTCCTGTGGGGTGGGAGGGTAAAAAATAGGAAAATTCGCTTTCCTTGCGTCGGGAAGGATTGGTAATCACGGGCGGTGAAATTCATAGTCATGGGCATCCCCTGGGGGTTGTGAAAATGTTAAAAACTTTTTGGTCATGGGGATAAATTTAACCTAGGGGTTGGGGCAGGGGTCAGATCAGGGGTGTTTAATCCTGCCCATTGTTGCTCTTCCAATTTACAGTGGGAACGGTTCCGGGAGCTGGCACCCCAAGCGGATTCGTCGGCATGGGGTTCCAATGGAGTTGTTGGGAAACTTCCTTTCGTGCAGTAGGGCATTTGTTTCGAAGTCCTTTCAAGCAGGTCATGGAGGCAGTACGGGCAGGCCCCGGAGTATTTGGGAAGGTTGGAGGGTTTTCCCTTTGGGGGAGAAGGGATGGAGGGTGGAGCAGATTGTTTTGCTGGGGTTTTACATTGTAGGGAATCGGGTTGGCAGTGTCGAAACTGAAAAAGTGTTAGCGGGGTTTGCTTTTTGGTTTTAAGGTTTGAGGTTTTCAGTGATGTGACAAAGTCCTTTTTAGTGCTTCAAGCAGTGAAGGGCTGAGGAAGGGTTTGGGGAGCGTTGGTTGAGACCCCATTTTTATATGAAGGGTTTTAATTTTTGGGGAATTTAAATGCCAGTAGTATTTCGTCACATTGGATAGATCATTTTAGGCAGCTTTTTCATTGGCTTTCTTTGGGGCATTTCGTTGGGGAGCTGGTTAGCCCTCCAAGTTAAAAAGGTTTTCTGAGGGAAGATTTGGATGTTTTATGTAAGTGGTGTGTTTTTTTGGTATTCCAAAACAGATGTGGGGAAGAAAGGTTTAGAGTGGTGCTATTGGGGTAAAAGGGTCACCCGTGTGCCCGTGGTTTGCGTAGTGAATTTATGAGGCGGGGGGGGGGCTTTGCATAACCCCCCTTTTTTCAAAAAATGAGGCGGTTCTTTTTATCAGTAAATTTTGGGTTTCTGGAGTAGGGGGCATTTCCCGGCAAAGGACTAAAAGTGACACTCCTTTTTGGATGGAGCTGCCACAGAGGCGGCCAGGAGGGGTTTAGGAAAGGAGTAGGAAAAGGGGGGAATCAAAAAGGTTTGGTCATAAATCCGCCCGAATTTAATTTAAGAATGTGGTCCTGTTTATTTTGGAACCCTGCTTAAAAGATTGTTTTTGTTGTTTTTTTTTCATGAGGCGTCAGCGCTTATTTGGATAATGGGACACTCTTTCGTGTTTTGGGCCGCGATACGGCAGCGGTTCGTCCGGAACGGCTTCAGCTGGGAACCCCGCGGAGTCGGCGATTCTGCGTTGGATCGGTAAACGCGGGATGGTCTGGAGTCAATTTTTACCAAATTTCACCGTTTTTTTGCTTTTTGACAGGGCCTGATGTGATGTTTTACATCAAGTGAACGATTTGTCCAAAGGCCCGCAGGGAATTAAACCAGGGACATCAATTTCGTTTCCGAGGCTTTGGGCGATGTTTCCAAGCTTTTAGCAGTGTGTCAGAAAATTATTCCCGGAAGGCCCTGGCGGGGGCTCGCTCTGGTTAAAGGGGGTTTAATAGGGCCCGATTAAGGAAAAAATAGGGCCGTGCTCGTTATGGCGAGAAATTGTGCGTTGTGGTGCGCCATAGGGCTGGAGTCGGGAATGGGGGAATTTTGAGAACTGATGGGTTCATCTCAATGTTTTGTGGGCACCGATATGGGGTGCCTGGCCATCCGGGAAGGGATTGAAACAGGTCTGAGAGTTTGGAGGGACATAAAATGTTAAGGGAGTCAGAACATTTATGTGAGTGGCGTGGGGGGAGGGCCCCTTCGAATTTGGTGGAATTGGGAAGGGTGGATTGGGGGGGGGGGGATCTCAAGGGGTCCCTGGACCCCCCCTGTGTGATTTCAAGTGGCGGGAAAATTTATTCCCGGCGTTTGAAAAAATTAAGGGGTTTGTTAAGAGGTTTAAATTTGGGCCGGATTGTTTACTATTGGCCTCCGAGCTGGTGTCAGAGCGGCTGGTGGTAATAACCATCCGGAGCCAAGGTTGACTTTGCGCTTTTCAGTGGATATATTTCGGGGCTTCGAGGACCACCCCCCGGGAGGTATTGTTTAAAAAATTATTTTTTTTGTAAGCTATGTTTAAAAAAAGGGCTGCTGTGGCCAAAAAATCCATTTTGGGGTCTTGTGTTTTTTTTTAAAAAAAAGAAATTTATGGGGAAAAGGTAATCTGTGAAACAAGGTGTAGGGGAAGTTGGGTTTTGGTTATAAAGGCTCAAAACGAATCACGGGTACCCCTTACGTCAAGAACCGTACGGGCCACCGGGCCCACGAGGGAGCCGCCATGAGGGGGGAACATGGGAATGGGGAGCCCTTAGGGTCCCAGCAGCATTAGGGGTTAACATAGAGAAATGGGTGGTATTAAGGGAGGTTAGTGCTTGGCGGGTTAGGAGGGGTCAGGGGAGGAGCATGGGGGTTTAAGTCAAGGGATCAGCCATATTTTTAACGGCAGCCATACACGGGACCCCTTCACTGAAAAGAAGCCCCACCCACCCTCCCTTTTATAGTTTTAGTATGGGACTCAAAATTCAAATTCCAGTAAGGGAAATTATTTGTCACGGCAGTGGGGCGTGGGGAGGTCCTCGAAGTTGGTGAATTGGGGAATGGTTGGATTGGAGGGGGGGGATTCAAGGGGTCCTGGACTCCCCCTTTGTGATTTCAAGGGGCTGGAAAATTATTCCCGGGTTTTTGGGAAAAATTAGGGGCTTGTTAAAGGTTTTTCATTTGGCCGGGATTGGTTTACTATTGCCCCGACGGGGTGCAGGCGGGGGGGGTAAAACCAACCCTGGAGGCCCAAGGTGGACTTTGCGCATTTTGCAGTGGATATATTTCGGGCTTCGAGGACCACCCTCCCGGTAGGATATTGTTTAAAAATTATTTTGTTTGTAAGCTATGTTTAATAAAAGGCTGCTGTGGCCATTAAATCCAGTTGGGGTCTTGTGTTTTCTTTAAAAAGAAGATTTATGGGGAAAAGTTAATCTGTGAACAGTGTAGGGAAGTTGGGTTTTTGGTTTAAAAGGCTCACACGAATCACGGGTACCCCTTACGTCAAGGAAATGTGATAACTTTTTAGTGGGGTGCAGCTTCCACGACTCTCACGTAGCGGACAGAGGCTTCTTGAGGAGCCCTTTGATATGGAGGAACTTGAGGCCGCTCTGGCCTCTGTACTAGTGACAAGGCCCCAGGGGGGACGGTATATCCCAGGAGAAGTCTACAAAAATACAAAGAGGTGTTGCTTCCCAAGTTGATGGAGGTTTACACTGCGAGTTTGGCGGGGGGGAGTTGCCCCGGTCATGCGAGAGGGCGATAATTGTTGTCCTACCAAAGAGGGAAAATGATTTGACGGATCCAGCTTCCATATCGTCCGATCTCTTTGTTGACCACTGACATTAAGTTATTGGCCAAAATGCTGGCGAACCAACTTAACAAGTCATCGAATCCCTAATTCACCAAACCAGTCAGGGTTTTATGCCCAATAAATCCACAGCTATAAATCTCCGGCGATTATACTTAAACATGCAGGCGAGGGCGGATAATGTGGGACAGAGGGTAATAGTTTCCCTGGATGCCGCTAACGCTTCGAACAGTGTGGAGTGGAGGTATTTGTGGGCGGTAATGAGAACCATGGGATTTGGTGATCAGTTTGTGGGTTGGGTACGTTTGCTATATACATCCCCTAGTTGCTAAATACGGGTTAATGGTCTGCTGTCTGAGAGTTTCTCCCTACATAGGGGAATGAGGCAGGGTGCCCCCTGTCCCCCCTGCTGTTGCGATCGCTGTAGAACCGTTAGCTGCAAAGATTCGTGGTACCACGGATGTTCGGGGATTCCAATATGGCTGCCACTAGAGAAAGTGGCCTTATACGCGGATGATGTCCTGCGTTTCTGGCTGACCCGAGCGACTCCCTAAGTTCGGCTATGGCAGTTATGGTAAATTCGGGCACTATTTCTGGACTGACTATCAACTGGGATAAATCCGTGTTGCTTCCGTGGACTCAGCTGCTTCCCCTAGTGCTAGACCCTGGACCCCTTTGAGGGTGGTTAGTGAGTTTAAATATTTGGGCATTGTGATCTCTGCTAATTGGAGGAATATGAATGTCTCAATCTTACCCCCCTTATCAATAAGTTTCAACAAAAAATAGCAGCGTGGAAGAAACTATTCTGTCTGTGGCAGGTAGAGCAAATTTATTAAAATGATCCTTATGCCCCAACTCCTATATATACTCCATAATACGCCTGTCTGGTTGGCGCAAAATAAATTCTACCGGATTGATTCTCTTTTCCGGGACTTGATCTGGAAGGGTAGTAGGGCACGCATTAAACTTGACATCTACAGAGGTCAAAAGAGGAGGGGGGCCTGGCAATCCCGAACCCGTGGGTTTATTATGTGTCATCCCAATGTCAGCATAGGTGGGGTGGGGGAAGCCTACCCAATTTTACGTCGGCTGGGAAGCTCATTGAGTTTTATAGTGGGCAGAGGTCCGCTGCTTGCTAGTCTAGAGCTGGTAGGTTCCGGGTGAACCTAAAAGGCTCCCGACGATCGCTATGGTGGACAAGTTTGGCAAAGAGTTAGACAATGGAGGGCAATTATGGAGTTCACGCGCTTCTCGTTGGGTTTGATTGACCCGAGACTGGGAGTTAATGCGTCTGAGGGATTTGCTCAATGGAGAAGGGTCGGATATGGTTTGTGTCACAGCTGTTGGTTGGGCGGCATGCTTAAGACTTTTGAGGAGAACAGGAAGGAGTTCCCTCTGAGTCAATCCCTCTTTTTCAATATTTGGCAGCTGCGGCATGCAATCAATCGACAGCTTAAAACATCAAGAATAGTGGTGCAATCAGATGCTATGGTGAATCTTATAGGGTCACTAAGGGGCACTAAGGGTTTCTTCCCTCGTATAAAAGGATTTTTTGGATTCATTCCTGGTACAGCACCGGCTAAGTCCAGAGAAAAATGGGAAGAGGATGTGGGACCAATCTCGGACTTCAGTGGTGAGAGCGTATTACAATTCATCCCCAAGGTCTCTATGAGTGAAGCGAGGAGAGTCTCACAACTCTACCTAACACATAGGGTATACAGGACCCGGTCTGGATGAAGAGGGCGGGCCTGAGGATGGATTCCTGCTGACCGCGCTGCTCTGAGGATGGGCAGATCTCCTACATATGATGTGGTCCGCCCTGCCTGCAAAACTTTGGGTACAAACACTTAATTTGACTCAGGAGGTAATGAGAGTGGATCTATAAGGAACCCGCTGACGTGTGTATTGGGATGCATGGAGGATATCGCGGTTGATGAGTGGGGGAAGCTGACCATAGCCAGAATCCTATATGCGCCAGAAAGCTCATTGCGGCCCACTGTTAGATGACAAAGCGCCAGTTAGACAAGAACTGATTAATAAGTTAACTTTATTGTTATGATGGAACAGAACATATATGCGAAAAGAGGTCAACACATGCAGTTTGAGAATGTGTGGGGTGGCTGGATGGAGCACCCAGGCCTGGCTTCAGAGGTTCTTATGAGAGAAGGAATGGTCTGCCTACGCGCCCTTGACCCTCTGAGTTGGTACTTTAAACAGGGATCTTAAGTGGTTGTCTCGAAAAAAAGGATTCAAAATGTGACATGGTGTGTGATATATGCAATGATTTAAAAGGGATGGGGTTAGGGTGGAGGGGGAGGGTAGGGACTTAGGATGTAAGAACAGTTTATATCGCCTGTCAGGTTGAATACGGTTTATATTATATGCTAAAGTTAAATGTACTGTCAAAGTTTCATGCTGACAATTTTTAAAATAAAAATCATCTGATTTAAAAAAAAAAAAAACACATCAGAAAATTCGGTCAAATAGTCAGGGACATCTTAGACTGGGGGAGGCAGAAAAAACATCTTGAGACTGGGGGGCAGAAAGAACAGGAGTGTCAGTATTAACACATTGGCAACCCCAACTGGTCACAGACACAGATTTCCAATCCAAAACAGGATTATGAGTCTGTAACCAAGGGAAACCCAGTACAATAATGTCATGCAAATTATGCAACACCAAAAATTTGCAGCTCTCCTGATGGTCCGGGTCAACCCGCATTATCACCTGGGTAGAAAACTGGGTTTATTCTCCGCCAAAGGGGTAGAATCAATGCCCAGCAAAGGAATAGACTTCCGAAGGGTTATCATGGGAAACCCACAACGTTTGGCAAAGTCAAAATCCATCAGGTTAATAGCTGCTCCTGAATCAACAAAAGCCTGAGGCGAAAATGTGGACATGGAGCAAATCAGGTAACAGTCAGCATAAACTTAGTCTAAACACTACCCAAAACAACTGAGCGCGCAAAACGTCTTCCCCGCTTGGGGCAGACGGAAATAGCATGAGAAGCATCACCACAGTAGAAACACAATCTATTATGCTTTCGAAACTCATGACGCTGTGCCGCAGAAGTCACTCCATCACACTGCATGGCTCAGGAGCTGACTCACAAGGCAACACAATCTCACGCATACCTCTGCGCTCACGCAATCGTCTGTCAATTTGAATAGTTAATAACATAGAGTCATTGAGACCAGAGGGGACAGGGAATCCCACCATAAACATCCTTTACAGTCTCTGCCAGACACTTCTAAAAAGAGCTGCCAGAGCATCATAATTCCATTTAGTAAGGACTGCCCATTTTCGAAATTTTCTGACAGTACAGCTCAGCAGCTTCATGACCCTGATTCAATGCCAACAAGGTTTTTTCCGCTTGATCAGTGACATTAGGTTCATCGTACAATAACTCCAGAGCTTGAAAAAACACATTAATATCATTCAAAATAGGATCCTCAGGTGTCAGGAAAAAGCCCAATCCTGAGGGTCGCCGCGCAACAGGAGATGACAATTTGAACCTGCTGCGCAGCGCTTCCTGAGACTTAGGCTTCAGGCAAAAAACAACTTACAGTTATTTTTAAAATTCAGAAATTTAGACCAATCCCCCAAAAACAAATCTGGCATGGTGATCCTAGGTTCCACATCCGGCAACCTAGCGATATATGCAGCAACTGCACAATCTCCATTGAGACAAAGAAAAATTCCTCCTCAGCACTCAGGGAGAAAGAGGGAAAAAATATAACAACAGAAAAAAAAATGTTCTGACAACTCCCTTTTTTTCCTCTATGCTCACTATCCTTCCCTTCTGTTGAGTACCATAGAACTTTCAGTTTGGCCGGTAATACTGTTATGATTTGGTAGCTGAGGAGGAAATGAGCACAAAATCGCCAAAGCAGCAAGACACCAGAGAGCTGGAACCTAATGGGTTGCAGATCCCTAAACTAAACCGCACAACTAGAAGTAGCCGTGGAGCGTACCTATGGTGATCCTAGACGCCTCGGCACAGCCGGAGAGTTAGCTACACCTGAAGATAGAAAGAGGAAAGCTAACTGCCCTGGAGTAGAGACCCAAAAGAAATAGGAAGCCCCCAAACATGTAATGGCGGTTAGACAAGAGGAAAACACGAACACAGACAGAAAATAGAATGAGCAAATGTTGGGGCCCAAATCTGTCTAGAAAGTAAAGTACAGGAGAGAAATTCTGTCTGCAACCCAGAAAAGCCATAAAAATATACCAGCACTTCTGGTTAAAAAAAACCTGAGACCAAACGATCTCAACCACCTATATCAGATCTCTGGTGTGAAACACAGCTACCCAGCAATAAAAAATATCACAGGAACAGAGAACAAGTGCAAATACAAAATGAGAACAGAGGGCAGCACAAGCCCCCAAAGGGGACCCGGCTGAAGTCCAAGGCAAGACTGCAAAAAGCCAGGAAAATCCAACCACAGAAAAAAAACCAGAAAGTCACTTATCTGAATGATAGCAGCAAAGCAAGCTGAAATTCCATCAAAGACCTGGAAGCAACAATTGATTACCGGCGAGGATCATGGGAGTTCAGCTCACTTATATCAGGCCAGTCAGCCCCACCTGACACCCATTCCTTAATTGGTTCAATACCCTCAGCAACCACCGGAGGGAGCCTCAGCTCCGAAGTTGTCTCCAACTCATTCACAACAATAAATGTTGTTCACATGGTGCTTGTTTTCTTCTAAGTAACAACCAATCAAGTGTTGAGATCGTATATAGTACAATATGGTACAAGCTCATGAAAAAATTCATCAAAAAGCGTAAACAATTTTAATTTTAGTCCTTTAGGGTTTATACGGCTTTAACCCCTCTCTGCCATCAGACGTACTATTCCGTCCATGTGACCCTGGACCTTATTCCCATGGACGGAATAGTACGTCATGGGCAATCACTGCGCTCCCGGGGGGAGCGCAGCTGATCGCCGCCGGGTGTCAGCTGATTATCACAGCTGACACCCGTGACTGTGTGTCAGGAGCGGTCACGGACCGCTCCCGGAACATTAACCCCTGGCACACCGCGATCAAACATGATCGCGGTGTACCCGGGCACAGGGGAGGATCGCGCAGGCAGGGGGCTCCCTGCGCGCTCCCCTGAGACCCTCAGAGCAGCGCGATGTGTCGCGCTGTTCCGAGGGTCCGTCCTCCCTCCAGGTCCCCGGATCCAAGATGGCGCCGGGGTCCTGCAGGAGGCGGCTTCCTCAGTGCCTGCTGAGAGCAGGCGCTGGGGAAGCCTGCAGCAGTGCCAGAGCGATCGCTGGTGTGACAGTGTGCTGTGCACACTGTCACACCAGCGATCTGCTAAAATACAGTGATGTCCCACCCTGGGACAAAGTATAAAAGTAAAAAAAATAAAAATAAAAAGTGGTAAAAAAAATCATAAAAAAAAAAAAAATATTCCCCAATAAATTCATTCTTTCCTGTAAATAAAAAAACCAAAACAATAAAAGTACACATATTTGGTATCGCCGCGTCCGTAACGACCCCCCCTATAAAACTGTCCCACTAGTTAACCCCTTTAATGAACCCCTTAAAAAAAAAAAAAAGAAAACGAAGCAAAAAATCAATGCTTTATCATCATACCGCTGAACAAAAAGTGGAATAACACGCGATCAAAAAGACGGATATAAATAAACATGGTACCGCTGAAAACGTCATCTTGTCCCGCAAAAACGAGCCATCATACAGCATCATCAGCAAAAAAATAAAAAAGTTATAGCTCGCAGAATAAAGCGATGCAAAAATAATAATTTTTATATAAAATTGTTTTCATTCTATAAAAGTGCCAAAACATAAAAAAAATGATATAAATGAGGTATCGCCGTAATCGTACTGACCCGAAGAATAAAACTGCTTTATCAATTTTACCACACGCGGAACGGTACAAACGCCTCCCCCAAAAGAAATTCATGAATTGCTGATTTTTGTTCATTCTAACCTCCCAAAAATCGAAATAAAAAGCGATCAAAAAATGTCACGTGCTCAAAAATGGTACCAATAAAAACGTCACCTCGTCCTGCAAAAAATAAGACCTCACATGACTCTGTGGGCCAAAATATGCAAAAATTATAGCTCTCAAAATGTGGTGATGCAAAAAACTATTTTTTGCAATAAAAAGCGTCTTTTAGCGTGACAGCTGCCAATCACAAAAACCCGCTATAAATAGTAAATCAAACCCCCTTTATCACCCCCTTAGTTAGGGAAAAATAATAAAATTAAAAAAATGTATTATTTCCATTTTCCCGTTAGGGTTAGGGTTGCGGCTAAAGTTGGGGTTAGGGTTGGCGCTAATGTTAGGATTAGGATTAGGGTTGGGATTACGGTTAGGGTGTGTTTAGGGTTAGGTTTGTGGTTAGGGTTGGGACTAGGGTTAGGGGTGTGTTGGGGTTAGGGTTGAAGTTAGAATTGGGGGGTTTCCGCTGTTTAGGCACATCAGGGGCTCTCCAAATGTGACATGGCGTCTGATCTCAATTCCAGCCAATTCTGCGTTGAAAAAGTCAAACGGTGCTCCTTCACTTCTGAGCTCTGCCATGCGCCCAAACAGTAGTTTACTCCCACATATTGGGTATCAGCGTACTCGGACCAAGAGTTTTGGCACAATTTGTCCAATTTCTACTGTTACCCTTGGAAAATAAAATATTGGGGGCGAAAAAATCATTTTTGTAAAAAAAAAAGATTTTTTATTTTACGGCTGTACGTTATAAAACTTCTGTGAAGCACTTGGGCTTCATAGTGCTCACCACACATTCTAGATAAGTTCCTTGTGGGGTCTATTTTCCAAAATGGGGTCACTTGTGGGGGGTTTCCACTGTTTAGGACGCATCAGGGCTCTCCAAATGCGACATGACTCCCCCAGACCATTCCATCAAAGTCTGCAATCCAAAACGTCACTACTTCCCTTCCGAGCCCCGACGTGCGCCCATATAGTAGTTTACTCCCACATATTGGGTATCAGCGTACTCAGGACAAATTGGACAACAACTTTTGGGTTCCAATTTCTCCTATTACCCTTGTGAAAATAAAATATTGAGGGCGAAAAAATCATTTTTGTAAAAAAAAAAAAGGATTTTTTATTTTACGGCTGTACGTTATAAACTTCTGTGAAGCACTTTGGGGTTCAAAGTGCTCACCACACATCTAGATAAGTTCCTTGAGGGGTCTAGTTTCCAAAATGGTGTCATTTGTGGGGGGTTTCCACTGTTTAGGCATATCAGGAGCTCTCCAAACACGACATGGCATCCAGCCAATTCTGCGTTGAAAAAGTCAAACGGCGCTCCTTCCCTTCCAAACTCTGCCATGCACCCAAACAGTGGTTTACTCCCACATATGGGGTATCAGCGCACTCAGGACAAATTGCACAATAACTTTTGGAGTCTTGTTACCCTTGGGAAAATAAAAATTGGGGTGAAAAAATCAATTTTGTGGAAAAAATATGATTTTTTAATTTTACGGCTCTACGTTATAAACTTGTGTGAAGCACTTGGGGGTTCAAATTGCTCACCAAAGATCTAGATAAGTTCCTTAGGGGGTCTAGTTTCCCAAATGGGGGCACTTGTGGGGGGTTTCCACTGTTTAGGCACAGCAGGGGCTCTCCAAATGCAACATGGCGTCCAATCTCAATTCCAGCCAATTGTGGTTGGAAAAAGTCAAATGGTGGTCCTTCCATTCCGAGCTCTGCCATGCGCCCAAACAGTGGTTCCCCCCCACATATGGGGTATCAGCATACTCAGGACAAATTGGACAACAAATTTTGTGGTCCAATTTCTCCTGTTACCCTTGGGAAAATAAAAAATTAGTGACTAAGAGATAATTTTTGTGGGAAAAAAATAGGATTTTTTATTTTCATGCTCGGGCATTATAAACTTGTGTGAAGCACTTGGGGTTCAAAGTGCTCACCAAAGATCTAGATAAGTTCCTTAGGGGGTCTAGCTTCCAAAATGGGGTCACTTGTGGGGGGTTTCCACTGTTTAGGCTCATCTGGGGCACTACAAATGGAACATGACCACCATCAATGTTTGCATTCCAAAACGTTACTGCTTCCTTTCCAAGCCCTGCCGTGCGCCCAAACAGTTTCCCCCCCCCACATATGGGGTATCAGCGAACTCAGGAAAAATTGGAAAACAACTTTTGGGGTCCAATTTCCTTGGGAAAAATCAAAAATTTGGGACTAAAAAATCATTTTTGTGGAAAATTGTTTTTTTTTTTTTTTCACACCCAGGCATTATAAACTTTTGTGAAACACTTTGGGTTCAAAGTGCTCACAACAGATCTAGATAAGTTCCTTAGGGGGTCTAGTTTCCAAAATGGTGTCACTTGGGGGGTTTCCACTGTTTAGGCATATCAGGGGCTCTCCAAACGCGACATGGCGTCTAATCTCAATTCCAGCCAATTTTAGTTTGAAAAAGTCAAACGGCGCTCCTTCCCTTACGAGCCCGTGTGCCCAAACAGTGGTTTTCCCCCACATATTGGGTATTGGCGTACTCAGGAGAAATTGCACAACAACTTTATCTGCCCATTTTCTCTTTTTACCCTTGTGAAAATAAAAAAACGTTTGTAAAAGATCATTTTTGTGGCTAAAAAGTTAAATATTAATTTTTTCCTTCCACATTGCTTCAGCTCCTGTGAAGTACCTGAAGGGTTATTAAACTTCTTGAATGTGGTTTTGAGTACCTTGAGGGGTGCAGTTTTTAGAAAGGTGTCACTTTTGGGTATTTTCTGCCATATAGACCCCTCAAAGTGACTTCAAATGTGAGGTGGTCTCTAAAAAAAATGGCTTTGTAAATTTTGTTGTAAAAATGAGAAATCACTGGTCAACTTTTAACCCTTATAATTTCCTAACAAAAAAAAATTTTGGTTCCAAAATTGTGCTGATGTAAAGTAGACATGTGGGAAATGTTATTTATTAACTATTTTGTGTGACATATCTCTCTGTTTTAAGGGAAAAAAAATTCAAAGTTTGAAAATTGCAAAATTTTCAAAATTTTCGCCATATTTGCGTTTTTTTCAAAAATAAACGCAAGGTATATCGAAGAAATTTTACCACTAACGTGAAGTACAATATGTCACGAGAAAACAATCTCAGAATCGCGAAGATCCGTTGAAGCGTTCCAGAGTTATAACCTCATAAAGAGACAGTGGTCAGAATTGTAAAAATTGGCCCGGTCATTAACGTGCAAACCACCCTTGGGGGTGAAGGGGTTAAGAATCTCTTCAAATTGGCTGGGCTATACCATGTTATGTGACAATTGCAAGGCATTATAAGGAACCCCATGCACTCACACCAGAGGTTATGTGAGTTTTTTCGTGACTAATGCAATCTTCTTGAATATGTAAAACCGCATATTTCTGGCTATTTGCGCAAATTGAATTGGAAATTAAATTATTTGAATTTGCTGGAACCTACAAATTTCATATAATTCAATTAGAATTTGATTTTTTTCGTCTTATTGATTTGATCATCTCCAGTAACAACCCATAGAAAATAACATTACACATTATTGGGCTATGTGCGCACGTTGAGTATTTACTTGCAGAAATTTCTGCAAGGTTTCTGCATCTCTTGGCAGGAAAAACGCTGCGGCAAAAACGCACATTTTTGCACAGCAATGCCTTAGGCTTTTTGAGCTAAATAAAGATTTTTAAAAAAAGTTTTGTGGCGTAATTTCTTGGTTCAACACCATCTTTTTCATGCTGATGCAGTGGCATCAGGGTAATAGGATTTAGGGCTTTGTATCATCTGCTGTCATTGACACCTAGCCCTAGGCTTAGTAATGAAAAGGTGTCAGCCCGACACCCTCATTACTAAGCCAATGAGTAAACATAAACACACACACACACACACACGTTGTCACCAGCCTATGTAGGAGCGTTAACAAAATAAACATACATATCAACTGTTAATTTTAAAGAAAAAAATGGAAATAAAAATTGTGTGGGCTCCTGCGTAATAACCAGCAGAGGGAAAACCGACGGCTGGTGGCTGATGTTAATCTTCTGGGAAGGAGCCAATAGCCATAAAGGTTCTCAGGCTATTAATATCTGCTCACAGCTGTCAGCTTAGCCTTTGCTGACTGGTTTACAGGAGGACCCAGAAAAAAAATTGACATAGGGTCACCTTATAAAATCTAACCAGCAAAGGCTAGACAGACAGCTGCGGGCTGATATTGTTAGTCTGGAAGGGGCCATGGATATTGGCCCCTCCCAGACTAAAAACATCAGCTCTCAGCCACCCCAGAAAAAGCGCATCTATAAGATGTGTCAAATTTGGCGCTTAGCCTTGCTCTTCCCACTTGCCCTGTATGGGTGGGAAGTGAGGTGCATATTTGTGTGGTAGATGTCACCTTTGCATTGTCAGGTGACATCAAGCCCACAGGTTAGTAATGGAGGCATCCATAAGACACCTATCCATTAGTAATCCCATAGTGATATTGTATAAAAAACACACACCCAGAATAAAATTCTTTATTTGAAATAACACAGACTCCTTTAATGAATCTTAATTAACCCCTTAGTGACAGGGCCAAATTTTTTAAATCTGACCATTGTCACTTTATGTGGTAATAACTCTGGAATGCTTCAACAAATTCCAGTGATTTTGAGATTGTTTTTTCGTGTCACATTACAATTTATCATAATGGTAAATTTAGGTTGATATGTTTTGTGTTTATTTATAAAAAAAATTACAAAAATTTTACAAAAAAGTTAAAGTTAGCAATTTTTAAACTTTGAATGATTATCCCTTTAATCCAGATAGTCTTACCACAGAGAAACATTAATAAATAAAATTTTCCTCATGTCAGTCTTAACTCAGCACCATTTGTAAAATGCAATTTTATTTTGTTAGCACTTTAGGAGGGTTAAAACTGTAGCAGTAATTTTTCATTTTTTTCAAGAAAACATACAAAATTTATTTTTTAGGGACCTATCTAGGTTTGAAGTGACTTTGGAGGTTCTACAGTTAGGTCCATATATATTTGGACAGAGACAACATTTATGTAATTTTGGTTCTAGACATTACCACCATGAATTTTAAACAAAACAATTCAGATGCAGTTGAAGTTCAGACTTTCAGCTTTCATTTGAGGGTATCCACATTAAAATTGGATGAAGGGTTTAGGAGTTTCAGCTCCTTACCATGTGCCACCATGTTTTTAAAGGGACCAAAAATAATTTTACAGATTAAATAATTGTAAATAAAATAATTTCTAGCACTTGATTGAAAACCCTTTGTTGGCAATAACTGCCTGAAGTCTTGAACTCATGGACATCACCAGACGCTGTGTTTCCTCTTTTTTGATGTTCTGCCAGGCCTGGCTTTGATGTCGTCATTTTAGTGACCTGAGATATAAGAGAATAGCATCCCCATACTGGTGACAGTCTAGCAGCTGTCGGCTGTGCACTATAGCTAACAACTTGCTGCATCAGCCACGATCAGTGTTGGCACCATCCATATCTGTTTAATCCCTTAGATGCAGCTGTCAAAATTGACTACATCATATAAATGGTTAACAGTGTGTGTGGGGCTCCCTATTTAACCCCATTGGCACCCTGAGATCATGATTGTGTGATCCTAATGTTTGCCGTGGTAATTTACGGCCAAATAGCGGCCTAAAGGGTATGCCACACTAAGTGAGATCGCAAACGAGATCGCTAACGAGATCGCAATTGCGTCACCATTTATGACGCAGTAGCGATCTCGTTAGCGACTTAACTGTGTGTGACATGTAGCAACGATGTGGCCCCTGCTGAGATGTCGCTGACCGCTCTTGCACCGGAGATACCTTCTGGAAGTGCCAGTAATGCCAGTGCTGAGGAGCCTATGGACTCTACTTTACAAATGGAATTACAACAGCTGGGAACGGAGAGTCCTTCATTTAATGCAATATTCTAGCCTTCATAAGACGCCTCTTGTGCTTCTTGCCACTGATGCAGAGAAGGCGTTTGACAGAGTGGATTGGATCTTCCTACGGGAAAACCTCAATAGTTTTAATTTTCCTTCCCTACTAATAGCGGCCATATTACAAATGTACTCTCACCCATCGGCTAAAATTAAATTTAACAATACCCTCACCAAGTCTTTTACGATTCATAACGGTACAAGACAGGGGTGCCCTCTGTCGCCACCGTTATTTATAGTGGCGATGGAACCCCTAATCAAGGCTATCAATATGTGCAAAGATATAGAGGGTATGAGAGTACAGGGAATAACTCATAAAACCATGGCCTTCGCTGATGATTTATTAATCACTATGACTTGTCCTCACAATGGTATACCGGCTCTCATGCGGATCCTGGAGAGATATGGCTCCTTGTCTAATTTCAAGATAAACCCATCTAAGTCCGAAGCACTGGGAATAAATATACCTGCTAGTACTATAAATGGCTTTAAGCTACAATTTCCCTTTCACTGGCTGGGTAATTATATAAAATACCTTGGTATCAAAATTAGCCCGTCCTATAAGGATCTATTTAACCTAAATTATAAACCACTACTCACTTTAGTAACAGATCAAACTAAAAAGTGGAAGGCCCCCTATCTCTATTGGATGGGAAGAAAAAATTTAATCAAAAGCATTCTTCTACCTAAATTAATTTACCTATTTCAAATGCTACCTATAGAACTAACCAGGACGTTCTTGATCCAGGTTAATTGTTCTTTCCATATATATGGAATAAGCACAGATCAAGACTTAACTCCCACACACTTTCATTGCTTAGGAGGAAAGGTGGCATGGGAGCCCCTAACATCCATACTTATTATTTAGCTGCTGTCCTATCTAGGGCTGTGGAGTCAGTCAGGCAGACTGGAGAGAAACCATGGCTTACTTTGGAAGAACAGATGTCCCCGATTCAACTACGCTCTATTATCCTTTCCCCTGTAGAGTCACTTAAATTTATCTTTCCAAACCTCCTTACAAGGACGGCGGTCAAATGTTGGAAGTCTGTGGCCCCTTATCTGTCCCCGTCTCCCTCACCACTAACTAGGATATCAGATGTCATGACCCTGGATCTGGCGAAACATATTTCAAATGATAAATCACCCCTGTTGGACCAGTTATATAGTGAAGGGACTATTATATCCTTCCAAGACATGAAGGAACTGCCCACAATGTCTCATTACACCTTTATACATTATGAGTTTCTTAAGAAAACACTCCGCCAATCTATGATCAATGGCGACCTAACGCGGCCGTTAACCGCTTTTGAAATATTATGTTCCCAAACAAAATCCCCGAAAAAAAGTGCTTTCTGCTCTCTATAATATGCTGCTTTTAAAACAATTACCTCTGAAAAGAGCCTTTCTGCTGAGATGGGAAAAAGAATTAAGCCACTCTTTCTCTGATTCCCAAATTAATCTAATTTATAAATTTTCACATGGCCCTTCACAATGTGTGAGAGCCCAAGAAAACAGCTACAAAATAATAACTCATTGGTATACAACACCTCTCCTGTTACATAAGTGGTTCCCCACTACGCCAGATACATGTTGGAGGTGCAAAAGGGACAGAGGCTCATAGCTTCATATTTGGTGGCACTGCCACATCATAAAAAATTTTGGAACATTATATCTCAAACCTTAGACAAAGTGGTGCGTAAACATATAAAACTAACTCCAGAACATGTTTTCCTTAATCTACCAGTAGTTCCAAATAATAAACATTTATCTAAACTGGTCTCTTTCATCTTAACAGCCGGTAAGCTTCTTATACCTACGTTTTGGCACTTGTCTAATATTCCAAGCATAAATCAGCTATTACTTAAGATTGACCAACTGTATCACACCAAAGAATTAGCAGCATTAGCCACACATAGCCTTTTGCCCTTTTCGCAGGTCTGGAGTCCTTGGGTGACGTACAGGAATTCAGATAAATTCATATCCCTGTGTGTGTCTGATTCTGCGCCTTGATATTGAACATGACCAATGTGCCAATGGACCATGTCCCTTTTACCTTTATCCCTGGTTCCCCTCTCCCTCCTCCCCTTCCCCTCCTTCCCATCCCCTTGTTGTCTCCTTTAGGTTGCCTCCCCCGTTTTTGTGCTCTGGTTCTGCATTTGGTTAGTTAATTAACTCACCCATGATACTCCAGAGCTTCAGTTAAATCATTATGTTCATTTGTCGATTGATAGTAACCAAGAATCACTCATTTCTTTATTAATGATATTTTGATAGAGACGTTTGCATCTTCATTTTCGTAAACATGGAAATTATTGAAGGTCATGTGTATCTACGAGGCATGTATGACTATGAATACTGTACTATTTGCTTCTTCTGTCTCTCATGTTTAATTGGACAATATATTTATGCTGATACTTTTCACCTAGTGATTCTCAATAAATAAATCATTGAAAACAAAACAAAACGTTGTTCCCATGGTGCTTGTTTTCTTCTATGACTGAGATCTTCGTGTGCACCAGAAACACGTCAGAGAGTTGCTTTACTGATCGTGCTGGACTCTCATGATGCTCGGTGGAACGTTGGCCTCATTCATAGATTGTGAACGGTGTAACAAAGACCATTGTTTTCATTGAATTATTCCCAGTTGTGGTATCTTTGGTAGAATGGGGCAAGTTTTTTTTTTCAAAATAAATAAAATGATTTTAGTGTATTCTGATAATAAAGGTGTAGTTTTTACAGTTGTAGGTGATGAAATTGTTGAGGCACTTGGTGCTTTGTTGCATGAAGTCAAGCATTTGGTGAAAAGCTAAGTATTTAAAAGGCAAAAAGACAGAAAATGATATTACACTTTTGAAATGTGGCGCTGGAGAAGGATGTCACCAATACCATGGATGGGAAGAAGAACAAACAAATCAATTTTAGAGCAAATCAAGACAAACATGTCACTTAACCCCTTAGGGACAGAGCCATTTTGCAGCTTAATGACCGGTCCAATTTTTACAATTCTGACCACTGTCAATTTATGAGGTTATAACTCTGGAACGCTTTAACGAATCCAGCTGATTCTGAGAAGGTTTTTTCGTGACATATTGTACTTCACGTTAGTGGTAAAATTTCTTTGATATGACTTGTGTTTATTTATGAAAAAAAATGGAAATATAGCGAAAATTTTGAAAATTTAACTATTTTAAAACTTTAAATTTTTATGCCCTTAAATCAGAGAGATATGTCACACAAATTTCTTAATAAATAACATTTCCCACATGTCTACTTTACATTAGCACAATTTTGGGAACAAAATTTTTTTTTGTTACGAAGTTATAAGGGTTAAAAGTTGACCAACGATTTCTCATTTTTACAACACCATTTTTTTTTTTAGGGACCACATCACATTTGAAGTCACTTTGAGGGGTCTATACGATAGAAAATACCCAAAAGTGACACCATTCTAAAAACTTCACCCCTCAAGGTACTCAAAACCACATTCAAGAAGTTTATTAACCTTTTACGTGCTTCACAGGAACTGAAGCAATGTGCAAGGAAAAAATTAACATTTAACTTTTTTTTGCAAAAACTTTACTTCGGAACCAATTTTTTTTATTTTCACAACAGTCAAAAGAAAAAATGAACCACAAAATTTGTTGTGCAATTTCTCCTGAATAAGCCGATACCCCATATGTGGGGGTAAACAACTTTTTGGGCGCACGGCAGAGGTCGCAAGGGAAGGAGCGCCATTTGACTTTTTCAACGCAGAATTGGCTGGACACCATGTAACGTTTGTAGAGGCCCTGATGTGTCTAAACAGTGGAAACCCATCACAATTGACCCCATTTTGGAAACTAGACCCCCTAAGGAACTTATCTAGATGTGTGGTGAGCATTTTGAACCTCCAAGTGCTTCACAGAAGTTTATAACATAGAACAGTGAAAATAAAAAATCATATTTTTTCCACAAAAACAATCTTTTCACCCCAATTTTTATTTTCCCAAGGGTAACAAGACCCCAAAAGATTTTGAGCAATTTGTCCTGAGCATGCTGATACCCCATATGTGGGGGTAAACCACTGTTTGGGTGCATGGCAGAGCTTGGAAGGGAAGGAGCGCCGTTTGACTTTTTCAACGCAGAATTGGCTGGACGTCATGTCGTATTTGTAGAGGCCCTGATGTGTCTAAACAGTGGAAACCCCCCACAAGTGACCCCATTTTGGAAACTAGACCCCCTAAGGAACTTATCTAGATGTGTGGTGAGCACTTTGAACCTCCAAGTGCTTCACAGAAGTTTATAACATAGAACAGTGAAAATAAAAAATCATATTTTTTCCACAAAAACAATCTTTTCACCCCAATTTTTATTTTCCCAAGGGTAACAAGACCCAAAAGTTTTTGTGCAATTTGTCCTGAGCATGCTGATACCCCATATGTGGGGGTAAACCACTGTTTGGGTGCATGGCAGAGCTTGGAAAGGAAGGAACACCGTTTGACTTTTTCAACACAGAATTGGCTGGACGCCATGTCGCGTTTGTAGAGGCCTTGATGTGTCTAAACAGTGGAAACCCCCACAAGTGACACCACTTTGGAAACTAGACCCCCTAAGGAACTTATATAGATGTGTGGTGAGCACTTTGAACCCCCAAGTGCTTCACAGAAGTTTATAATGCCCGGGCATGAAAATAAAAAGTCATATTTTTTCCACAAACCTGATCGTTTAGTCCCCAATTTTTTATTTTCCCAAGGGTAACAGTAGAAATTAGACCACAAAAGTTGTTGTCCAATTTGTCCTGAGTACGCTGATACCCCATATGTGGGGGGGACCACTGTTTGGGCGCACGGCAGGGCTTGGAAGGGAAGGAGCGCCGTTTGACTATTTCAAACCAAAATTGTCTGTAATTGAAATTGGACGCCATGTCGCGTTTGGAGAGCCCTTGATATGCCTAAACAGTGGAAACACCCTACAAATGACACCATTTTGGAAACTAGACCCCTTAAGGAACTTATGTAGATGTGTGGTGAGCACTTTGAACCCCCAAGTGCTTCACAGAAATTAATAAACGTAGAGCCGTGAAAATAAAAATAATTTTTTTCCTCAAAAATGATTCTTTAGCCCGGTATTTTTTTTATTTTCCCAAGGGTAACAGGAGAAATTGGACCCAAAAGTTGTTGTGCAATTTTTCCTGCGTACGCTGATACCCCATTTGTGGGGTGAAGCCACTGTTTGGGCGCATGGGAGTGCTTGGAAGGGAAGGAGCGCCATTTTGTAATGCAGACTTTGATGGAATGTTCTACGGGCGTCATGTTGTGTTTGCAGAGCCCTTGATGTGCCTAAACAGTAGAAACCCCCTGCAAGTGACAACATTTTGGAAACTAGACGCCCCCAAGGAGCTTATCTAGATGTGTGGTGAGCACTTTGAACCCCCAAGTGCTTCACAGAAATTTATTAATGCAGAGCCGTGAAAATAAAAAATCATTTTTTTCCTCAAAAATGATTTTTAGACCGCTATTTTTTTATTTTCCCAAGGGTAACAGACGAAATTGGACCCAAAAAGTTGTTGTGCAATTTTTCCTGAGTACGCTGATACCCCATATGTGGGGTGAAACCACTGTTTGGGCGCATGGGAGTGCTTGGAAGGGAAGGAGCGCCATTTTGTAATGCAGACTTTGATGGAATGTTCTGCGGGCGTCATGTTGTGTTTGCAGAGCCCTTGATGTGCCTAAACAGTAGAAACCCCCTGCAAGTGACACCATTTTGGAAACTAGACCCCCCAAGGAGCTTATCTAGATGTGTGGTGAGCACTTTGAACCCCCAAGTGCTTCACAGAAATTTATTAATGCAGAGCCTGAAAATAAAAAATATTTTTTTTCCTCAAAAATTGATTCTTTAGCCCGCTATTTTTTTATTTTCCCAAGGGTAACAGACGAAATTGGACCCAAAAAGTTGTTGTGCAATTTTTCCTGAGTACGCTGATACCCCATATGTGGGGTGAAACCACTGTTTGGGCGCATGGGAGTGCTTGGAAGGGAAGGAGCGCCATTTTGTAATGCAGACTTTGATGGAATGTTCTGCGGGCGTCATGTTGTGTTTGCAGAGCCCTTGATGTGCCTAAACAGTAGAAACCCCTGCAAGTGACACCATTTTAGAAAATAGACCCCCCAAGGAGCTTATCTAGATGTGTGGTGAGCACTTTGAACCCCCAAGTGCTTCACAGAAATTTATCAACGCAGAGCCGTGAAAATAAAAAATCATTTTTTTCCTCAAAAATGATTCTTTAGCCCGCTTTTTTTTATTTTCCCAAGGGTAACAGATGAAATTGGACCCAAAAGTTGTTGTGCAATTTTCCTGAGTACGCTGATACCCCATATGTGGGTGAAACCACTGTTTGGGCGCATGGGAGTGCTTGGAAGGGAAGGAGCGCCATTTTGTAATGCAGACTTTGATGGAATGTTCTGCGGGCGTCATGTTGTGTTTGCAGAGCCCTTGATGTGCCTAAACAGTAGAAACCCCTGCAAGTGACAACATTTTAGAAACTAGACCCCCCAAGGAGCTTATCTAGATGTGTGGTGAGCACTTTGAACCCCCAAGTGCTTCACAGAAATTTATTAACGCAGAGCCGTGAAAATAAAAAATCATTTTTTTCCTCAAAAATGATTCTTTAGCCCGCTATTTTTTTATTTTCCCAAGGGTAACAGACGACATTGGACCCAAAAAGTTGTTGTGCAATTTTCCTGAGTACGCTGATACCCCATATGTGGGGTGAAACCACTGTTTGGGCGCATGGGAGTGCTTGGAAGGGAAGGAGCGCCATTTTGTAATGCAGACTTTGATGGAATGTTCTGCGGGCGTCATGTTGTGTTTGCAGAGCCCTTGATGTGCCTAAACAGTAGAAACCCCCTGCAAGTGACACCATTTTGGAAACTAGACCCCCCAAGGAGCTTATCTAGATGTGTGGTGAGCACTTTGAACCCCCAAGTGCTTCACAGAAATTTATTAACGCAGAGCCGTGAAAATAAAAAATCATTTTTTTTCCTCAAAAATTATTCTTTAGCCCGCTATTTTTTTATTTTCCCAAGGGTAACAGATGAAATTGGACCCAAAAAGTTGTTGTGCAATTTTTCCTGAGTACGCTGATACCCCATATGTGGGGTGAAACCACTGTTTGGGCGCATGGGAGTGCTTGGAAGGGAAGGAGCGCCATTTTGTAATGCAGACTTTGATGCAATGTTCTGCGGGCGTCATGTGTTTGCAGAGCCCTTGATGTGCCTAAACACTAGAAACTCCCTGCAAGTGACACCATTTTGGAAACTAGACCCCCCAAGGAGCTTATCTAGATGTGTGGTGAGCACTTTTAACCCCCAAGTGCTTCACAGAAATTTATTAATGCAGAGGCGTGAAAATAAAAAATCATTTTTTTCCTCAAAAATGATTTATTTAGCCAGCTATTTTTTATTTTCCCAAGGGTAACAGGAGAAATTAGAACCCCAAAATTGGTGTGCAATTTGTCCTGAGTACGCTGATAACCCATATGTTGGGGTAAACCACTGGGCGCACGGCAGGGCTCGGAAGGGAGGGAGCGCCATTTGACTTTTTGAACGCTACGTCGTGTTTGGAGACACCCTGATGAGCCTTAATAGTGGAAACCCTCAATTCTAGCTCCAAACCTAACCCCAACACACCCCTAACCCTAATCCCAACCCCAATCCTAACCTATATCCCAACCCTAATTCCAACTCTAATTGTAACCCTAACCCTAATTTTAAATCTATCCCTAATTGTAACCTAACCCTAATTCTAACCCTAACCATAAGGCTAGGTTCATTTTGCGTTTTACCAGCCCGTTCAACACATAGCATTGATGGGCTGTTAACGGTATAGCATAACGCGATCGCGTTATGCTATACCCGTTAACGCAGAGGAATCATCAGATGATTCATCTGCGCTAGCGGTGACGGAGCCCAGACGCTGCAGCCCGCGTCCGAGGCTCCGTCACTGAATGATGGCACATCGCAAACGCATGCCGCTTTACGGCATGCGTCGCGATGCGCCCTCAAATGGGGGTGAATGGGAGTGTTAACGGACTGCGTTACACCGCGTTATACCGCGGTGTAACGCAGTCCGTCTAACGGACTGCCATAACGCAGTATGAACCCAGCCAAACCCTAATGCTAACCCTAACCCTAATTATAACCCTAACCCTAATGCTAACCCTAACCCTAATTATAACCCTAACCCTAATTATAACCCTAATTATAACCCTAACCCTAGCCCTAACGGAAAAATGAAAATAAATATAATTTCTATATTTTATTATATGTCCCTAACTAAGGGGGCGATAAAGAGGGGGTTATGTACTGTTTTTTTTATTTTGATCACTGTGATAGTTTATCACAGTGATCAAAATGTACTTTCTGGAGAATGAATGAAAAAAATTTTGAATCTGCTGCCAGGCAGATTCGGCGGGCACACTGCGCATGCGCCGGCCATTTTTTTTTTACAGGAAGAAGACCGGGAGGATCGGAGGACAGGGAGACCTGCCGGAGGACACCGGCAGGTACAGGGGGGTTTCGGGGGACCTGGGAACCCTAATCGCACATCAGAAGGGAGAGAAATCTTTTTTTTTTTTTGTTGCGGTCGCCGTTATGCTGTATAGCGGCGATCGCAACACCGGGATCCGTGAATACCGACCCGGATCATGTTCTCTGGGGACTCGGCTATAAAAATCAGCTTCTCTACATGTCTAACAGCCATTCCATTCCAGTGTCAGTTGAATTCCAACCAGAGTACACCTCATTCTACTTAATGTGCTTCTGATTATGTGATCACCTGAACCAAATCTTATTTAACGAAGGAAAGTATAAAAACCCTGCTGTGGTGTTCACAATCGTCTTGCAATAGGACAAGCTGGATGGCAAAACAAGTGCTAGTAAGATCCCAAAAGTAATAGGAATGAAATAATAACTTGTTAACCATGCCAAAGGAGTTGAAAAGAAAAGTATTGAGTGAGAAAAAGAAGGCTCAATTTCTAGCAGAGGGATATAGTGATCGTCATGTTGCCTCCATCCTTAAAATTTCTAAGACGGCTTTCAAATAAATACTAAATACTGACTTAACACAACTGTTATATAATTTATTGGGTCAGCCTTGTGGCCATCAACATTCCTACTATGAAAAGTTCGATAAGGCCACCAGTAGATTGTGTAACACTAATCCCGCAGTTCTTGTTCCACCAAATGTTGAGTAAGCCTAGCCATTTTTGCTCCATAGCTAATCTGAGCCTGATGGGAGATTCATGATGCTCAAACCTGTGTTTCAGAGTAAAAATTACAAGGCTGCAATAACGCCTCTCGTGTCTGCTTCACGTTACCCAAATTTTGTTGGGTTACATTAAAGTTCTATCCTAAAATTTCACATGACAATTTCTTTTCTCTATATTGGGAGAGGATGGGGAGATGTTAACTTTTTATTTTTGCTGTAATATTTTCCAGTAGTGATAAACTGCATGTATAACTTGAATGCGGTTAATAAAGCATTAAAGTTTTTACTGTGTCTCATGCCTATTAATGAACTGAGAGAATCTGACAAGTGGTGTGTGCCAGGCCAAAAATAGTAAACTAGTCCCTGTTTAGAGTAATAACATGGTAAAAGAACACCACACTCCTGTGTATAAGTGCACAAGTAGGCGCCCAATCCATAGGAAGAATTTGGCACACAAATATAGAATTTCAAGGTGAGTTGCAATCCAGTGAGAATATTAAGTTGGGGTCTGTGCATAGACCTTCCTCAGATGCATGGATTGCCACCAGAAAACAAGTGTATAGGGCTGCTTATGGGAGGCTTTAGTAGCATAGAGTAGTGGCAAATTCAGTATAGGTGTGGTGCCTTTGTAAGTCACACATCTTGATAGGCTTCCAAAGGCGCCATACCTGTAGTGGATTCTCAGTGATGGTTTGGGGAGCCATGTCATCTGCTGGTGAAAGTCCACTGTGTTCTATCAAGACCAAAGTCAGCGCAGCCGTCTACCAGGAAATTTTAGAGCTCTTCATGCTTCCCTCTTCCATCAAGCTTTTTGGAGATGGAAATTTTATTCTCCAGCAGGACTTGGCACCGCGCCACACTGCCAAAAGTACCAATAACTGGTTTAAAAACAGTATCACTGTACTTGATTGGAGTTACGGTTAGGCGAGTTTGCTGGCCATAGAGAATCTATGGGGTATTTTCAAGAGGAAGATGAGATACCAGACCCAACAAAGCAGATGAGTTGAAGGCTGCTATCAAATCAACCTGAGCTTCCATAACACCTCAGCAGTGCCACAGGATGATTGACTCCATTCCACACAGCATTGACGTAGTAATTGATGCAAAAGGTGCCCTGACCAAGTATTTAGTGCATTTACAGAACATACCGTATTTCTCGGGCTATAAGACATACTTTTTTCCCTCCCAAAATGGAGAGGGTGTATCTTATAGTCCTGATGTACCTGCTCTGGCTGTGGTGGGGAGATGGGGGACCGGTAGCGGGTCACAGGAGCAGGTGGATGAGGCTAATTCCTGTGGCCGATGCTAAAGAGAAATTAATATTCACTTAATTCCACACCCGTGGGCGTGGAGGGCAATGAATATTAATTTCTCTTTAATAGCATCCTGGTATGCAGGGCCCCATCCTTATCCTGGTATGCATGACCCCATCAGAAAAATATTAGAAAACAAACCGTTACACTTGCCTTCCCTGCGCTCCCTCGCAGCGTCTTCTGATGCCAGCAGCTGCTTTATGCTTGTAATCAGCGCATGGCAGTGATGTCATCCACTCCTTACAAGCCGAAGGACAGCTGCCAGAATAGTCACTGTGCTTCACGTCGGGACTATGTTCATGCAAGGCACTGAGTATTAATTGCTCACTCTTTAGTAGCGTGCACAGTGTCAGCCTCCGGCTTCCTTCCAACGCCCCAGTGGCCTGATTCCTCAGATTGAGCGCTAACAAATGGGCATTCACAAGTAGTGCTTATTTCTTCCCCTACATAGACTATTCGCATCAGTCATACTCACATTTGCCCTTGAGAATGGTTGTGTCTGCTAAACCAGTTGGCAGAATAACAATCCTCCCAGAGACTTTTATATGCTGTTTTATTCCTGTGGTTTTTTTAAGGATTGCAAACAAAGTAGGTTAGAACCATTTTGCATACAGACCTCATACAGTGTTCCTTCTTAGCACCCATACTTCAATACAATCGCTGAAATTCCAGTGAGATCACACATGTGAGAGCCACAGACGGCAACACTGGAACACTCACCAAGGAACAATACAATGAGATGAATTTTAATCTGATAGCTATGGTATCTGTAGTACAAGGGTGGGGAATTTTCTGGACAAAGTCATTAGGTCTAGGGTCGCCAGCCCTGTTTTTCTGTTTGCTGGTTCTTTGAATCTTATGAAGAGCGTTCATACACAGTATTCACTAATGAAGACCGTGGCACGTGTGACGTATGTGTAGAGCCCAGCTGTGCCTGGATTCTTACTTCCCATAGGGATGCACCGAAGGTAATGACCACTAGAGGACCCAATATGCATACACACATCTTCACCAATCCCTAGAGCCACTAGAGGGAGCCTTTTGAGTGTATATAAGGATGGTGAAGACACAGAGTTTTAGTCAGTCTTTGAGATTAGTTCTCTCGGAGGGAAGAAAGTGTGCAGTCTATCACACAGAGCAGAGCTCAAGAGAGAGAGAGTTCAGCTTTTTGAGAAGGAATCGGAAGTCTGCAGCTCCAAGCTTAGTTCAAACGTGTGGAGGCTAGTACAAGTGGAAGGAAAGCCACTCCAGCCTAGTCAGAACTGAGTCAACTGAGTGCAATTCAGTGAGCAAGCGTGCCGACGCTTTGAGAGCGGTGAAAAAGGGGAAGGGGATAAGAACCACACCGTACCACCCCCAAACAAATGGTCTCTGTGAAAAGATGAATCACATTGTCATTGATCTGCTGAAGACGGTACCACTTGAGGAGAGAAATCGGTGGCCAGACTTACTACCTGATCTGGTAGATCTGTACAATCACATACCTGTGAGTTCCACCAATTGCACCCCAGCCTATCTTATGCGGGTAAGACCAGGAAAGCTGCCCATGGATCTGGAACTTGGTGTTGTGGAACCAGAAGCAGAAGTTACTACTGAAGATTGGGACACAAACAGACAGGAACAGTACAGGAGAGTATAAGCCTGCGTGGAAGATAGTCTCAATAAAGAAAGGGAAAAACAAGAGGATAACTACAACAAAAGTGCGCCAGCTGAACCTTTTGTGCCTGGAGAAATTGTGCTGAAAAGAAAAAGGAGAATGCACAAATTAGATGACCAATGGGAAAGAGAGCCCTATGTCGTGCAAAATTCAAAGTTTGACAACAGGAAAACGTGTATCATTAGTAGAGATGGAGGAAAAACGACTACAACTGTATCCAGAGATCACCTAAAACTATGTCCAGATCTATTAAAGCTTCAAGAAGAAGAACCTGTCATTGACAAAGAGAAGCAAGGTGGAGTCATACATACGGACTTAGGAGATTTTCCCGCAGATTGGCCTCGTATTGGAGAAGCTGTAATCATTCCCGTACTCCAATTCTATCAACCGCAAGAAGCACTCCAACGTCAAGTTGAGCCAGTTGCAGAAGAAATAGTTCAAGAGGAACCTGCTCCAGCAGAATCTCAAGACGTGGAATCTCAAGATGTTGGGTCTCAGGAAGAAGAATCCCCTGGCGAGACAGAACCGCATCACCCAGCTGCAAGTATACTTTCCAGATCCCTAGAGAGGTTAAGGCAGTATTACAATTTACCTGCACGAAGGACAGACAGTGTATATAAGGATGGTGAAGACACAGAGTTTTAGTCAGTCTTTGAGATTAGTTCTCTCGGAGGGAAGAAAGTGTGCAGTCTATCACACAGAGAGGAGCTCAAGAGAGAGAGAGTTCAGCTTTTTGAGAAGGAATCGGAAGTCTGCAGCTCCAAGCTTAGTTCAAACGTGTGGAGGCTAGTACAAGTGGAAGGAAAGCCACTCCAGCCTAGTCAGAACTGAGTCAACTGAGTTCAGTTCAGTGAGCAAGCGTACCGACGCTTTGAGAGCGGTGAAGAAGGGGAAGAAGCAGTCCACCATCTGCCAGTGTGTGATAGTGTGAGGGTCGAGTAGGACGAAAGGCGAGTGGATAAGAAGAGAGTGACAGAGGTGGAAATAGCATTGATAGCTTACCTCTACTCTGATTAACCGGACACCGGGTCCGAGCTTGCTGGATTCTTCACGACCAGTGGGAGATACCGGAGATCCTGGAGTACTGCAAGTTCCAGGAGTCCATGAGTGTTGATACGTAACTGGGTCAGGAAGACAGGAGTCTGGTCGGCCAACCATTAGAGACTGTGTTCTTTCCAATAGAAGGCCCTACACAAAGTCAGCCGGGTGTAAAGTTGAAGACAGAGTTAGGCCTCGTTTCATACAGGTCAGAGACTCACATTACAGGAGTAAGGAGGCCCTACACCTACTTAGTGGGAAGAACTGGACGTGCATCCTTCACCCTGCCAGTATCCCGGGATGTGCCTGCAATTCCATCAGTAAAGGTACAGAAAGAGACTTTTGTGTGTGTGTTCCCATTATTACTCCTGCGGCCGAACTCCCCTCCTCCATCCTGCACCCCTACACAGCTTAACTACCCTGAAGGTCCCCAGCTTTACCTGTGGAAGGCTTAACACCTTGCTGCCTAATACCAGCCCTTCAGTGGACCTATACAGCAGCGCTGGTCACCCTGACCAGGAACCACAGGTGGCGTCACGAATATTCTTCAAACACTTTAATCCCCTGTAAATATCCCACATTTAAGGTGAGCCCCAGGGCCACGGACCGAGCTGTGTCACCGTGACATCCCTCATAGAAGTGAACGGGCTCGGTGCCGAGTACCCCACTGCCCTGGCGGGCGGCTCATATGCAAGAGTCGCAGATTCTCCTATGTGATGTACATGGCAGTCTCACCGTATCCCATTTGATGTATACAGAGCAGTCTCAATGTCTCGTATGTGATGTACTGTATATACAGCAGTCTCGGTGTATTCTATGTGATATATACAGCAAACCTCCCACATATTGTGTTTTGTAATCGGTACAGGAACCATAATGAATTCCCTACTCTGAGATATGCAGTGAAATACACATCTGTGTTCAGAACAACTTACTGTTGCGCGTTCCTTACAAAACTTACCATCGTAAAGAGTCTCTCCAATCTGATTGACGTAAACATGGAAGAGCACTTGTGAGTAACAACGTCATCCATACCACCTAACACACATCATCATATAGAAGAAGCTCCAGCCATCATATTATGGGCAAGTGAATTAATTGTTTGACTATAGAGAAACATTTTTAAGTTGATAATTTTGTATGGCTCAAGAATGATTGTATAAATATTCAAATGGCCCATTACAGAAAAAAAGGTTCCCCACCCCTGCTATAAAGAAAGAAATGAGCGCTACTTGTGAGAGGGCTACTGGAAAACTTCAACTGGAGTGGTCTAAACCACTCGGATCATGAAGAATGGTGGGACAATTCAGAGACATCATCTCTTTTTCTGTGTGTACCTAAATTGTTTCAATCGAGAGTATGAACTAGCACTAGGAAGAATATCTCCTCTTATGACGGACACTGTCTAAGGACTGACAGTTGGTCTGTTAATGGGATTTGTCTCCATGAGCTCCCAGTTGTTTTTTTAGGTGTGTTTTTAAACATTTGGCAATGATATAAGGGGGAATTATTATTATTATACATTTTTATAGCGCCATTTATTCCATGGTGCTTTACATGTGAAGAGGGGCAAATATAGACAAGTACAGTAAACATGAGCAATACAAGGCACACACAAGTACAGAAGGAGAGAGGACCCTGCCCGCAAGGGCTCACAGTCTACAGGGATGGGTGAGGATTCACTAGGAGAGGGTAGAGCTGGTCGTGCGGTGGTTCAGTAGACTGATGATCACTGCAAGTTGTAGGCTTGTTGGAAGAGGTGGGTCTTCAGGTTCTTTTTGAAGGTTTCCATGGTAGGCGCGAGTCTGATGTGTTGAGGTAGAGAGTTCCAGAGTATGGGAGAGGCACGGGAGAAGTCTTGTATGCGGTTGTGGGAAGAAGAGATAAGAGGGGAGTAGAGGAGGAGATCTTGAGAGGATCGAAGGTTGCGTGTGAGTATGTACCGGGAGACCATGTCACAGATGTATGGAGTAGACAGATTGTGGATGGCTTTGTAGGTCATGGTTAGGGTTTTGAACTGGAGCCTCTGGACGATGGAAGCCAATGAAGGGCTTGGCAGAGAGGAGAGGCTGGGGAATAACGGGGAGACAGGTGTATTAGTCGGGCAGCAGAGTGCAAGATGGATTGGAGTGGTGCCAGAGTGCTAGAGGGAAGGCCAGAGAGTAGGAGGTTGCAGTAGTCGAGGCAGGAGATGATGAGTGCATGCACTAGTGTTTTTGTAGTTTTATGGTTAAGAAATGCACGGATCCAGGAAATATTTTTGAGTTTGAGACGGCAGGAGGAGGCAAGGGTTTGGACATGTGGCTTGAAAGAGAGGGCAGAGTCGAAGATCACTCAGAGGCACCGAGCATGCGGGACTGGGGAAAGTGAGCAGCCATTGACGTTGATGGACAGGTCTGGTGGGGGGGTAGAGTGAGATGGGGGAACGATGATGAATTCTGTTTTGTCCATGTTCAGTTTTAGAAAGCGAGCAGAGAAGAAAGCAGAAATAGCAGACAGACATTGTGGGATTTTGGTCAGTAAGGAGGTGAGGTCAGGTCCAGATAGGTAGATCTGCGTGTCGTCGGCGTAGAGATGATACTGCAAACCATGGGATTCTATGAGCTGTCCCAGGCCGAGGGTGTAGATGGAGAAGAGTAGGGGTCCTAGAACTGAGCCTTGGGAAACACCGACAGACAGGGGGCGAGGTGAGGAGGTGGTGTGGGAGAGGGAGACACTGAATGTTCGGTTTGTTAGATATGATGAGATCCAGGATAGGGCCAAGCCTGTGATGCCAAGAGATGAGAGAATCTGTAGCAGGAGGGAATGGTCCACAGTGTCGAAGTCAGAAGACAGGTCCAGGAGGAGGAGGACAGAGTAGTGTCGCTTGCTCTTGGCGGTTAGTAGGTCGTTGGTGACTTTAGTTAGGGCAGTTTCAGTTGAGTGATGCAGTCAGAAGCCTGATTGTAAGCGGTCAAAGAGGGAGCAGGAGGAGAGGTGGGAGGACAGTTCAAGATGGACATGCTGTTCCAGTAGTTTGGAGGCATAAGGGAGAAGAGATATCGGGCGATAGCTAGACACAGAGGATGGGTCAAGGGAGGTCTTTTTGAGAATGGATGTGATCGAGGCATGTTTGAAGGATGAGGGGAAGACACCATTTGTAAGTGAGAGGTTGAAGAGGTGTGTTAGAGTAGGGGTGAAGACGGTGGCGAGGCTAGGGATGAGGTGGGGTGGGAGCGGGTCAAGCATGCAAGTGGTGAGGTGTGATCTTGATAGGAGGGTGGAAAGCTGATCTTCTGTCAAGGTGGAGAAGTTGGTTTTGGAGGAAGAGGGTTGAGCAGCTAAGAGGGGCAATGGGGGCTGTGGGCCAAAGCTTTCTCTGATCGTATCGATGTTCTGCTTAAAGAAAGAGGCAAAGTCTTCAGCAGAAATGAGAGGAGAAGGAGGAGGTGCTGTGGGACAGAGTAGAGAATTGAAAGTGTTGAAGAGCTGTTTAGGGTTGTGAGACAGGGAGGATATGAGAGATGAGAAGTAAGTTTGCTTTGCAGCACTGAGCGTGGACTTGAAGCTGGTGAGGGACTGCTTGTATGCGGTTAGGTGCTCGGCAGAGCGGGATTCTCCAGACTTATTGAAGTTTAGAATGTCTAACTGCATATCGCTCTATATTAAGTGCTAAAAGAAGAGTAAATCAACTCTGCTTCTTTGTGTAGGATCCAATTAATCAAGCAATAAGTCAGTTTTCTGCTGTAAAACAACTTGAAACAGTGCAAAATGTGATTTCTGTCATTTATACTCCAATTTTGATCCATAAGAAAGACGGACATGTGAACAGCTCCATAGATTATCAGATTCTTTATATTATTATTATTATGCATTTATATAGCGCCATTTATACCATGGCGCCTTACATATCAAAAGGGAAAAATATAGACAGGTACAATAAACATGTGCTAGACAAGGGACACACAAGTACAGAAGGAGAGAGGACCCTGCCCGCCAGGGCTCACAGTCTGCAGGGATGGGTGAGAATACACAAGGAAAGGGTAGAGCTGGTCGTGCGATGGTTCAGTAGACTGAGGATCATTGCAGGCTGTAAGCTTATATTGTGCAGCTGTTCCCATCACGCTTGGAGGGTTCCCCTTGCTGAGTTGTGCTAGATTATAGGCACAACTCTACTTCTTGCAGTGTCAGATCCTTTCTCTGAATCCACTCGTCATCGGGATCAGTAATATCCTAAGACTATCAGTGATCAAAAAGTAGGAAAAGTTGTATCCTGAGAAGGCTGAAAAAGCGATGACTATACGGTGTCATAGGATCCTAGCCTGATAATCCATTGGATCCAGTGGCATTTATTTGCTTTTTTAGCCTTCATTGGATTAACCTCTTCACCCCCAGGGGTGTTTTGCACGTTAATGACCGGGCCAATTTTTACAATTCTGACCACTGTCATTTATGAGGTTATAACTCTGGAACGCTTCAACGGATCTTGGCAATTTTAAGAATGTTTTCTCGTGACATATTGTACTTCACGTTAGTGGTAAAATTTATTCGATATAACTTGTGTTTATTTTTGAAAAAAATGCAAATATGGCAAAAATTTTGAAAATTTTGCAATTTTCATACTTTGAATTTTTATTCGCTTAAAACAGAGAAATATGTCACAAAAATAGTTAAGAAATAACATTTCCCACATGTCTACTTTACATCAGCACAATTTTGGAACCAAAATTTTTTTTTGTTAGGAATTTATAAGGGTTAAAAGTTGACCAGCGATTTCTCATTTTTACAACAAAATTTACAAAGCCATTTTTCTAGGGACCACCTCACATTTGAAGTCACTTTGAGGGGTCTATATGGCAGAAAATACCCAAAAGTGACACCATTCTAAAAACTGCACCCCTCAAGGTACTCAAAACCACATTCAAGAAGTTTATTAACCCTTCAGGTGCTTCACAGGAGCTGAAGCAATGTGGACAGCCAAGATATGCAGACTGCTGTGGCCTGGTATTATCAGGCTGGCAAGGTCCATGGATATTGGATCCTTACCAGCCTGAAAAACCAGGCCTCAGCAGTCTGCTTCATCTGGCTGGTTAACAAAAATCGGGGGGACCCCACGCCAATTTTTTTTCGAGGGGATCCCCTATTTTTGTTAACCAGCCAAGATATGCAGACTGCTGTGGCCTGGTATTATCAGGCTGGCAAGGTCCATGGATATTGGATCCTTACCAGCCTGAAAAACCAGGCCTCAGCAGTCTGCTTCATCTGGCTGGTTAACAAAAATAGGGGGGACCCCACGCCAAATTTTTTTCGAGGGGATCCCCTATTTTTGTTAACCAGCCAAGATATGCAGACTGCTGTGGCCTGGTATTATCAGGCTGGCAAGCAGGGTCGGACTGAGGCACCGGGACACCGGAGAAACCTACGGTGGGCCCCAGCTCCTGCGTGGTGGGCCCTGATTTGAAAGGATAGGTCGCGGGGCAGAGGGGGTGGTGGCCCGGTGCCCGCGCTCTGAGGGGGCCCACCCGGAGCTACGATACAGTTACATTCTGCGGCAGAGCAGGGAGAATCGCTCTCCCTGCTTGCCGCCCGGAAGCTATGGGGCCTGAACAGGCGTTGGGGGGGCCCGGTGCCAGCAGTGGGCCCCCCACCCGTCATCGGAGGGTCAGCTGTATCGGCATCCAGCCGATAAAGCTGACCGCATGGAGAGAGAAGGAGCGAGCGCTCCTACTCTCCCATAATCCCCCTCTCAGCGTATGACAGCGGGCGCAATAACATCACCTGCCGACGCCAGCTGTCAGACGCTGAGAGGGAGAACAGTGAGCAGCACAGGAGCCGGGAGGTGAGGTTTTTTTTTGATTTTTTTTTTAATGGGGGTGCAGTCGAGTCCTGGCTGGAGAAGTCGTCATGTCGGTGTGGGCCAGATGGAAAAGACATGAAAAGTGAACAATTCCATTGGAAAGAACATCAGCGGTAAGTCATTATCTGTACCTGTGCTGTAATCTATTATATGTTCTGTAGGACTGGTATTATTTAACACAGACCATATGGCGGTAATATCAATATTGGTCTTTTTATATAGAGATTATTTTGGCCAACAGCGCGGTCATTTGCTGAGGTTCTCTGATGATGGGCCCACTCAGAAGTTTTGTCCCCACTAAACCAAAACCCTAGCTACGCCTATGGCTCTCTCTCTAGTCTTTCTTTCTCGCTCTCTGTTCTTTCCTTCTCGCTCTCTGTTCTTTTTTCTCTCTGTTCTTTCTTTCTCTCTTTTCTTTTTTTCCTCTCTTTCTTTCTCTGTTTGTTCTTTCTCTCTCGCTGCTCTTTCTTTCTTTTCCTCAGTACCAGCCACTGTGCCCTCATTACCAGTCAGTGTGATCAGCAGTGCTAAATGGTTACGCTTGGGGCGAGGATATGGGTGTGATTAGCTGTGAAATGGGTGTTGTCGGGGCGTGGCCTAAAATTTTCAGCGGCGCGCAACACGCGCCTCAGCCTTTAATCCTCTTTCCTGTCTTCCAAATTTGGGAGGTATGCTGTATGACCTCCCTACAACTTCTGGCCATGCTCCTGATGGTCTCGTGAGGGATCTCCTCCCACACCTGGACTAAAGCATCCACCAACTCCTGGACAGTCTGTGGTGCAACGTGGCATGGCCTAAAATTTTCTGCAGCATGCACAGCGTGCCACAGCCTTTGTCCCTCTTTCCCTTATTCAAAGGTTGGGAAGTATGATGTTGGGCCGCAAGAATATATTTTCTCTGGTGGGCCCAAGGTACTCCAGTCCGACGCTGCTGGCAAGGTCCATGTATGTTGGCTCCTTAACAGCCTTAAATACCATGCCTCAGCAGCAGGGGCGTACATATAAATCATGGGGCCCCATAGCAAAAGTCTGAATGTTCCCCACCCCCCCAAAAAAAAGACCCAGAGGCATTGTAAATGTAAAGTGCCAGCACAGTGAGGGAAGTTGAGTCGCACAGAGACAGGGGTTTTGGGGGTACTCGGCACCGATCACGTCGACTTCTATGGGGGATGTCACGAGTAGCACAGCTCGGTCCGTGACCTGGGCGATCACTGGAATGTGGGATATTTCCAGGGGATGATAGAATGTTCGTGTAGTTTGTCGTGACGCCACCTGTAGTACCTGGTCAGGGTGTCCAGCGCTGCTGTGCAGGTCCTCTGGAAGGGATGGTGTAGTGCAGGTAGGTGAAAAGTCTTCTACAGGTAACACGCTATCCTTCCAGGGCAGATAGATGTGAGATAGAGCAATGGTGCAAAGTGATGTAGCAGAGTGGACTATGCGACGTAGTAAGAAAGCAGGAAACACTTCAAGTTAAACGTTGCATAATAAAATTTTTAATAATAACATTACAAAAGTGCAAATGGCTTATATTATGTGACATGTTTTGTTACTGTTCATACCCTTGATATGTGTTATACATGTGTGTTAATAAATACATATTCAACAAAAGTGCAAATAGCATTAGTGCTGAAGTTCGTGGAGACTTCTTAGGACTACAACCCCACCGGGGTAACTTCACAGTGTCCTTTACTTGTGCTTGTGGAGGACCCGCTCCAAACCTCCAACTGTGGTCTTGGGTGGGCTGCAAGACTTTCCTTGAGCAGACCTCACTTTCGGCCACACCAAACGGGTTTTTTAGTTTCTGAGGTAGTTGAAAATAGTGCACAGTAAAGTTTTTTGTAAAACCAAGATGGAGCACCGAAGTGCCAACTATTTACAGAAAAATTTGTGAGCCAGTACAGTTCATGGCTTCAAAGTTCAACATTTTCATTACAGTGAAACACCATTACCCAACCTGGGTATATTAAGGCAACAATAAACTTGTTCTTCTGAACATTCACCCGTCCGGGTACATCAAACCATTACCCAACCTGGGTATATTAAGGCAATAAACTTCTTTTTATGAACATTCACCCGTCCGGGTACATCAATAATTTAACTATTTACATACAGAGACCCTGTCCGGATTATTTAGACTTCTTTGGCTGGCCTCTTCCAGGTACCACCTGGTACTCTTCTGGAGCTTGCCAAACATCCGTGACAGGAGGGTCCACCCAGACCTGATGACGTCGTGTGGCCTGTACAGTGACGTCGTGACCCGCTATCTGGGTCTGTGTGGCCACCTCTTTCATCTCCCTCCGGGTCTGGACCCCTATGTCCCGGACTGAACGAACCCCAGGGGGCCTAACAGGCGCCGGGTACGGGCCAGCTATCATTATCATGTCCATAGCTGGGGCTGCTGAGGAGACCACTGAGGGAGGCTGGGGAGATTTACGGCGTGGGGTGGGCACTTGTGCAGAGGCCTGGTTGGGGGAGGCTGAAGGCTCGTAGGGTCTGTCAGTTTCCTGACACTCTGGGGAGTAGGGGTCGCACCTGGTAACATTTAGGGCGTACCATCCATTGTAACCCCAGTGTCGGGTGTAAGTCACCAAGTCTCCTGGCAACAGGTCCCTCCCCGGGTGTCCTTCTGGGAGGTGAGCCTCCACGTCCCGCCGGGTTACAAAAACTTCTAAATAAAGTCCAGGCTCCTGGATGAAGCCCCAAACACCTTTTAACTTAAAGTTCCGTACTGCACCCTTACGCCGCGGCTCCCTCACCGTACTTTTATCCTTTCTCATACGTGCCTTCTCTGCCAGGTCCTTCTCCAGGTGACGTTGCCGAAGCTTTTGGGATTCTCGCTGCTCCCTTTGTCGCTCTGCTTCCCGCTCCCGACGTCTCCACTCTTCCTCCTGACGCCGGTTGTAATTCTCCTCCACCAGCATCTCCATGTCTCCACCATCAAACGCCAGCTTACGATGTACGGTTTGCGGCAGCTCTCCTGGCGCCCGCCAGTCCTGGCGGCGCTCACCTGCGGCGGAAGCAGCCGGCTCTGGAACAGATGACGGTCGGGGCTCCGATACAGGCAGGTAGAGCTCTGGTGCCTGCGCGGCCTCCTCCATGAGGACGGGTGTCGCTTCTTCTGCCTCAGCGACGGGGGCAGACAGCGGGATCTAGGGTGCTGGTGCGGCGTTTTCTGCAGGAACGGGTGCCTCCACTGTGATACTGGCAACCGGTTCAGATTGCAAGGGCTGGGATGCCCGCACGGCCTCCTGTACTGGAACGGGTGCCTCCACTGAGATACTGGCAACCGGTTCAGATTGCAAGGGCTGGGATGCCCGCACGGCCTCCTGTACTGGAACAGGTGCCTCACCTTCCGGTACAGACACTTCAGGGGGTAAGAGGGATTGGCGCCGCTCCAATTGTAGTTTTAGGGCCCGCCAGCTCGCTTCCATCCTGGCGACCTCCTCCCGGTGCCGGGCCAGGTCTCTCAGGGTATCCTCCGCTTCTTCCAGCGTAGGAGGGTTTCCAGGCCGGGTGCCAAACGGTTGCTCCGTGGCGATCGGGTCGCTTTCGTGGGGGGAGAGCTCTGACTCCTCCATCCCTTCCCACTTCTGCTCACGTCCATTCGCCATCTCAGCAAAGTCACATGTGTCATTAGCATCAGGAGAGGCGACATCTTTTGTAGGGAGGCGGGACCTTCGCGTTCGTTTACGCCCACTGAGGAGGATGAGGAGGCGGAACTCCAGAGCTGTCGGGCACGATCTTACATTGCAGTAACATTTAGAGTGTGCGGACATCGTTTTCGCGCCACGGAGTGAGTGTACGCCCACGAGAGCACCCCCTTATTCTTCACCTGTGCCTCGTGGCGCAGATATGACGGAAAAATGCCAAATACAGTCTATGATGATTTTTGCAATTCTCAAGCAAAAAAACAGTTCAATTAAGGCACACAGGACTCGCTTATAGCGAGCTTCTGAATCCTGTTCGCTGGGTGCGATGCAACATCTCTGTGGCGACTGGACCCTCGGGTGCTTCTGTCTTTTCACAAATGCCGGCTTTACCCGGCAATTGAATCAGAGGCTATTTTACTATGTAGAGGTGAATAAACTATAAATATATGTATATATATATATATATATATATGTCACAATGACATGTGTGTATATATATATATATATATATATATGTATTCTAAGTGTGTATATTTTGTGTTTACAAGGAAAGAAAGTGTTTTTTTAGTTGCGATATTTTGTTCCCATAGACTTACATGGGACTTCCGGTATCGGAATCGGATATCGCCGATAGTTAGTGATATCGGCGATACCATTCCGATCCGATATTTTTAGATATCGAGCAGTATCGCTCAACACTAGTGGCCAGTCATAATTCAGAGTTTTATGATGTCTGGTCAATGACTGAAGATAACTATTTTCCATGATTCCTCCATGGACATACTATATCTATTCGGCCCAGACTGTTATTTTCATCGACAAATGTAAGTGGCAGCAGGATACGTCTCGCACCGTTCATCTTGGAGGGGTGCTTGGCACAAACATGAAAAGAGTAAAAAGACCTGTGTGTTAATGTCAGTCGACTTTCGTAGACATGAGGTTGTTGGTTGAACACTCCGAAATTGGCTTGACCAACAAAACTCATGTAAAGCCAGTATAAGACTATACCTCATTGTAGAGATTAATCAAAATGGGTGCAGATCAAAAGTAGTGAAGTTGATCATAGCAATCAATCAAATTCAAGCTATAATTTTCCAGAGACCAAGAGTTATTTTAATGAATTTCTTACACTGTGTTTTATTGTATTCTTTTCCAAACAAATTAATATAATGTAATCTTGCGTTTAAATAAAAATGTCTCCAGTTGCTCAGCATCATATGATGTGGAACTAACAAAATTCCCGCTGAGGTCCCTGTGGAGAGGCTGAGACTGAATTATTCAGCGTGGGAACGCTCGAGGCTTACGTCAGCTCCTCATCGGCTGGGCCCAGCGGCTACGAAGACGGAAGAACAACAACCGGATCTCAACTCCACAGAACGTCCGAGAAGCTAAGTGACACTCTGTTACCGTTGTTTATTACCTGAGGGCATTGGACAGCCATATCGCGGCCCTATAGGCCCTGACTTTCGTCGAGTATTCGTCAGTTCTCTATATTGTGTTTGTGTATGGTTTCCCTGCGTGCAGAACCAATTTTCTGCCAGTTTTCCATTGAAAAACTCCCCTTATAAATTTATAGTTAAAGCTTGCCCGTCTCCGACTCGTCACTGCATCCCGCGTACCTGCGAATACCACATGGGTAAGAATGCTGCCTGGACACGGGGGCGGACTGTGAGACATGGGGACATGATTGCTGGACATGGGGGCAGAATGCTGGACATGGGGGCAGAATGCTGGACATGGGGCAGAATGCTGGACATGGGGCAGACTGTGAGACATGGGGCAGAATGCTGGAAATGGGGGCAGACTGAGACATGGGGCAGAATGCTGGACATGGGGCAGACTGTGAGACATGGGGCAGAATGCTGACATGGGGCAGACTGAGACACGGGGTAGAATGCTGGACATGGGGCAGAATGCTGGACACGGGGGCAGAATGCTGGACATGGGGGCAGACTGTGAGACATGGGGCAGAATGCTGGACATGGGGGCACACTGTGAGATGTGGGGCAGAATGCTGGACATGGGGACACACTGTGAGAAGTGGGGCAGAATGTTGGACATGGGGGCAGACTGTGAGACATGGGGCAGAATGCTGGACATGGGTCAGACTATGAGACACGGGAGCAGAATGCTGGACATGGGGCAGAATGCTGGACATGGGGGCAGAATGCGAGACACGGGGCAGAATGGAGATAAGAGGCATGATTGGAGACCCTGGGGCAGAATGGAGATACAGGGGGCATGATTGGAGACACGGGGCAGGATTGCAGACATGGGGGCATGATTGGAGACATAGGAGGCAGAATAGAGATACGGGCATGATTGGAGACACAGGGGCGAGGATGAAAGACATGGGGGCATGACTGGAGACACTGGGGGCAGGATTGGAGACAGATGGGGCAGAATGGAGACACACGGGGCAGGATTGCAAACATGGGGGCATGATTGGAGACTTAGGGGGCAGAATGGAGATACGGGCATGATTGGAGACACGGGGCAGAATGGAGATACGGGGCATGATTGGAGACATGGGGCAGGATTGGAGACAGATGGGGCTGGGTTGGAGACAGATTGTGCAGGATTATGGGGCAGGATGGATACGATGGAGACAGATGGGGCAGGATGGGGAGAGCATATGGGGCAGAATGGATATTCATGAGGGCAGGATGGGAGAACATATGGCTGAAGCCAGGAATGAGACACACGGGGCCAGGATGGGGAATATTATTACCATAGGGGCTAATTAAGGGATATTACTGCAGTGATATATTTTATTTTTTGAGTATACTGTTTTAAATGGGGGGGTGGTCCTGTTACTGTGTACAGTGATACTATGTCGCCTTTTTTTCTTCATGTGGTGTAATGTAGAAGTTGGGAAAAATTAAGTAATGTGTTCTGCAAGCGGAGCTCGAGATAACTGTGTTATTTTCTGCAGAAACGAGCCCTGGCTGGAAGAAGTGATGGTGGGCTGTGCTGGATGAAAGATGAAAAACAAAGATGAAAGACTTCACCTAGAGACATCACTGGTGAGTCGGTGTTACCTGTACACTGACACTATACACTGTATACTATATACAGAAGTCCTGTGTACAATGTCATCAGTGAACACTGTATTACCTGTACACAGACACTGCATACTGAGTACAGATCTCCTGTGTATAATGGCACTTAGGCTGGAGTCACACAGAACGATTAAAAAAACGGTCCGATTTTGTAAATGCGATAATCACACAACAGTTCTCCGTATGTTGATCCGTATGTAATCCGTTTTCAATGCGATGATGCAATTTCCTCGCATGTCAGGATCCGTATGGCATCCGTATGGCATTTCATTTCTCACTGCTTTTCCCCTTTGAATTTAATGGCTCAATGGGCTGTAATGAGTAAAATATGTGCGTATTTCTCGCAAGTCACACTGATGGTCCGTGTGATGTCCGTTTTTTTGTCGCACCCATAGACTTGCATTGGCGATTCTGAGCCGAGATACGCGTACAATCGCAGCATGCTGCGATTTCACTCGCGCGTATAAAACACGCGAGAAAAAATCGGCTGATGGGACCTGCCCCATAGAATAACATTGGGACGAGTGCTATGAGATTTTTTATCGCCTAGCACTCGTCCGTATTATACGGTAGTGTGACTCCGGCCTTATGGTGATAGTATTGTGTTTTTACTACTGATCAGTATTGAAGTATTCAGTCACTATGTGGTGGTAATATGTGGTCTGGCCATCGTGCGGTGGTATTTGTCCCTTGTATGTGGTGTTATTGGTCATTTTAAAAATTGAAAAATAAATAAAAATATACCTAAATTGTATTGGATATTTTAACAAATATTTAATAGGTTACAGTAGAGTAGGGCCCGGCCAAAAGAGTGTACTGTGTTATTGTGACAGCTAAAAAATCTTTGGCCAAAAAAAGCTGATGGCTATATGTGTGATCTGGTGATGGGAACTGTTAGGCTAAGTGCACACGTTTGCAGAATGTTTGCAGAATATCCTGAGCAAAACCGGACTTTTTGCGCGGCAAAACGCGCGTTTTTTGGCGGATTTGCGCGTTTTTGTGCGTTTTGCGCGTTTTGACGCGTTTTACCGCGATTTTCCTGAACTTTCTAGGTCAATAATAAAGAGGAAAAACGCTAGAAATCCGCAAATTAATGGACAAACTGCTAGATTTTCCGCGATGCGTTTTTTTGGGGAAAAAACGCACATGTGCACAAAATTTGCAGAATTCATTCTAAATGATAGGATGCTTAATACATGCGTTTTTGACGCGTTTTTCCGCGAAAAACGCGAAAAACGCAATATTCCTGAACGTGTGCACTTAGCCTTAAGTAGATAGGTGAGAAGTGAATTTTTCCAAGAGAGAGCAGTGTATGTGGACAGTTCGAGGGGTGGAGGCGTCTGGAATAATCTGTTTCAGGTATATGATGACCCCGTCACATGACCGGGGGGCCCACAGAGTCTGAACAGCCCGGGGCCCTGGCTACCCTTAATCCACCCCTGCTTCTGGATATTTCCTATTGGGCCTTGAGGATGCGTCCTTTTAACTGTCCCTTCAATTTGTTCCCACTACATAACAAATCATTAGGCCTGACCCCTTGCGGAAACTAGTCTCGAAAGCTTGCAATTTGTTACCATCTTTTCAGTTAGCCATTAAAAGGTATCAACCACTGAGGACTCTCAATTCTAAATATTTTTTTTTACAAAAAAAACAGCAATTCTATATTTATTCCTTTTTACTCACTCTTCGGTATAATTGTCATGTTTTCTTTAGTATATGGATTTATACCATCACGTCAATACCAAATTTATACAGGCTTTTTTTAATGTTTTACTGTTTTTGCACAAAAATTTACTTTTTAAGTAAAACATATGCTGTATATTATTTGGATCACCATTTTTTTTCTTAGTCTCTTTTTTTTTTTAAAGTACATACAACTTTTTGATCCCTGTTCAAATTCTTTTTTTTTTGGTTGCAGGCACGAACAAAAAACATTAAATCTGGAGTTGTTTTTCATTTTTTTTTGTATTTTTTTATGTTGCAAACATATGACAAGAAGCAGTGATCAAAATCACCATTTTTTGTGCCTTGCCTGGCTGATAACAGAGAACAATGGCAGAATTAGTGTCAATAACGCAGCTAATGGTGACCACCTCTGCTGCCTCATAACACAAAGCAAAGAACAATGTCTAGGACGAGGCACATAAAAAGTGACAAAGATCTCACACTTTCTGACAAATTTGGTCTTCATGATAATGGCGGCGGCCAGCGCCGGAGACAAATTCCTGACTGACATTGGAATGAATAGTTCAGCCCTACGCTGCAATGGACCGTCCCAACCTGGTGACATCATATAAGCCTCGCCCAATCAGCTTCCACTTCCAGTTGCGTTGACGGTTTAAAAGTTGTCGGTTTCGTTCTCTGCTCCCGCCCGGCGTCATGTGAGTGTGTGAGGGGCCGAGTGACGGGCGGGGAGAGCGCATGTACTGGGTGCTGCACAGGGCCACAGGCGCCCGCTCCTATCTTATGTGGCTCCACCCTTAACCCTATAGCGTCTGGCACAAGGTTCTCCAACTTCCCTGTTGTCGCCGTTCAGTCCGTTTCTGTGTCTGTAATGACTTGTATCTGTTGGGGAGTCCATGGTGTTGGGGTGTGTCCTGCCTCTTCACCCCTGCCATATTGCAGACCTGGGGTAAATGGTGACTTGTGAGCTCCGCTGCTGCTATACTGGAAAGTTCATGATGGAGTCGCCTCAGCCTGGAAATGGGACCTGCCCCCCATGTAGATGTGTCCATGGTTACTGACTTGCCATTACATATTACATCCCAGGGCTGTGGGGAGCACCCCTTAGAGGTTGGGGGGCTGCTGTGTGGTCAGTCCCCTTTATATTAGAGCTGAGCTTCCTATAAATCCATTATAGTTAACGGTAATGCTTAAAGGGAATCTGTCACCCCATTTTTGGCCTATGAGATGCGACCACCTCCATCAGGGCTTATCTACAGCATTCTGTAATGCTGTAGATAAGCCCCCGATGTCACCTGAAAGAGAAGAAAAACGAGTTATATTATACTCACCAAGGGGAGGTCCGCCGTCCGGTCCGATGGGCGTCGTGGTGCGGTTCGGCGCCTCCTATCGTGTAGTGAAGCCGGCCTCTTCTCTGCATCCCGTTGCGGCTCCTGCGCAGGCGCACTGCTCTGCTCTGGTGAGGGCAGAGCAGAGTACTGCAGTGCTCAGGCGCCGGGAAATGTCAGAGGTCCGGCGCCTGCGCACTGCAGTACTCTGCTTTGCCCTCACCAGGGCAGAGCAGTGCGCCTGCGCAGGAGCCGTGACAGGACTGAAAGAAGAGGCCGGCTTCGCTAGAAGATGGGAGGCGCCGAACCGGACCACGACGCCCATCTGACCGGACGGTGGACCTCCCCTTGGTGAGTATAAAATAACTTGTTTTTCTTGTCTTTCAGGTGACATCGGGGGCTTATCTACAGCATTACAGAATGCTGTAGATAAGCCCCTGATGGCGGTGACCGCATCTCATAGTCCAAAAATGGGGTGACAGACTCGCTTTAAAGGGGTCTTCCAGTGGAGGGGACGGGCGACACTGACACTAGCTGGAGGTCATCACAGGTAGTCTAGTGCACACTAAGCCCAGCAGATACTCCATGGCCACAAGTATGTGCCCCCTCCACATTCCCCTACTGGAGCGTTTTTCATCTCCCATCATACAGCCATAGACATTAATATGGCGTCGACCGTGCCAAGATTTTTTAGGTGTCTGTGAGAGATTTTGCCCCTACATCCAGATGATGTTGGGGAGAGGTCGGGCTCACAATCTGAGCTGTAGTTCTTCCCAAAGGTGTTGGATGGAGCTGAGGTCCAGGCTCTGTGCAGCCGGTCATGTTCTTCCACTAAACTCCCCTGACCCTGTCTGGTTGGACCTTGTGGGCACAGTCATGATGGGAGGGCCTTCCCCAAACTGTTCCCACAACGAAGGAAGCTATAGTTGTCCATTATGTCTTGTGCTGAAGCATTAAGATTTCTCCTCACTGAGATTTGGTGGTGGCTTTACACCACTCCATCCGAAGCTCAGCATTGTGCTTGGTGATGTGAGGCTGCATGCAGCTGCTCGGCCATGAAGCTCCCGGCGGGGGGGCACAGTGTTTGTGCTGATGTTACTACCAGAGGAGGTCTGGACTTATTGAGGCAACAGAGTGTTGGTGACTTTTTTTTTTCAGCACTCAGCCCCCCGCTCTAACATTACAGGGTTTCCACCTTGGGGCCAAGTTGCTGCTGTTCCTTCCACGCCTCAATAATATCAATGACAAGTGATATATGAAGATTTAGGTGGAAGAAACGTTGTAAATGGACTTGTTACATCAGTGGCTCCTATTAGATTACGTGAGCTCTTTACCCACCAACCATGGCGGGGGCTGAAGAAAAACTGGAATTCAGTAAGCTCCATACACAGAAGAATAAGTTACAGATCAGGATGACCAAAAATGACAGCACATCTACAGGTTTTATAGTTTGGTGGTAAAGAAAAGATTTGTATCACTGTTGTTGTTCTGAACCGAAGAATCCGATTACCAGTTCAGTTTTATTGCATAATGAATGTCATAAAGACAAAACCCAGAAGAAAAAGGCAAACGTGCGGTCATGTTTTTTTTTTTTTTTGAGAACATATGGTAAAATGAATTACTCAAAACTACAACTTTAATCTGTTGAAGCTCTTGTGGTTTGATGGAAAAATAAGCTGTCTTTTGGAAGTAAGGGAGAAAAAGACATAAATGAAAATTGTCCTTATTGGGGGAGATTAAAGGGATGTTCTGTTACTTATACTGATGACCCAATCAATATAGGGTTTTGGGCGATGGACACTGGATGTAAACCATGTGCATTAGAACTATGGCTCTGTACACTCTTATAGGGGGCTGCAGGTCAGCTGATGGGAAAACCTGTACATCCATGGAAGGGGCATTGTGCCCTGGAGGGTGGTTAGGTTGGTAGGATTGGCAGCCGCCCCTTCCCTGGTCAGCAGGCAGTGTCACTGTAGTTCTAGAATAATGGCTGGAGCAGTTAGCCGTAGGCGTGCTCCACCCTTGGTTAGAAGTACTGCGTGTCACCTGGTGAATCATTTTCTGCTTGATTTCTGTGTAATAATACTCCCTTTTACTTCTACTTGTGCAGCTGCACCAATATATAATAATAATAATCTTTATTTTTATATAGCACTAACATATTCCGCAGCGCTTTACAGTTTGCACACATTATCGTCGCTGTCCCCAATGGGGCTCACAATCTAGTTTCCCTATCTGTATGTTTTTGGAATGTGGGAGGAAACCGGAGAACCCGGAGGAAACCCACGCAAACAAGGGGAGAACATACAAACTCCTTGCAGATGTTATATATAGATAAAGGGGGTTCTGGTTTGGTAGAGGGGCAGATCACACAATGGTTTGTTGTGACCTCTGGTCGGTAACTGCACATGGCTGTAGATGACGGTCAGCTGCCTGCCTAGCACGTGCCTGTGACTATAGTGGGAGACTGCCAGAATTTAGTGTGTGCTTGTTATCAGGCTTCCTGTGAGGGGTGAGGAAAACCCCCACCATCACTGCTTAAAGGGTATGCCACACTAAACAATATCGCTAACGGGATCGCTAAAAAAACGTCACTATTTAGCGATCCCGTTAGCGATGTTGTTCAGTGCGGCAGCTTCCTGCGACGAGCTTCCTGCTGTGATCTCGCTCGTCGCTGGAATCGCTCCGGACCCTATTTCATCGCTGGCGCTCCCGCTGGGTAAGTATCTAATCGCTGTGTGGCACCTTTTCTTAGCGATTTAGCGGTACTTTTGTACCGCTAAAGTCGTTAAGAAGATCGCTAACGGCGATAGCGCCGTTACATATATCGCTAAATGCGGCAGCATTTAGCGATATAGAAACAATCCCGCTAGCGATCTCATTAGTATGCGTCGTTATCGTGATCGCTAGCGGGATCGAGTAGTGTGGCAGTACCTTATCCCTTGCTTGTGTATAAGCCATTAGGGTATGTGCATGCTCTTTAGTATTTGCAGATTTTTCTGCTGAAAAAGTGTTGGAAGTAAAAAGCTGCGTAGAACGTGTGCATTGTTGCGTGAGGTTTTATTTCCCCATTCACTTGAATAGCTGAAAAAAACACTGAAAGAATTGACATCTGCAGATTTGAGAAACGTCTGCAAGGAACAAATAAGCAGAATGTGCATGAGACAACAGAAATTGGCTCCACTTTACTCATACTACAAGATGCGTGGTTTTTTTTTCCCAAACTTCAAAATGTGTGAACAAGCCTCTACACGTTAGTGCATATACAGTAAATTATGTAGGTGCTGTATAGCACTCAGATCTGCAACTACACGAGTACCAGAAGTGACATATGGATCATGTCTGCTGGGGAAGCTGGACATGATCAGCCAGCAATGTGTAATATGGAGGAAATATACAGCTTGCACTGACTATATATAGGGGCCATTTGTGGATGGCAATGTGGCTGACATACCTTCCTCTTTAAAAGAGGTACTGCAACTGCTCGTCGAATCTTAAGATGTACTATATACTCCATGTTCTGCAGCCTTATACTTGTAGATTGTTACAAAACTCTGTGATGATGGCTGTATCCCTTCTCTTCCTCCCAATAATTCAGATAACTTTGCAGAATGAACTTGGACATTGCAGCAGAGAGCTCACATCCTGTTTTTATTCTGACGCAGCATACAAATGAAGAGTGTACTTAATCCAGGACACAGCGTTTCCCTATGAACTATATGAATGGTTTCCAGGGAAATTCCTAGCAGGAAGTTGTACAAGGGATTTTGGCTGGGAATCATAAAGCTGATGTGCTGACATCTAGTGGTAACTTGTTGTATTGCAGTTTAAAATATTTAGGCTAAGTTCACACGTTGCGGAATTGCCGCGGAAATTTCCGCGGCAATCCCGCACTTCTCCCGCAGGAAATACGCACGTTTTTTGTATGCTGATTCCCGCCAGAATAATAGCGTTTTGCAAGCGTAATTAGCTTGCAGAATGCTAGCGTTTTCCTAGCGATCTGTAGCATCGCTTGGAAAACTGATTGACAGGTTGGTCACACGAGTCAAACATAGTGTTTGACAAGTGTGACCAACTTTTTACTATTGATGCCGCCTATGTCGCATCAATAGTAAAAAGATCTAATGTAAAAATAATAAAAAAAATAATAAATAATGATATTCTCACCTTCCGGCGGCCCCCGCAGCCTTCCCGCCTTCAGCGACGCTCCCGGCAACTCCGGTCCCAAGGATGCTTTGCGACAAATCACACCGATGACGTACATCTCGCGAGACCGCTATGCCATCTGGGTGATTCTCGCAAAGGACTCTTGGGACCGGAAGTTGCCGGGAGCGTCGCTGAAGGCGGGAAGGCTGCGGGGGCCGCGGGAAGGCTGCGGGGCCGCCGGAAGGTGAGAATATCATTATTTTTTATTTTAATTATTGTTTTACCAGGGATATATGGTACCCAGGGCCTGGAGGAGAGTCTCCTCTCCTCCAGACCCTGGGTACCACCGCACATGAACCGCTTACATTCCGCAAAATTAATGAACATGTTGCTATTTTTTCCGCAAAGCGTTTTTTTCGCGGAAAAAAACGCAACATGTGGCCAAAACATGCGGAATCAATTAACATGTATAGGATGCTTAATGCTTGCGTTTTTATCGCGTTTTTACCGCGGAAAACCGCGGAAAAACCGCGAAAAAAACGCAATTATTCCTGATCGTGTGCACTTAGCCTTAGGGTTGTACTTGGAGGCACCATAGAAATGCCACCATTAATTTTCAGAATATCTTTAGTATTGTGGTTTACCCTTTCTCACTTGGGTGATTTTTGTCCTTTCCCTTTTTTTTTTTTTAAATGTCCCCACCCCTTTGTCCAAGAGCCATAACTTTTATTTTTGCTTCCACCTAGCTGTATGAGGGTTTGTTCTTTCAAGGACCAGTTAAAATGAATAGGTGGCATTCAAAATTACATCAGGTGAGGCACTGGAAAATATTTTTGAAAAAATATATTTACCATGTTCACTTTATGGTAAAACTGACATGACAATATGATTCACAAATATGCAAGCAGCTGACAGCACTCGGGAGTTATCAAGGATGCACGTTCAGACGTTCGGGGATCCAAACGAACAAAGTCCAACAGAAAAATAGGAACAGCATCCAGTCCAGGTAGAAGTATGAAAAAACTTTATTCAGCCACCATAAAACACGACGTTTCGGCCATTATTAGGCCTTTATCAAGTATACAAAATAGGGCAAAATATTTTGCCCTATTTTGTATACTTGATAAAGGCCTAATAATGGCCGAAACGTCGTGTTTTATGGTGGCTGAATAAAGTTTTTTCATACTTCTACCTGGACTGGATGCTGTTCCTATTTTTCTGTATGACAATATGATTCGTCAGGTCGGTACAAGTACTCATATCCCAAATATGCATAATGTTTTTTTTTTTTCAGTGGTGGTAAACGGTCACATGATGGCTAATTAAATCAGCCATCCGCTGGGAAAGAATTAGTCAGGGACACGACATATGATATATCAATGTATGTAGTGAAAGGCTAAAATAGATGAAATATTGTTGTTTTATAAATTGCCTGTAATGTGCTTGATCAGTGATACAGCAATTGAATCTGTGCTAATTTACATCCATTTTAGTTTTTTTTTTTTGCCCAATCTACCTTTCTGAAGCGAAGTTCACATACCATATATAGTCGAGCATAAGCCGATCCTTCCCCCCCCCCCCCTAATTTTGGCACAAAAAATTGGGAAAACTTTACTCTAGTATAAGCCTAGGGTGGGAACTGCAGCAGCTACTGGTAAATTTCAAAAATAAAAATAGATGCCAATAAAAGCAAAATTAATTGAGACATCAGTAGGTTAAATGTTTTTGAATATCCATATTTAATCAGGAGCCCCATATAATGCTCCATACAGTTCATGATGGCCCCATAAGATCCTCCATACAAAATACGCCCCATATAATGCTGCACAAAGGTTAATAATGGCCCCAAAAGGGTATGTTTCCACGGTAAGGAAACATTGCGTGTTTGACACTGTGTACAGCCGCAGCGTCCAGATGTTACAGCATAGTGGAGGGGATTTCATGAAATCCCGTCTCCACGATGCGTTAAAACACGCAGGCGGCAGACCTGTGTTAACGGAAATGCGGCGCGTCTTTTCAGATCGCAGCATGTCCTTTTACCTTGCGTCGACGCTCTGTCGCCGCAAGGTAAATAACACTGGCCTATGTAGCGCTGCGGTGATTCCGGATGTGTTCAATGAGCACATCTGGATTTACTGCGTGTTCAGAAGGGGGCGGGGCTTTGTGCAGAGCGGACTTTCCGCTCCGTCCAAAGCGCTGTGGTTCCGGAACGTGGAACCATGCCCTAAGATGCTCCATAGAATAATATGCCCCATATGCTGCTTCGTAAAGGTTATGGCCCCATGAGATGCCCCATATGCTGCTACATTATTATGGCCCCATAAGATGCCCCCTTTGAATATGCCCCATATGCTGCTCCATAAATGTTATGGCCCCATAAGATGCCCCATAGAATATGCCCCCATATAGGTTATGGCCCCATAAAATATGCCCCCATATGCTGCTCCATAAATGTTTTGGCCCCATAGAATATGCCCCCATATGCTGCTCCATAACGGTTATGGCCCCATAAGATGCCCCATAGAATATGCCCCCATATGCTGCTCCATAAATGTTATGGCCCCATAAGATGATCCATAGAATATGCCCCCATATGCTGCTGCTGCGAATAAAATAAAAAAAATGACATACTCGCCTCTCGTCACTGGGGGCCAGGTGCCGGTGTCCTGAGCAGGCGGGGACACCAGCGCGCTATGGGTGACAGGTGCCAGTGTCACCGCTGGCTCAGGCCCCCAGCACCTGCGATATTCACCTTTCCCCGTTCCACCGCCGCGCGCCGCTGTGTCTTCCGGGTCGGTTCTATGGTTGTCAATGTTCAGGCAGAGGGCGCGGTGCGCACTAATCACGTCGACGCGCCATCTGACCTGAACGTCACAGCCAGGGGACGCGAGGACAGACCGGTGCGCAGCGGTGGAACGGGGACAGGTGAATATAGCATGGCTCCCACCCCCCCCCGTCATACTCACCCCCTCGTGGCGCGTCTCTGCAGCCTCTGCGTCTCCAATTGTCACCGGTGCCGCAGCTCTTCATTCCTTCAGCGGTCACGTGGTACCGCTCATTAAAGTCATAAATATGTGCATATTCATGACTTTAATGAGCGGTACCACTGATGGCTGAACACAGGCGCCGGAGACCGTGGGAGACACGGGCTGCAGAGACACGCCACGAGGGGTGAGTAAAGAGGACAGAAGCATTCCCCTTCCCCCGCGGACACCCTGGTATATGACTCGAGTATAAGCCGAGAGGGGGACTTTCAGCCCTAAAAAATGGGCTGAAAATCTCGGCTTATACTCTAGTATATACGGTAACTTTATTTTCAGGCTGAGCGCCATGTCTGAAAGCAATGGTAATCTCTGTAAAAATTACTCTTTAGTCAGAAGTCGGTAGATGGCTGAATGATTGTGATGCAGCGGTCACGTATTTGCCCAGTTTGGCTGTTGGTGGTTTACACTGACCAGATACGTTCAATGGAAAAGAAAAATATATTTTTTTGTAATGTTTAGGAAAAAAAATTGTAGCAGAGATTCAAACTTTCAGATAATGATGCTCTGCTCTCCAAACAAGAGTTCTTTATTAAATATCTGACAAACGTTGATTATGGTTGATAGTCTGTTTTCATAGACTTTAATTGAAACAGTCTTGTAGTACCTCGAATATATCAGTGGCTTGTGCCAGTTTTTGTCTAGCCTTGGCTGAAATTGCTTCCAAATATTAAGGCAATTTTTTCTTTTTTCTTTTTTTTTTTTTTTTACAGGACAGTTTAGATGCGCAGATTTGTTCCTGAATTTTGCAACAAAAGTGCATTTACATTGCAATGGTGCAACTAGGATTTCTGTCTAGGACAGAAATCCGCAACTTGAGGTTCAACTGTGGCCTGAGAGCCACAGGAAATTTGTATGTAAAGTACTGAATACACTATCCAGAAGAGGGCACATTTCTGGTAGGAACGACAGCATAGAAGCTCCAAAGTAAAAACTGGATAGCATGTTATCTTCTATGGTATTTGCTCAGTTTTTCCCTTGAACTTTTTCTTTCCTTTGCAATGCCCAGGTTAAAATCAGCTGCTAAATCCGCATTTAAAAAATGTAAACTATGGCTTTATTCACATGCAGTACAGACCAAAGTTTGGACACACCTTCTCATTCAAAGATTTTTCTGTATTTTCATGACTATGAAAATTGTACATTCACACTGAAGGCATCAAAACTATGAATTAACACATGTGGAATTATATACTTAACAAAAAGTGAGTAACAACTGAAAATATGTCTTATATTCTAGGTTCTTAAAAGTAGCTTTGATGACTGGTTTGCACACTCTTGGCATTCTCTTGATGAGCTTCAAGAGGTAGTCACCGGAAATGGTCTTCCAACAGTCTTGAAGGAGTTCCTAGAGATGCTTAGCACTTGTTGGCCCTTTTGCCTTCACTCTGCGGTCCAGCTCAACCCAAACCATCTCGATTGGGTTCAGGTCTGGTGACTGTGGAGGCCAGGTCATCTGGCGTAGCACCCCATCACTCTCCTTCTTGGTCAAATAGCCCTTACACAGCCTGGAGGTGTGTATGGGGTCATTGTCCTGTTGAAAAATAAATGATGGTCCAACTAAACGCAAACCGGATGGAATAGCATGCTGCTGCAAGATGCTGTGGTAGCCATGCTGGTTCAGTATGCCTCCAATTTTGAATAAATCCCCAACAGTGTCACCAGCAAAGCACCCCCACACCATTACACCTCCTTCTCCATGCTTCACGGTGGTAACCAGGTATGTAGAGTCCATCCGTTCACCTTTTCTGCATCGCACAAAGACATGGTGGTTGGAACCAAAGATCTCAAATTTGGACGCATCAGATCAAAGCACAGATTTCCACTGGTCTAATGTCCATTTCTTGCGTTCTTTAGCCCAAACAAGTCACTTCTGCTTGTTGCCTGTCCTTAGCAGTGGTTTCCTAGCAGCTAATTTACCATGAAGGCCTGCTGCACAAAGTCTCCTCTTAACAGTTGTTGAAGAGATGTCTGCTGCTAGAATTGTGTGGCATTGACCTGGTCTCTAATCTGAGCTGCTGTAAACCTGCGATTTCTGAGGCTGGTGACTCGAATAAAATTATTCTCAAAAGCAGAGGCGACTCTTGGTCTTCCTTTTCTGGGGCGGTCCTCATGTGAGCCATGTAGCGCTTGATGGTTTTTGCAACTGCACTTGGGGACACTTATCAAAGTTTTCTCAATTTTTCGGACTGACTGACCTTAATTTCTTAATGATGGCCACTTGTTTTTCTTAGCTGCTTTTTTCTTGCCATAATACACATTCTAACAGTCTATTCAGTAGGACTATCAGCTGTGTATCCACCAAACTTCTGCACAACACAACTGATGGTCCCAACCCCATTTATAAGGCCAGAAATCCCACTTATTAAAGGGAATCTGTCACCCCAATTTTGCCATATCAACTAAAGATATGCCAGAATAGTACGTCCCATAACAAAGCTAACGGTAGGTATCATATATCCTGATACCCCCGTTTTCATATCAAAATACCCTTGTAAAGTTATTTTTCGCTGTTAATCATGGCAGTCGGGTCAGGAGGGCTGCGTTTTCTGTCCCAGCCCCCCCCCTCCCCGCTCCTCGGCATCCGTTGCGTATCGCCGTCTGTGAATCCCACAGACGGCGTTCGGCTTCCCGCAATTGCGCAATTCAAATTTGGGCCGGCGCATGCGCAGTGCGCTTTGCCCAACAATGGGCAAAGCATAAAATCATTACAGCGCATGCGCTACTCTTTCCTTGCCCCGGAAGTTGTCCAAGGCAAGCAGTCATTTCCGGGGCTAGGAAAGACTAGCGCATGCGTTGTAATGATTGTATGCTTTGCTCACTATTGGGCAAAGCACACTGCGCATGCGCCGGCCCGAATTTGAATTGCGCAATTGCGGGAAGCCGAACGCCGTCTGTGGGATTCACAGACGGCGATACGCAGCGGATGCCGAGGAGCGGGGGGTGAAGACAGAGAAAACGCTGCCCTCCTGACCTGACTGCCATGATTGACAGCGAAAAATACCAACTTTACAAAGGTATTTTGATATGAAAACGGGGGTATCAGGCTATATGATACCTACCATTAGATTTGTTATGGGACGCACTATTCAGCCATATCTTTTAGTTGATTTGGCAAAATTGGGGTGACAGATTCCCTTTAAACCTGACAGGGCACACCCGTGAAGTGAAAACCATTTCCGGTGACTACCTCTTGAAGCTCATCAAGAGAATGCCAAGAGTGTGCAAAGCAGTAATCAAAGCAAAAGGTGGCTACGTTGAAGAACCTAGAATATAAGACATATTTTCAGTTGTTTCACACTTTTTTGTTAAGTATATAATTCCACATGTGTTAATTCATAGTTTTGATGCCTTCAGTGTTAATGTACTATCTTCATAGTCATGAAAATACAGAAAAATCTTTGAATGAGAAGGTGTGTCCAAACTTTTGGTCTGTTTTGTATTTCAGGGTATCTGCCCCTTCAGATATGGAGAATTTCTGTTTTGTTTTTTTACTCCCCCTTCCATGCAACGTGAGGTTTTCTGTTCTTGCCAGTAGGTGTGTATTTGTCTGCTTCTCACTAGAGGGCAGTATCGCTCAATTCTTTTGCTCTATCACGGAGCACACTAATGCCTGGAAGGGATCTTTCAGTAGTTAAAGGTGTTTGCCCATGGACAAAAATGGAATTTAATCAAGATTTTAGAATGATGATTTCCACAATTGCATGTGTTTAAATAAAATGTCCCTGTGCTGAGAGAATCTTATAAATGTGCCCCTGCTGTGTACTGTGTAATGGTCTTTTCTGACTGTACAGGAACATGGTCTGATCATACCACAGCTCCTGGGCAGAGGTGAAAGCATAATGCTATGTTCACACGTTGCATTTTTTTAATGCACATTCTCCGCTGCTTTTCACAGTACCAACAAAATCTGAGATTTCAGAAATGTTATGTACACACCTTGGTTTTTTTTTTCCCCTGACTGTTTTGTTAAGGAGGTGCGTTTAAGCAAAATGCAGCATGTCACTGCTTTCAGTGTTTGTGCAGCATTTTTCACCCATTCATTTTGGGTGGTAAAAAAAAAAAAAAAAACGCCCAAAAAATGCAGGTATCAGGTTTTGCTGCATTTTTGGTGCCAAAACCTGATGAAGTTGAATCAGAGTATTTTTTTTTTTTTAATGAACTAAAGTTTTATCAGCGTGCACAAGAGACAAATGTACCTTGACAAAAACGCAGCAAACCCTGCTTTTCCCCAGGACGTCCCTCATGACAGCACGGAAGGAGTAATGTCCCGTATATCCTCTAGGGACAGGAAGCACACAAGAGGGTAAAAGCCCCCCCTTTCCAGGTAACCCCAGTGTTTTTCCTGCCCCTATAAGGACAGCGCGCACAGGAGCAGCAGTGCAGCACATACCGGAGCTCAGGGAGATCGGGGGTGACCAGATCTCTCTCCTTCCCGCCTGTCGACGCTCCATCGCTGAAACCTCGCTGGGCAGGGATCTCTCAGCGAGTCGATGGAGCAAGGAGCTCCCGACATTGCCGTGTCCCTCTCCGGAGGGAGTTTTCTCCACGTCGCTGCCGCAGCCTACTTCCGGTCACATGGGGGAAGATGAGTTATGGCCGGGAACGTGTTTCCGGCCGGTCTCCATTCGAGGATGCGCACTTCCGATTTGGACGGCGCTGCGTGGGATCCGATCAGGAATACATGGCGGATCTATGGGGGGTGTTTTCAAAGCCATCTTGACAAGGTAAGACCCTTTAAAAAGGGTACTAACACACCAGATAGCGTGCATAATTTGGACCATGGAAGCTAATCCAGGACAATCAGAGGCACCAGCCGGACATTCTCTGGCTAGCGTAAGTGACCCCATAGCATCTGCCGTGTGTTAGAGCAAGAAAAAAAAAAACCCTTTTCTCCATCGCCTCATTGGGAGACACAAACCGTGGGTGTTATGCTGCTGCCACTAGGAGGACACTAAGCAATACATAAGCAAAAGAGATTAACTCCTCCTCCTGCAGTATACACCCTCTGTTGGCTCAATCCTGAACCAGTTCTTGCTTAGTGTCTGTAGGAGGCACTAGGGTCTGCTCTCAGACCCCATTTTTTTCACATTTTTTACCTTTAATTATTTTTGCTTTCTTCACGCACGGATGGGCGACGGGACTTGTACGAAAAGTCACGATCTCCCAAAAACCATCAACAGGCGGCATCGTGCGAGTGTCGCCTCCACGTACCCCTCCTGCTACGCTACCATGGGGCGACAAATCCCTTGAATGGGCCGCTCTCCCCATGAGATACCCCTTGATGTGGGCGATGTGATTGGCGTGGCACCATGGATGGATACCCCTCACCACCTCTCCTGAAAGCGGTGGCGATCTGGAGGCATTTAAGATCCCTCTCCACCCCCCTATCAAAGGGGAAGGTGGATTGAGGAAGTACGGCCATACAGTTAGGTCCATAAATATTTGGACAGAGACAACATTTATCTAATTTTGGTTCTAGACATTACCACAATGAATTTGAAACAAAACAAATCAGATGCAGTTGAAGTTCAGACTTTCAGCTTTCATTTGAGGGTATCCACATTAAAATTGGATGAAGGGTTTAGGAGTTTCAGCTCCTTAACATGTGCCACCCTGTTTTTAAAGGGACCAAAGGTAATTGGACAGATTAAATAATTGTAAATAAAATGTTCATTTCTAGTACTTGGTTGAAAACCCTTTGTTAGCAATGACTGCCTGAAGTCTTGAACTCATGGACATCACCAGACACTGTGTTTCCTTCTTTTTGATGCTCTGCCAGGCCTTCACCGCGGTGGTTTTCAGTTGTTGTTTGTTTGTGGGCCTTTCTGTCTGAAGTTTAGTCTTTAACAAGTGAAATGCATGTTCAATTGGGTTGAGATCAGGTGACTGACTTGGCCATTCAAGAATATTCCACTTCTTTGCTTTAATAAACTCCTGGGTTGCTTTGGCTTTATGTTTTGGGTCATTGTCCATCTGTAGTATGAAACGACGACCAATCAGTTTGGCTGCATTTGGCTGGATCTCAGCACACAGTATGGCTCTGAATACCTCAGAATTAATTCGGCTGTTTCTGTCCTGTGTCACATCATCAATAAACACTAGTGACCCAGTGCCACTGGCAGCCATGCATGCCCAAGCCATCACACTGCTTCCGCCATGTTTTACAGATGATGTGGTATGCTTTGGATCATGAGCTGTACCACGCCTTCGCCATACTTTTCTCTTTCCATCATTCTAGTAGAGGTTGATCTTGGTTTCATCTGTCCAAAGAATGTTCTTCCAGAACTGTGCTGGCTTTTTTAGATGTTTTTTAGCAAAGTCCAGCCTAGCCTTTTTATTCTTGATTCTTATGAGTGGCTTGCACCGTGCAGTGAACCCTCTGTATTTAATTTCATGCAGTCTTCTCTTTATGGTAGATTTGGATATTGATACGCCTACCTCCTGGAGAGTGTTGTTCACTTGGTTGGCTGTTGTGAAGGGGTTTCTCTTCACCATGGAGAGTATTCTGCGATCATCCACCACTGTTGTCTTCCGTGGGCGCCCAGGTCTTTTTGCATTGATGAGTTCACCAGTGCTTTCTTTCTTTCTCAGAATGTACCAAACTGTAGATTTTGCCACTCCTAAAGTTGTAGCAATTTCTCGGATGGGTTTTTTCTGTTTTTTGCAGCTTAAGGATGGCTTGTTTCACCTGCATGGAGAGCTCCTTTGACCGCATGTTTCCTTCACAGCTAAACCTTCCAAATGCAAACACCACACCTCAAATCAACACCAGCCCTTTTATCTGCTTAATTGAGAATGATATAATGAAGGGATTGCCCACACCTGTCCATGAAATAGCCTTGGAGTCAATTGTCCAATTACTTTTGGTCCCTTTAAAAACAGGGTGGCACATGTTAAGGAGCTGAAACTCCTAAACCCTTCATCCAATTTTAATGTGGATACTCTCAAATGAAAGCTGAAAGTCTGAACTTCAACTGCATCTGATTTGTTTTGTTTCAAATTCATTGTGGTAATGTCTAGAACCAAAATTAGATAAATGTTGTCTCTGTCCAAATATTTATGGACCTAACTGTATCTGCCGTAGTCCCTGCGGAGGTCCCTTCCTTCTCCATCTTCGGTCTCTCCCCGCAGTGAGTACATGCACCTGGATGCAATGTGTACCGGCCGTCTGTCGCCGCGGCCGCCTATGCGTCGCACCGCGGCCGCCTCTGTGTCGTGCCGCCGCAGCTTCAGCGTCGCGCCGCGGGCGCTTCCCGTCGCGTCACGGCCCCAGTCTCAAATTTAGTCCCCGGCTTCGGCCCAGGATAGGCCGCAACTTGAAATTTAGTCCCTGGCTTCGGGCCGGGATAGGCCGCAGCTTGAAATTTAGTCCCCGGCTTCAGGCCGGGATAGGCCTCGATGGGGGAGGGTCTCCTGGCTCTCCCCTGTGACTCCGCCCACGTCACGCGCACTTTCTACGGCCCAGGATTGGACAGGGCTCTTTCCTGGTCACTCCTTCGCTCCCCCCCTCACCTTCTGGCGCTTCTCGTGGCATACGAGAAGCGCAATCCTAGTCTCGGGCGCCATCTTTAACTGGAGACGCTTCCTCTGCTAAGGGGCACAGTACCTGGGTAAGTGCAATAGCGCTTAACCCTTCTCCTGCCGAAGCCCCATTTGTAATAATGTTGCAACCAAGGGCAATAAAAAGGCTCACAAATCACACACTGCGGTGTATACCACCTGTGCCTCATGCAGCGCTTCGCTGCCAAGAAAGCTAGGTTACGCACTATGTGCTACAAGCGACCAGGAGCCTCCAGTCATTACGATCAGGAGCCCCAGCTATTCTCTACCCCAGTGAGCTCACTTTTCCTCATGCAGCCCCTCGCTTCCGTGTAAGCAGCTCCGCGTTCTGTGCGGCCTGAGTTTACTCTCGGCCGCCATGTCTCCTCTCAGGTAGGACCCGAGACATCTGAATTTTTCAAGGGGGGTAAGTTTATAAATGGCTTAACCCCTTCCCTGCAGCAGTCTACAGGCTCGCTTAATTGCAGAATGTCACAATCCAAGAGCTCTAAGAGGATTGACAAACACTCAGTTGTGTATGCCTGGTGTGTTTAATGCGATACCTCGCTATAGTGAAGACACGGTTCCGTTTTTTGTCTGTGAGGCCTGCGTTTTTTTCATAAGTCCAGGAGCCCCACGCGTCTCAGACTCCATACGACGCCCGTGCGCCCCCACTATGTCACCACTGTCCAAAGTGAATGGTGACTGGGGGGCTAACAAAAGCCTCTCCACCTCCCTATCAAGGTGATGGTGGATTGAGGAGATAATCAGTGCAGATGGTCACTAGAGGCTACCAAAAACCTCTCCTCCCTATCAAAGGTATGGTGGATTGAGGAGATAATCAGTGCGGATGCTGACTGGAGGCTAACATAACCTCTCCACCCACCCTATCAAAGGTACGGTGGATTGAGGAGATAATCAGTGCGGATGGTAAGTGGTCTGCAATCTCCTGTGAACTACGTTATTTGTCTGTCGCCTATAGGCAGTCTGCCGTCTCTGGCCGGGCCGGACATATGGCCTTAGAGCACTGACCGATACAACGCACGCTGACGCTTAGTGTGTTACGGATAATGTCATTTTACCGCGGCGACTCTACACTTTAATCTGTGCAGTTTGTCTTTCTCACAGGAGTCCATCCGGATGGGCACCCAGCTCCCCCGTTCCTGGGGATTGCAGCAAACATGACTCAAAATATGAGTCGTATGTGGGTATATCCGGATTCGCCAGACTATCAGTCTTAGCTCACTGAGATCTTTAAAGGGATCAAATGTCTTCACGGGGTTTTTTACCAACCCCCCTGACTTGCTGACATGGGTCAGAGATACAGTGGTTCCCGGACAAAGATTTCTCTGAGCTAAAACCGTTTAATCACAGTGTCCTTTTTTTGGCCACATTCTAGTACAGAGCGGACGGAGTCTCCAACAATGGATCCTATACCACAGCTCGCTTACTAACTTCTACTATCTCTGACTGACGGTCTGTTTATTAAAACCCCCACTGACCGTCCAATTGGGCTGCGGTCAGTCTTTATTCCTTCCGCAGCGCAGAGTCAATCGACCCTTTCGGTCTCAATACCAAAGTTCCTCACGAGGATAGGTTCAAGGGTTTTACTCAAACCCCTTCGGGGTTCCCAAGAAGGACGGCTCTTTGCGTTCTATTCTGGACCCGGGAAATTAAAAAAAAAAAAAAAATAGAAAGAAATTTGCTAAACAAATTCATCAGAGGCCGCCATTTCAGAATGGAATCTCTCCGTTCTGTCGTCGCATCTCTAGAAAGAAAGGAATACCTGGCGTCAATCGACATCAAGGACGCGTATCTGCACGTCCCGATTTCCAGTGGCCATCAAAAGTTTTCTGCGTTTTTTGCTGTCAGAGAGGATCATCTTCAATTTGCCGCTCTGCCCTTCGGACTCGCAACCGTCCCCAGAGTGTTCACAAAGGTCATGGCGGCCGTCATGTCAATTTTACACTCTCGAGGTGTGGTGGTCCTCCCGTACCTAGACGACGTGTTCATCAAAGGACCAATCTTTCCGGACTGCGCAGAGAGTGTCGAGATCACTATCGACACCCTCTCTCGCCTAGGTTGGTTAGTTAAATTGGACAAGTCCTCTCCCATTCCTTCTCAAAGGATCCTTTTTTTCTGGGAATGATTCTAGACACTTGCCAAGGGTTAGTGTCTCTCCCTCCAGAGAAGATCGCTTCTCTGAGGTGGGGAGTGCTCCTGTTGCCTCTAGCCCACTCTCGCTCTCTGCGAGTCGCCATGCAGGTCCTGGGAAAAATGTTAGCCTCCATCGAGGCAGTACCGTTCGCTCCTTTCCATTTCCGACCTCTACTACAGGAGTTAATATCAGTCTGGGACAGGAACCCAGCGTCCTTAAGTCGCCGTTTTTCGTCCTTCTCCCAGAGTCAGACGCTCCCTAAAATGGGGGACAATTGTTTCATCATTGAATCAAGGGAACTCTTTTCTGCCCGTCCATTGGTTGGTGGTGACCACCGATGCCAGTCTCCTCGAATGGGGAGTGGTTTTTCCTTCACCACATGGCTCAGGGCCGCTGGTCCCTTCCAGAGACCCGTCTCCCGATCAACATCCTGGAGATCAGAGCTATCAAACTAGCTCTCTTGCATTTCCAGCATCTTCTGGCCGGTCGTCCCATCCGGATCCAGTCAGACAACGCCACGGCTGTGGCGTATATCAACCGTAAGGGATGCTCGAGGTATCACATATCCTGCGCTGGGCAGAGAAAAACCGCTCGCCCATCTCTGTAGTTCATATTCCGGGAGTGGACAATTGGGAGGCCGACATTTCTCAGTCGCCAAGGCTTAGACTCAGGAGAAGGGTCCCTGCACCCGGAAATGTTTCAAATCATTTGCCAGCGTTGGGGTATGCCGGATGTGGATCTCATGGCATCCAGGCTGAATACCAAAGTTCAGACTTTCATAAGTCCATCTCGCGATCCACTAGCCATCAGATCGGATGCACTAGTCCTCCCTTGGAGTCAATTTAGTTTTCCTTACTTCTTTCCTCCTCTTCCGTTAATCCCCAGGGTGATTCGGAAGATCAAAACAAAAGGCGTTCCTCTCATCCTAGTCGCACCGGACTGGCCTCGCCGCCCGTGGTATGCGGAACTAGTACGTCTGCTCGCAGTCGTTCCTTGGAGATTACCGGATCGTCCGGATCTTCGTTCTCAGGGCCCAATCTACCATCACAATTTGAGAGCGCTGAATTTACGATATGGACATTGAAGCCTGGATCTTAGGCCAGGCTGGTTTTTCACAAGAGGTTATCTCTACAATGGTCAATGCCAGGAAACCGGTTTCCATACGCTTTTACCATCGTGTGTGGAAAACATTCTTTTTCCTGGTGTAAGGATAAGGGTCGTCCCCCTTTGGTTTTTTTCTATCCCTTCCATTCTGGAGTTCCTCCAGGCAGAGTTGGATTCAGGGTTAGCACTCTCTTCCCTCAAGGGACAGTTTTCTGCCTTATCCGTCCTTTTTTTCCAACGGCGGATCGCTTCCAAGTCTCAGGTCAGGACTTTTATCCAAGGAGTGGCACATCTTGTTCCACCCTACAGGAGGCCCCTGGACCCTTGGGATCTTAATCTTGTCCTCAGTGCCTTACAAGACTCTCCCTTCGAATCTTTGCCGGAAGCGTCCTTATCTCTTCTTTCCTGGAAGGTTGTCTTCCTAGTTGCAGTTACCTCTATCAGGCGGGTATCGGAATTGGCAGCCTTGTCTTGTAAACCTCCGTTTCTCAATTTTCACCAGGACAAGGTAGTCCTCAGGACTTCTCCTTCTTTCTTGCCTAAAGTCGTCTCGGCTTTTCATATCAATGAGGAGATAGTCCTGCCCTCCTTCTGTCCGGCGCCGATGCACCGTACTGAAAAAGCCCTTCACACCTTGGATTTGGTGAGGGCTCTCCGAAGGTACATTTCGAGGACTGCATCTTTCCGCAATTCGGACGCCCTGTTTGTGCTTCCGGTGGGACGCAGACAAGGTTTTGTTCCTGCTTCCAAAACCACGTTAGCCAGATGGATTCGTTTAACGATCCAAGAGACGTACCGTGTCAAGAGTCAGCCTATCCCGACTGGGATTAAGGCACCTTCCACTCGATCTGTGGGGGCCTCCTGGGCCATTCGGCACCAGGCTTCGGCACAGCAAGTGTGAAAAGCTGCGACCTGGTCCAGTCTGCACACTTTTGTCAAGCATTACAAAATTCATGCTCAAGCCTCTTCAGATGCGACTTTTGCCAGACAGATTCTGCAATCAGCTGTTGCGCATCTGTGAGTTGCTTTCTGTTAAGCTGTTTAAAGCGTTTATGCATTTGGCTTACGAGGCTACATCTGTGGTGATGTTTCTTCCCACCCAGGGACTGCTTTGGGACGTCCCACGGTTTGTGTCTCCCAATGAGGCGATGGAGAAAAGGGGATTTTTGTGTTACTCACCGTAAAATCCTTTTCTCCGAGACGCTCATTGGGAGACACAGCTCCCACCCTTGTCTGCTCAGTTGCCTCGAGCCTCTGTTTGGTTATGACATATGCATTTGTTATGAGCTCCTACTGCTTTGGCACCGAACTGGTTCAGGATTGAGCCAACAGAGGGTGTATACTGCAGGAGGAGGAGTTAATCTCTTTTGCTTATGTATTGCTTAGTGTCCTCCTAGTGGCAGCAGCATAACACCCACGGTTTGTGTCTCCCAATGAGCGTCTTGGAGAAAAGGATTTTACGGTGAGTAACACAAAAATCCCCTTTTTCCCCTCTTCCGATGGTCAATGGGAAACTCTTTCCTCCTTGTTTTCCTAGTCTTCCCCTGAGTAATATGAGTAGGGGTACGCTTCTTCCGATGATTCCTCTAACTCACATCGGTTCCTTTTATGCCTAGAGGTACTTGGGTCTGGCTGATGCGGTACGAGATTCGCCACTGTGCTCTAGACCTCTTCTCTACTAATGGCCCGCATATCTGTCAGGAAGGACGCCTGTTCTTCCTTCAGGACTTTCGCCACACATTCTGGACAAAGCCTTTTTGTGTATAAATCCGCTAGTTTGCACTTGATGACGGACATTTTCGTGGGTTTTTATGGGAAGAGGAGCTAGACCCTGCGGGAGTACCTTTATCCTAATATACGAAAAAGAAAAGGCAAAACTCCTATTTTTTTTTTTTTCACATCTGAGAATACGGACGACTTGCTAAAAGCACTAAGAGCGACCATGAAGATCAAGACACGGAGGTCCCTCGCACAATCCAGGACGAGATGTTTGGGGGTCTCAGAGAAAGTGTTCCCAGTCAATCAGCATATCCGAGCCATGATTCTGGAGGAATGGGAAGATGCGGAGAAACGCCTGATCGTCCCTAAGGACTTTAGGGCTTGCCTTCCCTTTGATCCTTCATAGACTAAGCTGTGGGAAGAAATCCCGACGGTTGACATCCCTATCGCTAGAGTGGTGAAAAAGACTGCCATACCCTTTGAGGACTCTTCCTGTCTGAGACGCCATGGACAGAAAAGCGGAAGGTCTATTGAGGAGGAGTTGGGAATCGACGGCGGCGATTATCAACACTAATAAAGCTGCTACCTCGGTAGCTAGATCTATGTGTGTCTGGATTGACTAGTTGTCTAACCAGATTAAAACCAATACCCCTAGATAGGTCATATTGGATTCTATCCCAATGCTAAAAAAATGGCAACGCAATTTATGGCAGATGCTTCGGCCAAATCTGTAAGATTCGCGGCTAGAAGTAACGTACTGTCTAAACAGCTCGGCGGGCCATATGGCTTAAAACCTTGTCTGGGGATAGCCAGTCCAAAAGTAAACTCTGTTCCATCCCTTTCTCCGGTACTCAGGTCTTTGGTCCGGTTCTAAATGATATGTTAGAGAGCCGCCGATGATAAAAAGGGGTTCCCAGAGGATAAAACAAAAAAATTGCGGCCCTTTCGTAGAGCCCGTCAACAATTTAGACAGGACTATAAGGGAAAAGGGAAGTCAGACAGGTGGGGTTACCCCAAAGGAGGTAGGGGCAGTGCCACCCAATCGTCTTTCCCTGCACATAGAAGGTCTTGATGCCAGGAAGGTATGGGGGAGACTACTGTTCTTTCAGGAAATCTGGAGAACCATAACAGACAACAAATGGATCCTGCGAACCACTCGGGAAGGTTACAGGATAGATTTCTCTCATCTCCCTCCCTCTCGATTTTGTGTCTCCAACCCCACTTCCATTTGTCACAGAACAGTTTATGGATGGAGGTAAAAAAAATCTCAACATTAGAAGCAATCGAGCCGGTACCCATCTCCAAAATAAATCAGGGCCATTACTCATATTTGTTCTCTGTTAAAAAAAAAAAAAAGTCCTCGGGCAAGTACCGCACCATTATAAACCTAAGACCTCTGAATCAGTGGGTAAAATACAGAAAGTTCAAAATGGAGACAATCAGGTTGGCCTTCCTGTTAATAGAGCAGGACAATACTATGTGCACCCTAGACTTATGAGATGCATATTACTATGTGCTGATTCACCCAGACCATCGCCAACACCTCAGGTTTGCAGTAACCTGGCAGGGTATAAACTATCACTTCCAGTTCACATGTCTCCCATTCGGTCTATCCTCAGCCCCACGTATATTCACGAAGCTGACGACGGAGGTGGCAGCCTTTCTAAGGAGACGGGATTACGGTGGTCCCATAGCTGGACGATATCCTGTTGGTGGCAGACTCGGCTTTCCTTCTCAACCAACAGCTGGCCCAAACCGTGAAGGTGCTACAGGCCCTGGGGTGGCAAATAAATTGGGAGAAATCAGACTTAAGTCCAGGTACCCAGAAAATTATTCTTTTTTTTTTTTTTTTTTTTAATTCGTTTATTAGACAACAACAAACAGATGTATACATTTTGTAAATAGCCAGTGCAATGTACACACAACTATCATAATATCTGTAATGGAAGAAAACCAACAAGCTTGCATATTGAGTTATTAGTACAGATTTCAATTTCACAGGTCCTCATTCTCTTGCGAGGCCTATGGATAATCTAGGAGTAGTTACAAGAACCCGTTATTCATCTATACAAATGCTTGGCCATGCATAACTCAGAATAATACATTACAACCAACATATCTAACTTCCTGCCCTGCTGCCAAAACAACTTCCATAGCACTGATGACATGATAAACCTATAAAGTACAAGCCAATATATTTTCTCTACAGCTATTATGCTAATAACAAACCACTAGCTACGCGCTGTTATAGTGAGGTGAGATGCATTCCATACATCCCAGATCTTATTAACTTCCCCAAGCAACCCCTGTTCTGGTATAGTGTCTGCTCGTATGGTATAATTGAATTTACCAGTTCAATCCAAGCTCTAAGAGAAGGATGTTGATTACCCATCCAGCGTAAGGCCAATATTTTTCCCTTCCCCATGACAGCACCGTGAGTGAGAGATGGATTCCGCCCCCAGAAAACAGGAAACCTCCAGTGGAGATAAAAGAGGGGGCGGCACCTCTCTCCTCAGTTTGGTTTCCTGTTTTCCGGGACCGGGAGCCTGCGCTGTACCTTAGGAGGGATCCCCCTCTGGTATTGTAGTGTCCGGGGGCAGGAGGCAGCGGGCAGGCAGCGCCTGGGAGGCTGAACGACGCTGTTAGGGGCACTCCATCCTGCGCCTGGACCCCCCGGCGACCGCTCCTGGCCGGAGGCTGAGCCGGGAGGAAGCGGCGTGGCATCCACAGCAGGCGCTTGTGGGATGCTGCGACTTCCGGTTTGTACACCGGAAGTGACGTCACACGCCGGGGGAGAGCGGTGCCCTGACCGCTCCTAGAATGGAGGCGATTCAGGAGCGCAAAACACCGCTCCCATCCCCGATATAAGAAGTGGCTGTGCACAAGAACAGTGGCAAACAGCTCCACAGACATTATGGCAGACCCAGCAGAGGAAACGCCGGTGCCTGTCCTGGACCCACCAACGACTGCGGTACCTGAGGGCGGTGGGTGAGTGCCTTTGTAAGGCGAAGAAAATGAGACCCTCATTACGTGCTGTTTCTTTCTGTGTCTTATATTTAGGCAAGGAAAGCTACAGCCAAACAGAAAAATAAAGCCTGCGCTCTATGTTCAAAAACCCTCCCTAGAGCGTATGAGAAGCGACTTTGTCGCAAATGTATAGAGAAAACTGTGGCGCAAGAGTTGCCATCTTTACTCCAGAACATTAAAACAATGATTAGGGAAGAAGTAAAAACCTCTGTAAAAGAGCAGATTAAGCAACAGCTGACACATACTGGGACACCCTCCCCTCCCCCTCCCCCACCTGCACATAGTTCAGATGTAGAGTCGGGAGACGAACTGGGGGAAATAGCAGCTTCCGATGACTCAGAAGCCGAGTCCTCAGATGATGAATATGGTCGCCCCTATTTTTTATCTGAGGATATAGGAAAAACTACTTAAACTGGTCAGGTCAACTATGGGGGTAGAAACACCTAGAGAACAAAAGTCGGTCCAAGACACGATGTTTAGTAATTTGGAAGGAAAAAAGCGGAAAGTTTTTCCGTTCCATGATAACTTGGTGAATTTGATTAAAAGGGAGTGAAAAAAGCCGAATAAAAAAATGTCGGTTCCACAGGCCCTAAAACGAAAATACCCCTTTGACGATGAAATCTGCGAAAAATGGGATAAAGCGCCAAAATTAGACGCAGCCATAGCCAGTACCTCCAGGAGCATAGCACTTCCGTTTGAGGATATGGGAGCATTAAAAGATTCCCTTGACAAAAAAGCAGATGCTTTTCTTAAGTCAGCCTGGGAGGCGTCAGCATGGTCATTTAAACCAGGGGTAGCCGCCACTTGCACGGCCCGTGCTATGGTTAAGTGGTTGGAAGAACTAAGCGACCAGATAAGAAACAAATGTCCGAGGGATACCTTGCTAGAAGTAATACCCCCCTTACAAAATGCTCTGGGGTTTCTAGCAGATGCGGCAGTTGATTCAGTCCGCTCTGCGGCCTGGGCATGTGCCCTAATTCTGGTCGTAGAGCTCTTTGGCTAAAAAACTGGTCAGCAGATGTTCAGTCAAAGATTTGTCCCCTGTGAAGGGCAATACCTATTTGGAAAAGCCCTAGACAAAATTTTGGAGAAAGCAGCAGACAAAAAGAAACGTTTTCCTCCGCCACCTTCATCTAAAAGGCGCTGGGGTGACTTTCGGCAGTCCTTTCGGAGGTCCGGTAGAGGAGGCCGAGGCCGGTCAGATGATAGAGCCATGCGGGGAAAATCCTGGAGGGATAGGAAGGATAGAGGGTTCCTCTTCAATAAACCTGCACACAAACCAGACCCAAAACACCAATGACGCCAGAGGTCTGGTGGGGGAAAGACTCCGGTTCTTTGTCCATTAGTGGGAGGCATTGCCGTCCTCACAGTGGATAACCAACCTGATGGAAAAGGGGGTAAAACTAAACTTCACCACCCTCCCCCCTCAACGTATGGTAGTTACACGGGTCTCCAAAACAAATCAAATCTTTCTGGAGGAAGAAATTCAGCTCCTTATCCAGAAGGAAGTACTTGTAAAGGTCCCGTCCCACGAGGAAGGGAGAGGCTTTTACAACACCCTGTTTCTAACACCAAAACCGGATGGTTCCAAAAGGGTGATCTGCAATCTAAAGGCCTTAAACCGGTATATCCGGTTAGAAAGATTGAAAATGGAGACTTTAAGATCTTGTCACGCGGTCTTATGATATGTGTACGATGTCAGTAAACTATTCTTAAAAGAACAACACTCTATACAACATATAGATTAGCAACATCAGCATGTAAATATAGAATAGATTTACCTGACACGATATCCGTTGAACTCAGGGTTAATCTTGAGGACTTGATACACTGTCACAGGAAAGAGGAGGACCGGGGGTCTAACTGACCCTAAACTGGGGTCCTAACTAATCCCTCACCTTGGAGGTACTGATAATGGTTCACAGGTCCAAGTCTCCAGCCTAACCCTGTCTCCTATCAGTCCCTGAACCCTGTAATCAGTCCTAAGAAGGATTCTGATTACCACCAAAGGGATATGGGCTGATCTCTGCTAAATACTCAGATTAGACATATAAGACAGACTGGAGAAAACACAGACTTGCATACACACTCAAACACAGAAGGAACATAAATGATCTGGGATATTAAACTCTAAGCAAGGTGAGCTTAAAACAACTAAGGAGCTCTTTAACTTAAGTCTATACAGATACAATCCTATCTGTGGTCTGCATGAAGAATTTCACTGGCAACTCCCAACACAGACAACCAGAGATTTAAAGGAAACCAATCAACAAATAATTAATTGCAGCCGGGAGAAACTGCACCCAGTCCCAGAACTGAGCACAGACAGAATTAACTCCCTAACTGCCAAACACAAAGAAACAGCAACTCAGCTGTGAGAAGTCAGAATGTGCAACCGCGACGATCTTCGTGGCGATGCACACATGACAGTACCCCCCTTCTACGAGGGGCCTCCGGACCCTCAGGGCCAGGTTTGCCCGGGTGAGTTCTGTGGAAGGTCCGCACCAAACGATCTGCGTTAATGTCAGACGCAGGAACCCACGTCCTCTCCTCTGGACCATACCCCTTCCAATGCACCAAGTACTGAAGGGACCGGCGATTCAGACGTGAGTCAATGATCTTTGACACTTGAAACTCCAAGTTACCATTGACCACCACTGGAGGAGGAGGTAGAGGTGATGGTATGACTGGTGCCACGTACCTCTTAAGTAATGACTTGTGGAACACATTGTGGATTTTAAACGTAGGAGGGAGGTCCAGACGAAATGCCACAGGATTAATTATGGAACTGATCCTGTACGGCCCGATGAATCTGGGGCCCAGCTTATAGGAGGGAACTTTAAGTTTTATATTCCTGGTAGACAACCATACCAGATCGTTCACATTAAGATCTGGACCAGAAACTCTCCTCCTATCAGCCATACGTTTATAACGGTTCCCCATAGCACTCAGATTATTCAATACACCTCTCCACACTGAAGCAAGTGACGACGAGAAACGCTCCTCCTCAGGAACCCCAGAAGGGCCCCCCCCATTGAATGTACAAAACTGGGGATGAAAACCATATGCCCCAAAAAACGGGGACTTACCAGTGGACTCGCTCCGCCTGTTGTTAAGAGCGAACTCTGCCAGAGGCAAGAAAGAAGACCAGTCCTCCTGGTTCTCTGAGACAAAACACCGAAGATAAGTCTCTAGGCTTTGATTCAGACGCTCTGTCTGACCATTGGTCTGCGGATGAAAAGCCGAGGAAAATGACAATTGCATCCCCCGACGTAAACAAAATGCCCTCCAAAATTTGGACACAAACTGAGACCCCCTATCTGACACCACATCAGAAGGCAACCCATGAAGTCTCACAATCTCCCCAATGAACACCTGCGCCAGAGTTTTAGCATTAGGGAGGGCAGGAAGAGCAATGAAATGTGCCATCTTACTGAACCTGTCAACAACCACCAGTATGACAGTCTTCCCTGACGACTGAGGAAGGTCCGTGATGAAGTCCATAGACAAATGAGTCCATGGACGCTCCGGAAGTTTCAAGGGTAAGAGGGTCCCAGACGGACGGGTATGAGGGGTCTTAGAGCGAGCACAAACCCCACAGGACGCGACAAAAGTTAAAACATCTTTATTAACGTTAGGCCACCAAAACCGGCGAGAAAGGAGATCTAAAGTAGCCTTACTCCCTGGATGTCCTGTGTAGCCTTCCGGGGGGGTTTAGCTCTAGGATCGCTGTCTGGGTAGACAGAATGGCACGGAAACAGTTCATTCAGACAGCAGTTTGGTGAAAACTGGCCGCAACCAGTTTTATTAAAGTCCACAGCACACAGATAAAAACAAAGCATAAACAAAAGACCTGGGCTTGTCTAGCCACTAATTACACTTATATAATGTCCCTTTCTATCAGGAACCCAGACTCTATCAGTCTGTGCCCAAAACAACACATATGATATATGTTACCAGTATGGAGTCTCCCAGATACTCCTCCTTATGTCTGAAGGTCCACTCGACTTCCAGACTTGAGAAAGATCCACTCCTATTCAGTAGTCATTATGCTGGAGGTTCACAGAGACACTCCTGTGTCCGGGGTCCTTCCTGCACCCAGACTGAGACGGCTCCCCTCCTCTTCAGTAATCATCAGCATGGAGGTTCACAGAGACACTCCTGTGTCCGGGGTACATCTAACCCAGACTGAGACGGCTCCCCTCCTCTTCAGTAATCATCAGCATGGAGGTTCACAGAGACACTCCTGTGTCCGGGGTCCTTCCTGCACCCAGACTGAGACGGCTCTCCTCCTCTTCAGTAATCATCAGCATGGATGCTCACAGAGACTGCTTCCTTGTGCCAGGACACCTCTCTGTGTCCAGGCTGAAGACAGCTCTAATACTCTTGGAGACACCTTCTGTGCCTGGACCCCTTGTCCAGACTGAATGAGCTCTCTGACTGTGTCCGCAGACACCTATTTCTGGCTTCCTAATTAACAGCTGATTGGCTTCAGGTTTGAGCTGCAAGTGTGCAATGAATGCAAGGTGTAGTGACCTTTCTCTACCACCAGGTCTACAAAGCCACCCATTTCCCTTATAGTTAGCAAAGAACCTAGGTGAAATGTAAACCCCATTCACCACATATCCTCACTGTCTCACATATCCCCCCCTCTTCTCCAGACCGGAGGGCTGGTCATCCAGACCGGAGGGCTGGTCAACAAACCTAAAGAGACAGTGAACACAGCTCAAGTCATAGCCAACATCAGCTTCATCTTTATCTTCCATTAAGCAGGGTTTCTATACCCTTACACACACACACACACACACTGTGTGATGTCACAGTCTTGTGACCAGTCAACTGAGGAGAAGGAACATGGACAGTCAAAACATACATACTGATCCATTAAATGAATGCCAGCCAGCGCTGCATTACCCATCCGTCCCCTCTGCATACAAGTTTATCCTAGGTATTTAGACACATACCCCTTGGGTGGGTTTGTAGGTGACTGGACCCGCCCAGCTCTCCAAGTCACCTGGAAGCCTCCCAATGTATAGCACAAGTCTCAGCAGTAGATCTGCTGAACCAAAATATATCCAGGCTTCCATCACAGGGCCACCCACCTCTGCGATACATACCGTCCATCCATCACATGCCTCCATGCATATCCTGAGGGCCATACCCCAGTGCCCCCTCTGTTCAAATTTGTGGGGTCGAACACCTGCCACCCGACCAGAGATCCCCCTCGGTCGCCTCTGCCAGTCACTCCGTCTCAGTTGATTTTGGGCACTATGCAATATCACCTCTTTGTTAGGCCTCTCCCGCCCCCAGCGGTCAGAATGTTGGCCTTGTCCTTGTGTCGGTGTCACCTCACCCGACCTTTCTTTCCCGAACTGACTCCTACCGTCGTTGCGGTCACGAGTCCATCGTCCAGTCAAATTTACTGGTAGTTCTGAGTCTGACTCTCTGTCTTTTCGTCCGCCACCGGGTCTCACACTCAGCCGTGAGCTAACAGAAGCGTCATCTCTACCCCTCGTTGTTTTAGCACGTCTACTGCCAATCCCCAGGGAAGCCTCTCGTCTCTCCCTTTCTTGGGCTGGAAGTAGTCGCTCTCTTTGTCCCAACTGTAAAACATCTACAGATGGCATCTTCTGTCTGGCTGTAAGGTCAGCATCAGTCCTCTTCTCAGGACTCTCAACCTCCTCTGCCACCATGCCTTCCTCACTTGCACTGGTTGCTCCATTGTCATCAGATGATTCATTATCACTCCCACTATCCCTGTCGGACCCCTTTTTCTCAGCCACATCCGGCTCACTTTCAGGGCTAGACACTTCACTCTCATTCTCATCCTGCTCACTTTCAGGAGTATAGAATTCATTCTCATTCACATCCTGATCTGGAACCTTAGTTAACATGTCATCCACAACATTAACTTCATCATCTGGTCCCTCAAGTATGTGACTATGTGACAACCCCAGCACTACACTTCTATATAGTTCAGGTACTAGGAGCTGACTCACAACCTCTCCCTGGACTTCAGTGTTTATGGCAACATGAGAGAACCTCTCCTCAGAGTCAGGCTCCTGGGAAACCTCATTTAGAACAATCATATTTTCCTGTGCTGTTTTAAGAGAGGGTTCTCGCCACTGCTCACTCTCAAAACCGTCACAGGACACAGGCAAGTCAGGGACACTCGGTTCCCGAGAACCACCATCCTCGTCTCCCAACATCACCTGCAAAGGAATTTCATCACTGTCACAGTCATCATTATTATCAACATCATTATCATGACTATGATCAGTATTATCATCACTATCATTACCAGCATCAGCACCATTTTCATGGTCATCATCATTATCAGGTTCATCATCATCATTAGCATTATCATCATCATTATCACATAATTTTAACATCCCACTAGCATCGTGTTCCGCCCCTCGGGACTGCGTACCCTCAGTAGGGGCTTCATCACACTGTCCATCAGAATCACCCTTCCCCCAGAGATCCTTAGACCGGGGAAAGTCATTACCCAATATAACGGGTTGCACCAGGGTCTTCACTACCCCCACTTCACATGAAATCTCCCCGAGTTTGGGGACCAAGTCCACGGCAGTCTCTGGGTAGACTTTGGTGTCTCCATGGATGCACACCATACTCAAGTGCTTATCAGGGATGAAGTCCCTATCAATCAGGCTGTCACATACGGAAGTCACTGGACTCTCTGAGTCCAAGAGGGCCTGCGCTGAGCAACCATTTGTAACCACCGGGGACACCTGTGGTCCAGTCTCTTCGGTTGCGGTGGTCACACACACAGGTTCTGCGCAGAGAGAGAGGGATCTGCCAACATCACGGCACATAGGCTCCCCCTCTAGTGGACAGTTGGCTGCAATATCACGACATCTCCAACACTGTCCATCACACTCTTCCACCCACATATCCCCTCGGGCCTGAACCCGCTTATCAGCATACCCCATGTCCCCAACAGATGGAACGCTCTTACCGGGAGAGTTCGACGTCCGGGAACTCTGAAGTGACGTCCTCTCAGACGGCTGTACCTCAGGAGAACATGCTCGGGTGTAGCGGTTCACTGTAGGACATGCTCGGGTGTAGTGGTTCACTACCACCTTTTCAACTCCATAATCAGGCCTGCTGACTGCAGACTCCCAACTGTATCTCCAGTCATGAACTCCTCTGGCACGGGCTGTCACCGTAACACCCAGCCGGGTAAGAATCTCCACTTTCATCTTAGCATAGTCTTGGCTGTCCTGCTCGCTCAGGTCAGCATATGCCCTTTGGGGCTCTCCAATCAGATATGGTGCGACCATCATGGCCCATTCAGATAGGGGCAGATTCTCCTTCTCTGCCAGTCTCTCAAACCTAGTGAGATATACCTCCACATCATCACGAGGTGTCATCTTTTTCAAGGACCGTCTTACCGCCCTCTTCACAGCGGACAAGTCAGGTGACTTTGCAACATTACTTTGGGACGATGCACCACAAGTCCCCTGCAGTGCTGCAACCTGCTCAAAAAACAACCGGTTATTCTCCTGCTGCTGCTGCAGGATTTGCTGCATTTGCCGCTGGTACTGCAGGCGCTGCTGCTCCATGCTCTGCTGCATGCTTCGCTGGGCCTGTACCAGGTACTCAATGAGCTCCTTCACACGGCCGGACTTATCTGTCTCAACCACGGCAGTTTTATGTTGCACATTAACTTGTGCCATTTGTTCAAACAGCGCCTCCATGCTGTCATCCATGCTGTCAGACTTCTCTGTCTTAACAACGGCAGTCTTCACTCAAGACATACACACTACACAGCTTTTTTCCACAGAAAATTCAGCCTTGCTGTGCAACCACTTTTTTTTTTTTTTTTTTCCTTTGCAAAGTCTATTAGGGCTACTGTCTCTTTAAGACTGCTCCACAAACTTTTCTTTTGCTGCTGCACACTCCACAGTCATCTTCACAACAAGTTCAGCTTTGCTGTGCATACATTTTCTCTCTGCAGACCCTATCAGGGCCACTGTCTCTCCAAGACTGCTCCAAACAGACGTTTCTGCTGACACACACCTTTTTTTTTTTTTTTTTTCTGCTGCTATTTCAATAGACTTCACCTTTAATGCTGTCTCTTGCCACTGTGCTGCATGCACACTCCAGCACTAACTGTACCAGGCCCTGCGCTGCCCCAGCATTCTCCACCAATTGTAGCCTTCCGGGGGGTTTAGCTCTAGGATCGCTGTCTGGGTAGACAGAATGGCACGGAAACAGTTCATTCAGACAGCAGTTTGGTGAAAACTGGCCGCAACCAGTTTTATTAAAGTCCACAGCACACAGATAAAAACAAAGCATAAACAAAAGACCTGGGCTTGTCTAGCCACTAATTACACTTATATAATGTCCCTTTCTATCAGGAACCCAGACTCTATCAGTCTGTGCCCAAAACAACACATATGATATATGTTACCAGTATGGAGTCTCCCAGATACTCCTCCTTATGTCTGAAGGTCCACTCGACTTCCAGACTTGAGAAAGATCCACTCCTATTCAGTAGTCATTATGCTGGAGGTTCACAGAGACACTCCTGTGTCCGGGGTCCTTCCTGCACCCAGACTGAGACGGCTCCCCTCCTCTTCAGTAATCATCAGCATGGAGGTTCACAGAGACACTCCTGTGTCCGGGGTACATCTAACCCAGACTGAGACGGCTCCCCTCCTCTTCAGTAATCATCAGCATGGAGGTTCACAGAGACACTCCTGTGTCCGGGGTCCTTCCTGCACCCAGACTGAGACGGCTCTCCTCCTCTTCAGTAATCATCAGCATGGATGCTCACAGAGACTGCTTCCTTGTGCCAGGACACCTCTCTGTGTCCAGGCTGAAGACAGCTCTAATACTCTTGGAGACACCTTCTGTGCCTGGACCCCTTGTCCAGACTGAATGAGCTCTCTGACTGTGTCCGCAGACACCTATTTCTGGCTTCCTAATTAACAGCTGATTGGCTTCAGGTTTGAGCTGCAAGTGTGCAATGAATGCAAGGTGTAGTGACCTTTCTCTACCACCAGGTCTACAAAGCCACCCATTTCCCTTATAGTTAGCAAAGAACCTAGGTGAAATGTAAACCCCATTCACCACATATCCTCACTGTCTCACACCTGCTAAAGCAGAATTATGATGTGCCTCAATAACCTTTTGTCTCAACTGATTTGGGACAAACAGTCTCCCTGGAGGTCCTGCAGGGGCGTCCCCCTGAGCCTCTAACACCTCCTCCTCAAGCTCAGAACATACAGCCGACACTACCACCCCCTCCTGAAGGATAGGAATCGGGTCATCCATTTTCCCGGCCCCTGGGAAACTGCGAGACAAGGCATCCGCCTTAACATTCTTAGATCCAGGGCGATAAGTGACAACAAAATTAAACCTGGTAAAAAACAACGACCATCGAGCTTGTCTGGAATTCAGACGCTTAGCAGATTCCAAATACAGCAGGTTCTTGTGATCAGTAATGACGGTGACCGGGTGGACTGCCCCCTCCAAAAAGTGACGCCATTCTTCAAAAGCCAACTTAATGGCCAAAAGTTCCCTATTGCCGATATCATAATTCCTTTCGGCGGACGACAATTTTTTAGAAAAGAAAGCGCACGGATGCCATTTACCAGGGGACGGACCCTGGGACAATATTGCACCCACCCCTACGTCAGACGCGTCCACCTCCACAACGAACGGCTGTGATGCATCTGGTTGGATGAGAACGGGTGCCGAAGCAAAACATTTTTTCAAAGAGGAAAAAGCTTGGCAAGCTTTGTCCGACCATTTAGAAAAATCCGTCCCTTTTCTTGTCATGTCAGTGAGAGGTTTGACAACAGATGAGAAATTACAAATAAATTTCCGGTAGTAGTTAAATATTTAGACTTGAGAGTCCTCAGTGGTACGAAGATACACATCTTTCCTATATCAAAACGGTAGTAGTTAGCAAACCCCAGAAAACGCTGCAGAGCCTTAAGATCCTCTGGCTGATCCCATTCAAGCACTGCTCTCACCTTTTCAGGGTCCATACGGAAACCGGAGGCTGACACCAAGAAACCCAAAAACTGAAGTTCCTGTACGGCGAATACACACTTTTCCAGTTTGGCGTATAGTTTATTGTCTCGCAAGATCTGCAACACCTGTCTCACATGCTCCTGGTGAGACACAAGATCTGGTGAGTAAATTAAAATGTCATCCAAATATACGACCACAAACAGCCCCACCAGATGACGAAAAATGTCATTAACAAAATGTTGGAATACTGCTGGTGCAGTAGTCAGACCAAAAGGCATGACAAGGTTCTCATAATGTCCCTCCGGGGTGTTAAACGCCGTTTTCCACTCATCCCCCTCTTTTATCCTAATCAGATTATACGCCCCCCTGAGATCCAATTTAGAGAACCATTTGGCGCCAACAATTTGATTGAAGAGATCAGGAATCAGAGGGAGTGGATACGGATCTCGAACAGTAATCCGATTAAGTTCGCGGAAATCCAAGCAAGGGCGTAGGCCTCCATCTTTTTTCTTCACAAAGAAGAACCCCGCGGCCACTGGGGAAGATGAAGGTCTAATATGCCCTTTGGCCAGACTTTCCGAAATATAATCTTTCATAGCCTGCCTCTCAGGGCCAGAAAGGTTATATAACCTAGCTTTAGGTAACTTAGCATCAGGAAGTAAATTAATAGAGCAGTCATACATGCGATGAGGAGGCAACTCCTGACACCCCTCCTCAGAGAACACATCCCCAAAGTCCTCCAAAAAAGGAGGCAAAGTACTAGGCACGACCGCACTGATGACTGTGTTCATGCAGTTACTTTTGCAAAACTCCCCCCATTGGCTTATATCTCTGGACTGCCAATTAATCACAGGGTTATGTTTAACCAACCAAGGAAGTCCCAACACAATAGGAGTAGGTAGACCCTCCAACACATAACAAGATAATAGTTCCCTATGTATTGCCCCTACCCGAAGGTCAATGTTATGAACCTCATGAACAAAGCTACCTTGGCCGAGAGGCCTGGCGTCAATGGAGAATATAGGGATCGGTTTGACCAATACACTCAGAGGCATACCTTGAGCCTGAGCAAACTGAGCGTCAACCAGATTAGCCCCGGACCCACTATCAAGAAGAACAGAAAATCTCTCCACTCTCGTACCAACCACCACCTCCACTGGTACAAGGAACTGAGAAGAACTAGCGGACGAAATACATACTCCCAGGTTGTCGTCCACCACACAACCTGGGATTAACAGTTTTCCGGCGACTTTTTGCTCAACAAGGCACGGGATGGACATCCCCCAACAAAATGTCCCTCTTTCCCGCAGAAGAAACACCTTCTAGTCCTGCGGCGTACCGCCAATCCCCTCCTACGAAATGATGTCCCTCCCAACTGCATAGGCTCCTCCGAAAAGACAAGGGGAACCTCAACATAAGGGACTTTAGTAGTAGGTGGAGTAACAACAGGGGGCGGAGTTACCTCGCACCTCTCCCGGAGCCGTCTATCAGTACGGATAGCTAGGGCCATAGCAGCCTCCAGTGATGGAGGAGAATCATACTGAGCCAAAACGTCCTTTAATTTGTCAGAAAGCCCATGACAAAACTGGCTTCTAAGAGCTCAGTCATTCCACTGAGTATCTGTGGCCCATCTACGGAACTCAGAAGCAAATTCCTCCGCCGGACGATCTCCCTGCTGTATCTTACGTAATTTTGTCTCAGCAAGAGAGACCCGATCTGGGTCATCATATACCAAACCCAGGGCAGTAAAAAATCGATCTACTGACTGTAGAGCCGGGGATCCCGGAGGAAGGGAGAAGGCCCAGGATTGAGGGTCCCCTTGTAGGAGCGAGATAACAATTCCCACTCTCTGCTCTTCACTCCCTGATGATCGAGGCCGAAGCCGAAAATACAATTTACATGCTTCCCTGAAGGTAAAAAATTTGTCTCGCCCACCAGTGAACCTGTCCGGGAGAGCTACTTTAGGTTCAAATCTGGTTTGCTCCGAGGGAGACAAAACTTTGGACTTAATGTCCGTCAGCTCCATGGATAATCCCTGCAACTGCAGAGCCAGCTGGGCTACTGGATCCATGGCAACTGGGAATAATTTTATGGGCCAGTGAAAATGTCACGCGGTCTTATGATATGTGTACGATGTCAGTAAACTATTCTTAAAAGAACAACACTCTATACAACATATAGATTAGCAACATCAGCATGTAAATATAGAATAGATTTACCTGACACGATATCCGTTGAACTCAGGGTTAATCTTGAGGACTTGATACACTGTCACAGGAAAGAGGAGGACCGGGGTCTAACCTGACCCTAAACTGGGGTCCTAACTAATCCCTCACCTTGGAGGTACTGATAATGGTTCAGAGGTCCAAGTCTCCAGCCTAACCCTGTCTCCTATCAGTCCCTGAACCCTGTAATCAGTCCTAAGAAGGATTCTGATTACCACCAAAGGGATATGGGCTGATCTCTGCTAAATACTCAGATTAGACATATAAGACAGACTGGAGAAAACACAGACTTGCATACACACTCAAACACAGAAGGAACATAAATGATCTGGGATATTAAACTCTAAGCAAGGTGAGCTTAAAACAACTAAGGAGCTCTTTAACTTAAGTCTATACAGATACAATCCTATCTGTGGTCTGCATGAAGAATTTCACTGGCAACTCCCAACACAGACAACCAGAGATTTAAAGGAAACCAATCAACAAATAATTAATTGCAGCCGGGAGAAACTGCACCCAGTCCCAGAACTGAGCACAGACAGAATTAACTCCCTAACTGCCAAACACAAAGAAACAGCAACTCAGCTGTGAGAAGTCAGAATGTGCAACCGCGACGATCTTCGTGGCGATGCACACATGACAGATCTACAGTAAAGCTACTGTATCCAGGCTGCTACATGGCAGTAATAGATCTTTCAGATGCGTACTATCATTTCCCAATCTTTGGAAGGCATCAGCAGTTTCTGAGGGTATTAGTGGAAATTGCGGGGGTTCCCAGTCACCTACAGTACCAATGCCTACCCTTCGGGGTTTCAATAGCCCCACGTATTTTCACAACGATAATCTCAGAAATAGCATCCTTCCTGAGAAAAAGAAAGTATACTTCTAGTCCCATATTTAGACGACTTTCTCGTTATAGCGGACAACCAGGAGGATGGCATAAAAGCGGTAAAAAGGGTACGGGAGGTACTAACCAGCCTGGGCTGGATAATAAACCTAAAAAAGTCAAAAATGATTCCAGTCCAGATACAGGAGTTTCTGGGTATCCAATTAAATTCCCTCACGCAGGAAAGTGTTCTCCCAAACAGGAAAATACTTTTTATACAGCAAAGGATAGACCATATGCAATCGAGTCAATCCACATCACTAAGGGGGGCAATGTCACTCCTAGGTTTGCTGACTACAACAATCCCTGCAGTTCGATGGGCTCAGGTACACACCAGACACTTACAGTGGCAGATAATAGCCGAGCAAGCGAGAAACCCCGTCAATTTAAATCAAAAGGTCACGTTGTCTCCACAAGTACGGGACTCACTAAAATGGTGGCAAGAGACATCAAACCTAAAGAATGGCGTTCCTTGGTCAATCCAGGACCCAGTAGTAATGACCACAGACGCAGGACCTCTGGGCTGGGGCGCACATATGTCAAACCTCAAGGATTTAGCAGCGGTAAGACAGGCAATCCTTCAGATAACGGAGGATCTCAAAGGGAAACACCTTGTGGTCTTGTCCGAAAACAGCACAGCCGTCTCATACATAAACAGACAAGGGGACACAAGGTCAGAGTTATTAATGGAAGAGGCCAGAAAATTGTTCCTATGGCAGAGGTCAATCTTCTGTCCATATCGAGCACACACCTGAGAGGATCAGACAACTTTGTAGCGGACTTTCTAAGTCGCCATGTGTTACACCAGGGGGAGTGGTCTCTAAACCAGAAGGTTTTTGGAGAAATCTGTGCCGGCTGGTGAACTCCACAAGTAGACCTATTCGCCACAAGGCAAAATCCAGAAGGGGTGAATGCTTTGTTACACCAGTGGAACTTCCAACTAGCATATGCTAATTCCAACAGTCCTGAAGAAAATTCGGGACGACGGGGTGTGAATAATCCTGATAGCACCCTTCTAGCCGAAAAGGGCATGGTTCACGTGGCTCAGACGCATGTCCGTCTCGGACCCATGGATCTTGCCGGAGCTTCCAGATCTCCTACATCAAGGTCCAGTGTTACACCCTCAAGTTCACAGACTGCATCTCACCGCATGGAACTTGAGTGGACTTCTGCTAGCAAAAGGTTTCACAGAGTCAATAGTTACTACCTTGCTTGCAAGTAGAAAGTAACAAGAGAAAAATACCAGAAGATCTGGGAAAAATTCTTGGAGTTTTCAGGACATTCCCCATCAAATATAAGTCAAGAAGTCCCAATATCCGAAGTACTGGAGTTCCTCCAAAAAGGGCTAGAGAGAGGACTATCCACCAGTACTCTAAAAGTACATGTCGCAGCATTAGGTGTGTTGTTTGAACAGAAGCTTGCTAACCAGTTACAAGCTATCTCTGCTAACCCACCATATACTACCATCCTAGATGATAGGGTGGTTATTAGAACTGACCCAGCCTTCCTCCCGAAGGTAAACTCAAAATTTCACAGAAACCAAGAAATAATCTTACCCTCCTTCTGTGCCAATCCAAAATCCCAGGGAGAAGAAACCTTCCATTGTCTAGATGTTAGACGTTGCCTGCTTCAATATCTAGATCAACCTCAAACATCGCGGATAATTATATACGCAAAAAGTGTTCCAGCAAGGAAAATATAAAAAATTACCTTTATTGATATATAACATACAAATATAAAAACAATAAAATAACAAAAATGCCCAGTAGGAGGTATATGACTAAACACTACATCAGTAAATAGGTATATATTGTCCAGTATCTAAGAATATCTGTATGAGAAATATAACAAAAACGCCTATAAATAACAAACGCCCCAGCAATAGTGTGAATATAGATAAATTGCCGTTATACTATATCAAACAGGATAATTGCCCACTCAATGAGTAAATGCTAGCTGGACTCAAAAAAGAGCTCTGCAATATATCTAAAGGGCCACGCCAATAGCCCTAATCAGAATGAACTAAATAGTCCTAAGTCTGAATCAATAAATGGATCATGCGAGTCCTAGATGAATTAGTATATCAAAAAGCGGCTTAAACATCTGATAAGAAACAAATCACAAATATACTGGTAAGTTACCTAAATAGTGGACTATGCTGATGTGCGTGGCAAAACCTCCTCCACCCCAACGCGCGTTTCGCTTAAGCTTCTTCCGGGGGCGTGTCTAGACATGGGTGGTTGCTTGTTAAATAACGGGAAGCTACCAATCAGAAGACCCAGATGAATGAAGGAGAGTGCTGTGTCTAGCGTCATCATTCTGACCTCATTGTCGCATGCGTGGATCTGTGCCGCTGGATGTAAAAGATACTTCCTGTGACGCGCTCCTTGAAAAGCCTGCTGAGCCGCCTGCGATTCAATGCTGGAGCATGTATGGAAGTAAACAGCGCCGTACAATGCCACGCATGCGCTCCAGTAGAATGAAGTACAAGGCACACTGTGACAAGGTGCAAACTGTGATTTATTAATACCAATTATTTAAATCCCATAATATATATATTTTCAATCATATGTATGTGACCTCCTCAATAAATCCGAAATAAGTGCGCAGTGCAACAAGATGAAGCTGAATGATCGCAAATAATTAAATAAACATAAAAACATAATAGTGTACTATAATACATATATTCTCTATTAGAACAGGTGCATATAATACTAATACAGATAGATGCAGAAAAATAAAGAAACAAAAAACCCTCAGTAAGCTAGGATCTCTAATACGATCTTCATTACAAGGTATGGAATCCAACGCTTGCTGAAAAATATCTTCAAACGAACTCAGGTCGACAAAATTAGAACGCATTCAACTGTGTCAAAATCCCCTGGATCTTCTAAATGGCTCACTGCTTCAACCAGAATTCTTCAAAATCTTCATAAGATGCGCACACCAATGATAACAAGAATTATCTGTCAAATAATAATCAAAATAATTAATAACTAATATAACTAATAACTTTATTATTGGCACAATCAGCACATCCGTCTTCAATGATTAACCCCTTCCCGACCTTTGACACAGCGTATGCGTCATGAAAGTCGGTGCCATTCCGACCTATGACGCATACCCTGCGTCATGAAAGGATCGCGTTCCTGCGGGCCGGGAGACCGGGGTCACTGAAAGGTCACCCGACCCGCAGTTACAGGACCCTTTGTGCTTCACCACAGGGGGGTTGGCTTAACCCCCCCGTGGCCACGATCGCTCTGATTGGCTGTTAAAAGTGAAACAGCCAATCAGAGCAATCTGTAATATTTCACCAATTTAATTGGTGAAATATTACAATCCAGCCATGGCCGATGCTGCAATAGCATCTGCCATGGCTGGACACCGAGACCTGACCCCCCCACACCGAGTCACGGCGGCGATCGGCCGCCGCCACCGAAAGATGGCAGCGATCGGTCACCGCCGTCACTAACAGCTCCCCTCCTCCTTTGCTCCGGTGCCCCCACCTTCCGATCCCCCCCCAACCATCCGACCCCCCTACTCACCTCTCCCGATCCACCGATGTCCCTGGATCGGTCCCGGCGTCCGCCCGGGCCTCTTCATGGGCGCCGCCATCTTGGAAAATGGCGGGCGCATGCGCAGTGCGCCCGCCGGCCGGCGCATGCGCAGTGCGCCCCCCAGTGTCCAAAAATTTATTTTGATCACTGTGATAAACTGTCACAGTGATCAAAATAAAAAAAAGTAAATGAAATAGGTAGGGACAAATAAAAAAAATAAAGATTTTTTTTTTTTTTTTTTCCTATTAGGCCCTGTGCACACGTTGCGGATTTTGCTGCAGATCCGCGGCGTATTTTGCTGCGGATCCGCGGCGGATTTCGCTGCTGATCCGCGGCGGATCAGCAGCGAAATCAGCCACGGATGTGCAGCGATATCCGCCGCAGATCAGCAGCGAAATCCGCCGCGGATCCGCAGCAAAATACGCTGCGGATCCGCAGCAAAATCCGCAACGTGTGGCGGATTTCGCTGCGGATCCGCGGCGGATTTCGCTGCGGATCCGCGGCGGATTTCGCTGCTGATCCGCGGCTGATTTCACTGCTGATCCGCGGCTGATTTCGCTGCTGATCCGCAGCGGATTTCGCTGCGGATCCACGGCGGATTTCGCTGCTGATCCGCGGCGGATTTCGCTGCGGATCCACAACTGATTTCGCTGCGGATCCGCGACTGATTTCGCTGCAGATCCGCGACTGATTTTGCTGCGAATCCGCAGCGGATTTTACTGCTGATCCGCGGCGGATTTCGCTGCTGATCCGCGGCGGATCCGCGGCTGATTTCGCTGCTGATTCGCGGCGGATTTCGCTGCTGATTCGCGGCGGATCTCGCTGCTGATCCGCTGCGGATTTCGCTGCTGATCCGCTGCGGATTTCGCTGCGGATTTCGCTGCTGATCCACGACTGATTTTGCTGCTGATTCGCTGCGGATCCGCAGCGGATTTCGCTGCTGATCCGCGGCTGATTTTGCTGCTGATTCGCTGCGGATCCGCGGCTGATTTTGCTGCTGATTCACTGCGGATCCGCGGCGGATTTCGCTGCTGATCCGCGGCTGATTTCGCTGCTGATCCGCGGCTGATTTCGCTACTGATCCGCGGCTGATTTCGCTGCTGATCCGCGGCTGATTTCGCTGGTGATCCGCGGCTGATTTCGCTGCTGATCCGCGGCGGATTTCGCTGCTGATCCGCGGGGATTTCGCTGCTGATCCGCGGCGGATTTCGCTGCGGATTCGCGGCGGATTTCGCTGCTGATCCGCGGCGGATTTCGCTGCTGATCCGCGGCGGATTTCGCTGCTGATCCGCGGCGGATGTCGCTGCTGATCCGCGGCGGATCCGCGGCTGATTTCGCTGCTGATTCGCGGCGGATTTCGCTGCTGATTCGCGGCGGATTTCGCTGCTGATCCCCGACTGATTTTGCTGCTGATTCGCTGCGAATCCGCAGCGGATTTCGCTGCTGATCCGCGGCTGATTTCGCTGCTGATCCGCTGCTGATTTCGCTGCTGATCCGCGGCGGATTTCGCTGCTGATTCGCGGCGGATTTCGCTGCTGATTCCCGACTGATTTTGCTGCTGATCCGCGGTTGATTTCGCTGCTGATCCGCTGCTGATTTCGCTGCTGATCCGCGGCTGATTTCGCTGCTGATCCGCGGCTGATTTCGCTGCTGATCCGCGGCTGATTTTGCTGCTGATCCACGGCGGATTTCGCTGCTGATCCGCGGCGGATTTCGCTGCTGATTCGCTGCGGATCCGCGGCTGATTTTGCTGCTGATCCACGGCGGATTTCGCTGCTGATCCGTGACTGATTTTGCTGCTGATTCGCTGCTGATCCGCGGCTGATTTCGCTGCTGATCCGCGGCTGATCCGCGGCGGATTTCGCTGCTGATTCGCTGCAGATCCGCGGCGGATTTTGCTGCGGATCCGCGGCTGATTATCTGCTGATTCATCTGCGCTAGCGGGTATAGCATAACGCGATCGTGTTATGCTATACCGTTACCAGCCGGTCACCGCTACGTGTTGAACGGGCTGGTAAAACGCAATATGAACCCAGCCTTAGGGTTAGAACTAGGGTTAGGGTTAGCATTAGGGTTAAGGTTAGAATTACGGTTAGGGTTGGAATTTGGGTTAGGGTTGGAATTAGGGTTAGGGTTGGAATTAGGGTTAGGGTTGGAATTAGGGTTAGGCTTGTAGTTAGGTTTATGGTTAGAGTTGGGATTAGGGTTAGGGGTGTGTTGGCGTTAGGGTTATGATTAGGGTTTGTATTAGGGTTAGGTGTGTGTAGGGGTTAGGGTTGGGGTTAGGGGTGTGTTGGGGTTAGGGTTGGAGTTAGAATTGAGGGGTTTCCACTATTTAGGCACATCAGGGGGTCTCCATACGCGACATGGAGCCACCATTGATTCCTGCAAATTTTGCGTTCAAAAAGTCAAACAGTGCTCCCTTTATTCCAAGCCCCGACGTATGCCCAAACAGTGGTTTATCCCCACATATGGGGTATCAGCGTACTCGGGAAAAATTGCACAACAACTTTGGGGGTTCTAATTTCTCCTGTTAACATTGGGAAAAAAAATTGGGGACTAAAAATTATTTTTGTGGAAAAAAAATGATTTTATATTTTCACGGCTCTGCGTTATAAACTTCTGTGAAGGACTTGGAGATTCAAAGTGCTTATCACACATCTATAGGAGTTCCTTGGGGGATCTAGTTTCCAAAATGGGGTCACTTGTGGGGAGTTTCTTACTGTTTAGGCACATCAGGGACTCTGCAAACGTAACATGACGCCCGAAGACCATTCCATCAAGTGGGCATTTCAAAACGTCGCTACTTCCCATCCGAGCCCCGACGTGTGCCCATACAGTAGTTTTCTCCCACATATGGGATATCAGCATACTCAGGACAAATAGGACAACAACTTTTGGGTCTAATTTCTCATGTTACCCTTGGGAAAATAAAAAAATTGGGGACTAAAAGATCCTGATTGTGGAAAAAATATGATTTTTTTATTTTCATGCCCGGGCGTTATAAACTTCTGTGTAGCCCTTGGGGTTCAAAGTGCTCACCACACATCTAGATAAGTTCTTTGCCGGGTCTAGTTTCCAAAATGGGGTCACTTGTGGGGAGTTTCTACTGTTTAGGCACATCAGGGCTCTGCAAACGTAACAAGATGCCCGCAGACCATTCCATCAAGTCGGCATTTCAAAGCCTCACTACATCCCTTCCGAGCCCTGACGTGTGCCCAAACAGTGGTTCCCCCCCACATATGGGGTACTAGCGTACTCAGGAGAAACTGGACAACAACTTTTGGGGTCCAATATCTCCTGTAACCATTGTGAAAATAAAAAACAGTGGGTTAAAAAATCATTTTTTGAGAAAAAAAAATGATTTTTTATTTTCGCGGCTCTGCGTTATAAACTTCTGTGAAGCACCTGGGGGTTCAAAGTGCTCACTATGCATCTAGATAAGTTCCTTAGGGCATCTAGTTTCCAAAATGGGGTCACTTGTGGGGGAGCTCCAATGTTTAGGCACACAGGAACTCTCCAAATGCGACATGGCAACCGCTAAATATTCCAGCATATTTTCCATTCAAAAAGTCAAATGGCGCTCCTTCCCTTCTGAGCCCTGCAGTGCGCCCAAACAGTGGTTTATGACCACATATGAGGTATCTGTGTACTCAGGAGAAATTGCCCAACAAATTTTAGGATCCAATTTATACTGTTGCCCATGTGAAAATGAAAAAAACTGAGGCTAAAAGAAAATTTTTGTGAAAAAAAAGTACTTTCTTTTTTTTACGGATGAATTTGTGAAGCACCTGGGGTTCAAAGTGCTCACTATGCATCTAGATAAGTTCCTTAGGGGGTCTAGTTTCCAAAATGGGGTCACTTGTGGGGGAGCTCCAATGTTTAGGCACACAGGGACTCTCCAAATGCGACATAGCAACCGCTAAATATTCCAGCATATTTTCCATTCAAAAAGTCAAATGGCGCTCCTTCCCTTCTGAGCCCTGCCGTGCGCCCAAACAGTGGTTTATGACCACATATGAGGTATCTGTGTACTCAGGAGAAATTGCCCAACAAATTTTAGGATCCAATTTATACTGTTGCCCATGTGAAAATGAAAATAACTGAGGCTAAAAGAAAATTTTTGTGAAAAAAAAGTACTTTCTTTTATTTACGGATCAATTTGTGAAGCACCTGGGAGTTCAAAGTGCTCACTATGCATCTAGATAAGTTCCTTAGGGGGTCTAGTTTCCAAAATGGGGTCACTTGTGGGGGAGCTCCAATGTTTAGGCACACAGGGACTCTCCAAATGCGACATGGCAACCGCTAAATATTCCAGCATATTTTCTATTCAAAAAGTCAAATGGCGCTCCTTCCCTTCTGAGCCCTGCCGTGCGCCCAAGCAGTGGTTTATGACCACATATGAGGTATCTGTGTACTCAGGAGAAATTGCCCAACAAATTTTAGGATCCAATTTATACTGTTGCCCATGTGAAAATGAAAAAAACTGAGGCTAAAAGAAAATTTTTGTGAAAAAAAAAAGTACTTTCTTTTTTTTACGGATCAATTTGTGAAGCACCTGGGGGTTCAAAGTGCTCACTATGCATCTAGATAAGTTCCTTAGGGGGTCTAGTTTCCAAAATGGGGTCACTTGTGGGGAGCTCCAATGTTTAGGCACACAGGGACTCTCCAAATGCGACATGGCAACCGCTAAATATTCCAGCATATTTTCCATTCAAAAAGTCAAATGGCGCTCCTTCCCTTCTGAGCCCTGCCGTGCGCCCAAACAGTGGTTTATGACCACATATGAGGTATCTGTGTACTCAGGAGAAATTGCCCAACAAATTTTAGGATCCAATTTATACTGTTGCCCATGTGAAAATGAAAAAACTGAGGCTAAAAGAAAATTTTTGTGAAAAAAAAAGTACTTTCTTTTTTTTACAGATCAATTTGTGAAGCACCTGGGAGTTCAAAGTGATCACTATGCATCTAGATAAGTTCCTTAGGGGGTCTAGTTTCCAAAATGGGGTCACTTGTGGGGGAGCTCCAATGTTTAGGCACACAGGAACTCTCCAAATGCGACATGGCAACCGCTAAATATTCCAGCATATTTTCCATTCAAAAAGTCAAATGGCGCTCCTTCCCTTCTGAGCCCTGCCGTGCGCCCATACAGTGGTTTATGACCACATATGAGGTATCTGTGTACTCAGGAGAAATTGCCCAACAAATTTTAGGATCCATTTTATCCTGATGCCCATGTAAAAATGAAAAAATTGATGCTAAAAGAAAATTTTTGTTGGAAAAATTAAAATGTCCATTTTTTCCTTCCACGTTGCTTTAGTTCCTGTGTCGCACCTGAAGGGTTAATAATCTTCTTGAATGTAGTTTTGAGTAGCTTGAGGGGTGCAGTTTTTATAAAGGTGTCACTTTTGGGTATTTTCTGCCATATAGACCCCCAAAGTGACTTCAAATGTGAGGTGGTCCCTAAAAAAAATGGTTTTGTAAATTTTGCTGTAAAAATGAGAAATCGCTGGTCAACTTTTAACCCTTATAACTTCCTAACAAAAAAAAATGTTGTTCCCAAAATTGTGCTGATGTAAAGTAGACATGTGGGAAATGTTATTTATTAACTATTTTGTGCCACATAACTCTCTGGTTTAACAGAATAAAAATTAAAAATTTGAAAATTACAAAATTTTCAGAATTTTCGCCAAATTTCCATTTTTTTCACAAATAAACGCAAAAATTATCGACCTAAATTTACCACTAACATGAAGCCCAATATGTCACGAAAAAACAATCTCAGAATCGCTAGGATCCGTTGAAGCGTTCCTAAGTTATTACCTCATAAAGGGACACTGGTCAGAATTGCAAAAAATGGCAAGGTCTTTGAGGTCAAAATAGGCTGGGTCTTGAAGGGGTTAAAGGAATACCGATAGGCCAGTTTTTGAGAATCCGTAGAATTTGTTCAGATTCTAATAACTTTGAAACACAATCTAAGGAACTAGCCAGAAGATTCGAAGACAGAGGCTACAGTAGAAAATCAATTAGTCGAGGTTATGTGCGAGCTTCTATGGTAAAGAGGGATCAACTTCTCTATGGGCCTCCAAAAAATCCTAAAAAGGCTGTCAAAGATGACTCAAGTGTGAATAAGGTACGTTTTATTTCTACATTTAATCGACAATGGCAAGACCTGACCAATATCATTAAGAAACATTGGCCGATCCTATCGGTCGACCCGATTCTAAAAAAGATCCTCCCAGTGGTTCCCTAGTTTGTGGCACGACGTTCTAAAAATCTTAAAGACGTCTTGGTACATAGCCATTACATTTCTGAGGAAAGTAAACTTAGAACCATAAGGAATACGGGGAAGCCCGGTTTTTTCCCATGTGGGTTATGTAAGGGGTGTTTGAATATGGTCAAAGCAGTCAGTTTTTCAAATCAAAGTGGATCCAGGTCTTTTCTGTCAGGTGCCATATCAATTGTTCCTCGCAAGGTGTGATTTACCATGCAGAATGTCCGTGTGGTAAGATCTACATAGGTCTTACCACACGTGAACTTAAAATTCGCACTAGAGAACATGTGAGGGACATTGAAAAGGCAAGAACTATGAATGATGATTCATTATTAAAAACCTTACCCCGACATTTCAAAAAACATCATGACTGTAATGCCAGGGGTCTTAAAGTAAAAGGCATAGACCTGATCTCTCTTGGTATTAGAGGGGGTGATCTGGGTAAAGTCTTAGCCCAAAAAGAAAGTCAATGGATCTTTAGATTAGGGACAATGAGTCCACTTGGTTTGAACGAAAGCCTGGGCTTTTCCTCTTTTTTATAAAGAGTATTATATAGGTGGTGTTTATGGTATTATTTCTTTATCTATAGTGGCATCTTTTTTAGGGGTGGGTGGTTTTAGTTCAATTGTTGTTTGTTTAGTTATTAATTATTTTGATTATTATTTGATAGATAGTTCTTGTTATCATTGGTGTGCGCATCTTGTGAAGATTTTGAAGAATTCTGGTTGAAGCAGTGAGCCATTTAGAAGATCCAGGGATTTTGACACAGTTGAATGCGTTCTAATTTTGTCGGACCTGAGTTCATTTGAAGATATTTTTCAGCAAGCGTTGGATTCCATACCTTGTAATGAAGATCGTATTAGAGATCCTAGCTTACTGAGGGTTTTTTTGTTTTTTTGTTTCTTTATTTTTCTGCATCTATCTGTATTAGTATTATATGCACCTGTTCTAATAGAGAATATATGTATTATTGTACACTATTATGTTTTTATGTTTATTTAATTATTTGCGATCATTCAGCTTCATCTTGTTGCACTGCGCACTTATTTCGGATTTATTGAGGAGGTCACATACATATGATTGAAAATATATATATTATGGGATTTAAATAATTGGTATTAATAAATCGCAGTTTGCACCTTGTCACAGTGTGCCTTGTACTTCATTCTACTGGAGCGCATGCGTGGCATTGTACGGCGCTGTTTACTTCCATACATGCTCCAGCATTGAATCGCAGGCGGCTCAGCAGGCTTTTCAAGGAGCGCGTCATAGGAAGTATCTTTTACATCCAGGGCACAGATCCACGCATGCGCCAATGAGGTCAGAATGATGACGCTAGACACAGCACTCTCCTTCATTCATCTGGGTCTTCTGATTGGTAGCTTCCCGTTATTTAACAAGCAACCACCCATGTCTAGACACGCCCCCGGAAGAAGCTTAAGCGAAACGCGCGTTGGGGTGGAGGAGGTTTTGCCACGCACATCAGCATAGTCCACTATTTAGGTAACTTACCAGTATATTTGTGATTTGTTTCTTATCAGATGTTTAAGCCGCTTTTGATATACTAATTCATCTAGGACTCGCAGGATCCATTTATTGATTCAGACTTAGGACTATTTAGTTCATTCTGATTAGGGCTATTGGCGTGGCCCTTTAGATATATTGCGGAGCTCTTTTTTGAGTCCAGCTAGCATTTACTCATTGAGTGGGCAATTATCCTGTTTGATATAGTATAACGGCAATTTATCTATATTCACACTATTGCTGGGGCGTTTGTTATTTATAGGCGTTTTTGTTATATTTCTCATACAGATATTCTTAGATACTGGACAATATATACCTATTTACTGATGTAGTGTTTAGTCAAATACCTCCTACTGGGCATTTTTGTTATTTTATTGTTTTTATATTTGTATGTTATATATCAATAAAGGTAATTTTTATATTTTCCTTGCTGGAACACTTTTTGCGTATATAATTATCCGCGATGTTTGAGGTTGTAATTGATGAGGAGTGCCAGCTCTAATATGATTATATATAGTCTAGGACTATTCTATGGTTATATTCAATATCTAGATGCAACGGAGCCCTGGCGACAATCGCCAGCCCTTTTTGTCTCCTTCCAGGGGACAAACGGGGGGAGGCAGGCCTCAAAATCAACCATTGCATGGTGGCTTCGTATGTCTATCTCTTTCTTACTCTTCCTTGGGCAGAATGCCCCACTGGGGGTAACGGCACACTCGACGAGAGCCATAGCTACATCCTGGGCTGAAAGGGCTAATGCATCTGTAGAACAGATTTGTAATGCAGCAGTATGGTCGTCACCCTCTACCTTCTTTAGTCATTACAGGCTAGACCTAGGGCATTTAAATCTAGCCTTTGGAAGGAAAGTGTTATCTGCTGTTGTCCCACCCTAGGAATCTTTCTATTTCTTCCTCTCGCTCACGGTGCTGTCATGGGGAAGGGAAAAAATGATAATTACTTACGGGTAATTTGATTTTCCAGATCCATGACATCACCGCATTATTCCCGCCCTATCTTGGTGATGGTGGTATGGTTCACGAGGAAATTAATATAAATAATAATGTGGTATAAAGTTACCGTTATGTGCATAAAAATGTGCGTGTATAGATATATACTTGTTTAAAAAAAAAAAGAGCAAATTAAATTAAGGGCGGTCACCTTCCATGCTCTGTAAACAAAACTGAGGAGAGAGGTGCCGACCCCCTCTTTTATTTCCACTGCCACTGCAGGTTTCCTGTTTTCTGGGGGCGGAATTCATCTCTCACTCACGGTGCTGTCATGGGTCTGGAAAATCAAATTACCCGTAAGTAATTATCATTTTTCCTGGCTAAAATAAGTGTCTCCCGCAGAAGAATTTTGATGTGGTGTCCCCATATCTCTTCCTCCAGCACACCAAACAGACATACCAATGGAGTAAGAGGAAGAGGAGTGCCTATGAGGGAGGTTAACAGCGTGTTCACCTCGCTCCAAAAAGATAGAATAGTTGGGCATCCCCACACCATATGTATGAAATCTGCATCCATTGTATGGCATCTTAAACATTCTGAGGATTGAGACCACCCCATCCAAATAGCCGTAGTGGGGTCAGATATGACTGGTGCACTATATACATTTGAGTCATTTTGTTATTGGCTGATGGAGACACCCCCGATTGGAGAACCAAAAATCTCCTCCCAATCTTCATTTTGAAAATCTGGAACTAGAGACCTCCACCTCTCCCTTACTGACGATAAAGCAGAGTCAGAGCCCGAGGACATCATATAAGTATATAGGGTAGAAAAAACACCCTGGGGGCCTTGTGATTTGAGAATCCCTATCAAACTGAAGGATGATATTGCTTGGGTCGTATTTCTGTTACGCAGATATGATTGAATTGCTGATCTAAGCTGTAGGTATCGGAAAAATTGTGATCTTGGGACACTGTATTTAATCTGCATTTGTTCAAAGGACATTAGGACATTGTGATCATATAAATCTTTAATCGAGGAAATATTATATGAGATCCAGAATTGAGTGGACGGGTGGTTTAATAGCATCGGGAAACAGGAATTATTCCATAATGGCACTTCAGCTATAACGTCAACAAAGTGAACCACTCGTTTAAGTTGTCTCCAGACTGACTGTGCCAACCGGAGTAAGGGTAATAATCCAGAGACATTAGGTTTGTCTACTTCTAAAAACCAAAACAAGCAATCAGTCCCTGCAGCATGAGCCAGATGACTCCGAGTTAGGCAAACAATTATTAGGCATCCATCTACTCAGAGCTCTGACTTGCCCGGCCAAGTAATATAAAAAGAAATCCGGCAGAGCGCCCCGCCCAACTGTTTAGACCTATGTAAGGTAGACAGTTTGAGTTTAGGTCTAGTCTTCCCCATATAAAGGATGAGATTAATGAATTAAGGCCTGAAAAAAAAAGATTTAGGGATCAGTACTGCACTATGTTGGAGGGAGTAACTGAGTTTGGGGAGTAGGATCATTTTAATCAGATTAATACGTTCGGAGACAGATAATGGCAATTTACTCCAGATAGCAAATTTAAGTTTAACAAGATCTAACAACGGGAGAATATTCATTTTTAAGTCTAGTCTACTATTTTTTGAGATATTTATTCCCAGGTACTTAAAGTTAGTTACAACAGGCAATGGGGATAACGTGTCAATGTGATCCATTGGACCCAGGAAGAGAGGCATCAAGGATTTATCCCAATTTATGTATAATCCCGAATAATTACTAATTTTGTCTATAGTAGCAATCACATGGGGTAGCGTTTCTTCTGCTTTGTCCATAAATATCACCATATCATCGGCGTATAAGCCAATGGTATCTAAACGGCCCGCTATTTCTATGCCTTTAATGACTGGAGTGGATCTTATACGGATCGGCAACGCTTCAATTGCAAGCGCAAAAAGGGCCGGGGAAAGGGGGCAACCTTGGCATGTTCCTCTTGCCAAAGAGACCGATTCGGATACAGAGTTATTTATTATTATTCGGGCTTTTGGTTTCATGTACATCGCGCATATCCACTTCTTAAATTTGAAACCGAATTCATATTTTTGTAAGCATGCAGATAAAAAAGACCACTCAAGAGAATCGAAGGCCTTAGCCGCGACTAGCGACGCCAAGGCCCATTCATTATCTGTCACTAGGGAACTGTACTGGACCACTGACTGAACTCTCCTAATATTACTAGATGTATTTTTCTAAGGCATGAAACCGGTCTGGTCTGGATGTATTATTTCTAGTATCACCGAATTTAATCTAGTGGCCAGGATTTTAGTGAAGATCTTATAGTCCACATTTACCAGAGATATGGGGCGATATGATCCACATTCAAGAGGATCCTTTCCCTCCTTCCTAAGCACTATTATATTTGCCTCATAAAAGGAGTCTGGTAAAGAACCTTCCTCCCAGGTCCTCTGAAACACCCTCAGGAGTGGTGCCAAAACATCCCGATATTTCCTGTACATTTCTAAGGGAAATCCATCCGGCCCAGTCTCCTTCCCAGAGGCCATATCCGCTATAGCTTCATTTATTTCCTCTATCGTGAAGTCTGCATCCAGAAAGGCTTGTTGGGCGGGGCTCAATGTGGGAAATTTTACGTCTGATAAATATTCAAGGCAGTCCGAAGTGCTAAAACCCCCACTGGAACTATATAACGTTTTAAAATATTCATGGAAACTCTCGAGTATATCACCCGTTGAGGTTACTATTGAGTTATCTAGTTTCCAAATTTGAAGTATGGTATTAGATGCGTTGTGTTGGCACATCATAAATGCCAATAACTTACTGGACTGATTTCCTAATTCAAAATATTACTGACGAGTAAAAAATAATTTACGTTTAGATTTGGTATCCATATATTGAGTATATAATCTATGGGAGTTTAGCCATTCATTTCTATTTTCATTTGTTTGATTAGCTATATAATATGCTTTCGAATCGCTCAATCGCTTCCTTCTCCTGATCTTCCCTAGATGTCACCCGTTTAATATAGGATATTGTAGAAAACAGACATCCCCTTAGATACGCTTTAAGGGCGTCCCAAAACAAGTTAATATTCTGGGGTTCAGGGTGGGAGGAAATTAAGCAGTCTAATTGGTCTAGAGTTCTGTCATTGGGGCCTGTCAGTTTCAGCCAAAATGGGTTCAGCTTCCAAAATAGGTTACGACTCTTTTGGCCAAATCTAAGTGTAAGTATTATAGGGCTATGATCTGAGATGCCCCTGTGCCCATGTTCCACATCCCCACCCACATTGCCAAGTTGCTAGAACCAAATATATAATCTATACGAGATAGTGTGTCTAATGGGCTAGTGACAGGTATATTCTCTCGCGTCAGGATGACGTATCCTCCATTAATCCAACCAACCATTGCCCTCAATGAGCAATGATAGCGGAGATGGAGAGCAAGCCGTCCCGGGTACTCCATCATCTAGTCTATGTCTATCCAGACCCTTATCCATGACTAGGTTAAAATCCCCATTACCATAACTAATGCATCTGGATAATTTAAGGCAAAGCTTACCGCCTTTTTGACGATTGATATATTAGCTGCGGGTGGGTTATAGACACACATTATGACGTAGTCTTTCAAATCTATCAACGCATGCACGAAAACAAAGCATCCCTCAGGGTCTTTCCGAGCCTCCTTGACCTCCCATCTAGTGTCCTTATGGATTAACAAAGAAACCCCTCTAGAGTAACTGGTGTGAAACGCATGTATGGACCATTGTACCCATGGTTTCTAGAAAATATTCTTAAGAGTCCTCCTCGATTCCCATCAAGAAATGTCCTACCTACCCCTTGCAAGATAAGAGGAAATCGGGTAAAAATCAAGACGTTTCAAAAGAAAAATACAACTTCGGTCAGTAATGCATGAGAAATCTAGGTCTCATGACATCCTGTATCCAAGCGGGGTGTTGGAGCCAAGCCATTCAAGGGATCTTCAAAGGCAATTCTTACGTCCTGGAACAGACGTCATTCAGGGCTGGACAAGAAGATGCCCTCTTCCGACTGTGTTAAGACACTCCCTGAGTTGGTGGACGTCCAAGGACAATCTGGGGAAAGGGGTACCATGGACTCTTTCCCCTGCATTATAGTTTACCACAGATGCAAGTTTGAGTGGTTGGGGTGAAAAGGGTAGAAGGTCACTTCCTACAAGGCACATGGAGCAAGGAAGAGAAGAAAAAATCCTCCAACTTCAGGGAACTAAATGCCGTATGGATGACATTGTCAACAGAGGTCAAAGGTCAACATGTAAGAGTGTTTTCGGACAATATCACAACAGTTTCCTTTCTTCGACGCCAGGGAGGCCAAGAAGTCAAACTCTGCAGACCCTAGCAGAAAAAATCTTCCTTTGGGCAGAAAGAAATGTGTGATCCATCTCCGCTGTGCACCTGAAGGGTTCCGAGAACATAAGAGCAGATTTCTTCAACAGGGAGAAACTATGGTCCTCGGAGTGAGAGTTAAATCCAGATGTTTTTCACCCGAAGATGGGGAACACTACAGATCGACCTGTTCGCAACCCAAAAAAATGCGAAGGTAGAAAAGTTTTTCTCCTTAAATCCATCCAACAGACCACAGGGTATAGACGCCCTATCTAAAAAGTTGGAAGTGGGGGCTTCTGTATGCTTCCCCCCTGTTCCCCTCATACCAAGAGTCCTGAAAAAAAATCAGAGAAGACCAGGCCACAGTGGTATTAATAGCTCCCCTCTGGCTGAAGAGGTCCTGGTTCGCGGTATTGAACTGCATGGCCCTAGAAGTCCGGTGCCACTACCGAACTGACCCGACCTTTTATCCCAGGTCCCTCTGTGGCATCAAAACCCAGGTTTTCTGCGCCTGACAGCCTGGATCCTGAGCGGGAAATTCTATGTTTCAGAGGGTTGTCAAACAGAGTAATTACTACTATGCAAGCTAGTAGAAAACCTGTAACATCAGCAATCTATGACAAAATATGGAAAAAATTCTGTTCGTACGTCGGAGAATCCACCTCTACTACATCCCGACCAGATATCTCTAAAATATTGGATATCGTTCAAGAAGGATTCGGCATGGGCCTAAAACAAAGTACCTTGAGGGTACAAGTTTCTGCCCTCAGTGCCTTCCTGGTTCCCCCCCACCCTCGGCGGATCATCCATGGGTAGCAAGATTTTCTTGAGCCATCTCCCGGCTAAGACTACAATCAGGGAATCCGTGCCTCGTTGGGACCTAAACCTCGTACTAGGAACATTGTGTAGACCACCATATGAACTCCAGGAAGAGTTCGGCATCAACTACCTCTCTATGAGAAACTGCTTTCCTGGTGGCGATCACCTCAGCGAAGCGTCTGGGTGAATTAAAATCACTATCAGTCAGAGATCCCTACTTGCAAATCCTAGAAGCCCCATTAAAATTTGACTTGACCCCTTTTTTCCCCAAAAGTAGTCCAGAAAGAAATTAAACAAAAGATTTTTTCCCCTCCTTGTCCCCCCCAAAAAAAGAGAAAAAAATTTCCATACTTGATTTTAAAAAAAGGGGAAATGGATTTTGAGGTTTCAGCCCCTGGAGCCCCGGATTCAACCATTTAAATTTGGGGGGGGGTTGGGGAAAAAGGCTTAAAAATAATTTGGGTAGAGGGTCAAGTCGACAATTTAGCTTGAATGGAAAAAAAAGACCCCTCGCTTAAAAATTAAAACCCCCCTCCCCAAAAAGAAAAACCCCTTCCTGGGTGAAAAAGGGGGGTTCATGGCCCAAAAATTTTGGGGGGGAATTGGTCTAATAAATACTTTCGAAGCATTAAAATTGCGAATTAGGTAACAATTGGCCACGGACAAAGGCCTTAGGCTGGTTCCCCCTAAAAAAGTTATTTTTTGGTTTTTCCCTCCGTGCTGTCATGGGGGCGTCCCGGGGAAAATAAAACTAGCCTCCCCGGGAGTTTTTTTCGGGTAAAGCATGCAGCACCCTTAATTCCCTCCCCCTTCTGAAACTAAAGAGTTAACATTTACCTTTTTTGAGAGTTCAATAAAAAAGGTTTTGCACCATCGGTTAGTGTTAAAAGCGGGGGTTGAGCCGGGGGGGGGGTTTTAACCTTTGTGTGCCCCGTCCTAGGGGTTAGGGTGTTCCCCCTCCCGTGCTGTCATGTGGCCCCGGAAAAAAAAATTTAAAGGGGAATTTAAAAAGACAAAGTCGCTCCCCCCTGGTTCCAGAGAGGAAGCCGGATGCGCAATGCAGCGGAAAAAGGTTTAAGGGAAAAAGAAGAAAAAATCGTTCACGATTCGAAAAATCTTTATTCAAAAATTATGAAATTTTCCAACTTCAAACAGCTAGGGGTCACCCCCGAGGGGGGTTAACAGACCTTTTCGAGTTTTCTTATTCATTGTTAAAGATAACTACTTTGCATTTTTTATATATTGGAAAATAAAAGGTGGTTTTAACCCTCAATTTTTTTAAAATTAGTCAACCCTATGGTGTTGCAATCCTGATACCACGAAACCAAAAACCGTATATTATTGAAAATTAAAAAACAAAATAAGAAAACCCCAAAAAAAAAAAAAATTTTTATTATTTTTTTTTTTATATATACAGGCCCTTCTAAAAAAATTAGCTAAGTGTAAATTTTCATTTTTTCCCAAAAGAATTTTTACAATTAAACTTTCATAATTTTTTTGTTCTTTAAACCCAAGAAATTTTGTAGGTTTTTTTTTTTTTAAAATATGATTTTTTTTGGCATACAACCCCTGAAACCCCAAAAAAACCCGTCCAAAAATTAAAATTTCAAAACCTTCCAAAAAAATAAGTGTTTTTTAAAAACAAAAAAAAAAAACATCAAAAAAAAGTTAGTTAGAACTCAATATTTGGTCGGGAACCTTTTGGGGAAATGATGCTTCAATGCGGGTGGCGGGAGGAATGGGCCGGCCCCTGTAGGTGTTTTGGAGGCCCAGGATGTTCAAAGGGGCCTTAAGCCCCCCGGTTTGGGTCGTCCCAACTTTCTCTTAAATTCCCCACGATTCTTATGGGGTTGGTCAGGAGATTGGCGGCCCAAAATTAGACATAAACCCTGGTAGAAAACCTTTCCCTGGTTTTGGAAAAGTGAAGGGTTTTCCAGGTCGGCGAAAAAGAAATTTTCATTCCCATAAAACATTTTAGCCGTTGGGAAAAGGGAAGTGCTCCAAAATCTTGATGCTATGCATTACCCCCCTGGGTGAAAAACCCGTGGCCCCCCCGCAGTCATGGCCCCACACCACCTGCTGTGGGACTTGTTGGATTAGGCATTTTGGCTTTCCTTTCCCAGTCTTCCTCCGATTGGCACCTTGATTTCCAATGCAGAAAATTTTTTTCTCGAAAAAAATTTGGGGGCCCCTTAGAAAAAAAACCCGCCAGTGTGCTTTCTGGGGCCAGGGGCGTTCCCCTGTTTTGGGTTAAAAAATGGCTTTCCGGGGAAGCGGACCTGTACCATTTCCTGGGGAAAAGGGGGGGTTTTTTACGATCGTCCCTGCTTCCCGGTTCCCCCAAATTGGAATGGCCCTTCTCCACAATCTTCCCGGGCCGGTCCCTTTTTTTGTTGTACAGCGTTTTCTGGGACTTTTTCCCTTAAAAAGATTCCCTTGAGGTCCCCTTTTACAGCATTGGGAACAGCCTATTTTTTGAAAATTTTCTTTTGGGTTTAAAGGACCCAAAACTCCGCTACGTTTTTTGAAAAGACGATACTAATGCGATGTGGGGATATTTTAATTTGTAGTAGGGTTTTAATTAGCATTTTTTTAAGGGCCTATGCGGTTAGCGATTTTAACGACTTTACGGTACAAAATCGCTAAATCGAACAAAAGGTGCCAATCGCGTTATATTACCGCGGGACCCAAGAAAAAAAGGGTGGGGGAAAAATTTGCAATTTTTTTAAAAAGGGGGCCTGTTTTTAAAAAAAATTTAAATTTGGGAAACCAAAATTTTTTTCCAAATAAAAAAAAAATTTAAAATTAAAAAAAATGACAAATAAATAAAAAAAACACAAAAAAATAGGGGAAAAAAAAAAAAAAAAAACAAAAAAATCCTTTTTGGGTTGTCTGTCTTTTTTTTTATTTTTTTTTAAAATTAATAAAAAAAAAAAATTTTGGGTCTAATTTTATTTTTAAAGGGGGTTTTTGGTTTTAAAAATTAAAAACCCCCCAAAATTTTTCCCCTTTTCCCCTTTAAAATTTTTCCCTACGTTCTCCTCCCCCCCGGGGGCCCCTTTTTTAAATTTTTTCCCCCTTTTTAATTTTTAAAAAAAGGGGAAAAAATTTTTCCCCTTTTGGGTTTTTTTACAATTTATGTTGCGATTATATGAAATTTTAAAAAACCTTCCCCTTTAAGTCACTAAAAAAAAATAAAAAATTAAAAATTCCTATTTAAATTGAAACACACTTTGTATTTTATTTGATAACCTTTAAATTTTGTGTTTTAAAATATGTAGGTTTATACTAATGCATTAAATTTTTTGAACAAAACATTATCTGATTTTTGCAAAAAAGGGGGAAAAAATTAAAAAGGTCCGCAGCTTCCAAAAATTTTTTTTAATATTGGGGTTTTTTCCCCTTTTTTTAAAATTTTTGGGGATAAAAAAAGGTTTTTCCCCCGGGGAAAAAGGAGGGATCATGGGGGGGAAAAAATTAAAAAAAAAGGGGAATCTTGGGGGGATTTTTAATTTTTTAAAATTTCCCCCCCTTAAAGGTATAAAAAAAGGGGAAAGATTTATTTGTCTTTATTTAAATAAAAAAAAGGGGAAAAAAAAAAAGATGACCCCCCCGGGGTTTTTTTTCCCCGGTGTTTGTTTTTTGTATTTTTGAAATTTTTTTTTTTTTTTTTAATTGTTTTTTTCCATTATTTTTGTTTTATTTTGTTTTTTTTTTGATGCTTTTACCCCCAAAAAAAAACCCCCCCGGTAGGTTTAGTTTGTATTTTTTTTTTTTTTTGCTTTTCCCCCTTCCCAAAGAGAGGGGTTTTTTTGGGGGGAAAAAAAAATGCAGAGTGAACATCCCTTTAAAGGGGCCCTTTTAAATTTTTGCAAGATTGCTGGGGGAACCCCCCAAGGGGTTTTAAACGTTTTTGTGATTTTCGTGATCTCGCTAGCGTTTGCTTCGGGGGGAAAATGTGGGGCGCCCCCCCCCCGTGTTTACTTGCGTGTCAAAAGGGGGGCCCCCCTTTTTTCCCATGTTGGGTCCCGGGCTCCACAAAGGGGTTTTTTTGAAGTTTAAAAGGGGGGGAAAAACCTCTTTAGCGCGCAGGGGGAGTGACGAAAGGGGGGACAAAGTATTTACTGGTCCCCCCCTTCTCCCCCTATTGGTGTGTACAGCCCCCCAAGTAAAAAAATTGGGTGATTAAAAAAAAAAAATTGGAAAAATTGTGGTAAAAAAGGGGAAAAAAAAAGCGCTCGAGAGTTTTTTAAACTGTAGCGCTAATAGGGTTCTTTTTTATGCGCCCCCCAAGGAGGGGCGGGGGGGAAAAACCCCCAATCAGTGCGGGGGGCATTAAAGGGAAACGCTGAAGCACGCCCCGGGGGTAAAAAGGGGGGAACAATAAAGTGGGGGGAAAGGAAAAAAGGGGACCGGCGAGGTTTTTGAAAAAAACCCTGTTTGTCTTGCGTCTTTGAGGAGGGGGGGATTTTTTAAAAAAAAAATTTACGATAGGAAACGAGCCCCAGCGTTTTTCCCTGGTGGATTGTTATTTGTCGTGGTGCGTCGCTTTGAAAAAAAAGGGCCCCTTTAAAAGGGATTTTTAAAAGGACGTACAGAGGGGATTGCAGCTAAATTCTTTGTGTTGTTTTTAAAAAATATTTTCCCCAAAAAAGAATCAGTTTTTTTTTTTTGGTTTTCCGGGGGGGTTTTAAAAATTTTTTGCCCCCCCCCCCCCCAAGGGCTGTAAAAATGTTTTTTTTCTTTTTTCCTTTTGTACGGCCCGAAACGGTTTAACAAAAACGCGGGGGAATTCAAAAAAGGATTATCTCGCACAGGAAAAAATTTTTAAAAACACTTTCCATTTTGGGGGGAAAAAATTTTTCCCCCAAAAATCTATTGATTAAAAAAAAATTTTTTTTGGGGGGAAAAACCCCCCTTTAACCCTGTTTATCAGTCTTTTTAAAAATTTTTGGTTTTTAAAATTAGCCCTTGGGGGGGCCCGTTCTAGGGGGGAAATAGTGGTTTATTTGCTTTTGGGGGGGGGAATTTCCCCCCGGTTTTACTGTGGATTACGGTTTTTTTTTTTTTTTTGGAAAAACCCCGCCCCAAAATTTTGGGGGGGGTTTTTAAAGTCCCTTCTTCGTGGGGTTTTTTTTTAAAGCCTCAAAAAAATTACGGAATTCCTTGTGTTTTTGTTTTGGGGTTTTTCCTCTTTACTTTTTTTTTTTGGGATGGGGGGGGGCCTTTTCGGATTCCCCTTTCCCTTTTTGGCCCCAAAAAAACCGGGGGAAAACAAGGGTTTAAATCCCAGCGTTTCCCCTTAAAACCTTTAAAATTTTGGATTTTTGTATAAAAAATTTTAAAACAGTTTTTTTTGTTTTTGGGAACCCCCTTTTTTTTTTTTCCAAAATTTTTTTTTAAGAAAAAAATTAAGAAAAAAAAAAAAAAAAAACCCCCCTGGGGGGGGGGGCCAGTCTTTGGTTTTTTTTAAAAATAAACCCCCCCCCCAAAAGGGGTTTTTAAAAAAAATTTCCCCCCAAGGGAAAAAACCTTTTAAAAAATTGGAAAAAAAATTTTTAAAAAGGGGATTATTTTATGACGACCCGAAATGTTATACTTTGCGGGGGGGGGCCCCCCCGGGGGCCCCCAAAAAAGCTCCCCCTGTGGGGTTTCCCCTTGGGGCACTAAAAATTCCCCCAAAAATTAAAGAGCTAGGACCAGTTTTGGCCCCCCTTTTCCCATATGCTCAAATGCCCCCCGTTATTGTTTTTCCCCTTTTTTAAAAAAATTTAAGGGGGACCCAACATGGGGGAAAAAATTGTCCAAAACTCGCTGTGAAATCCCTTTTTGGGCCCCGGGCACTTGGGGGGGAGTGCGCGGTGCATGTTTTTCTATGAGCCGGGGGGCCCCCTCCTGGTGGGGGGCCCCCGGGGCTGGGATTTACTGTGGTTTGGAAAATTTTTCCTGCAGTGTGATCCTGGTTTTTTTCCTCCCCGGGTTACTCGTCAGCCCCCGGGCCCGGGGGGTTTTTTTAAAAATTGGACCCAATAGAAATTTGTTTTTTAAATGTTTTTTCCCGGGTTGTGAAATGGGATTCTAAAGGGGGTTTGGCCCAAAAGAAAAAGAAATCTCATTTAAAAAAGGTGCACTTTTCCTTTGGGGCCCTTTTTTTTTGGGGTTTTTTAAAACTTTCCACCATTACAAAATTGACAGCAGTGTTTGATACCCCCGGCCCCGTTAACGCAGTCACACTTTTTCCCGCTTGTGCTTTTAGCACAGAAGGCACAGAAGCCCCCCTTCTTTAGTCGGCCCCCCCATGTAAACGGGGTTTTTGTGCGGGGAGGACTTTTTTAAAAGGGAAATTTTTTCCCCGGCTTTTACTTTTAATCTGAGAAAGGGAAAATTTTTGGAGGGGCCCCCCGATTTGTGATTTTTTGGGGGCCCCGTTACTGTGGGGTTTTTATAATTGTGAAAAACCCGGTTTTTTTTCTAGAGGGCTAGTAAATATTTTCCCCGGGTAGCCCCTTCATTCTTGAGTTTTTAAAAACCCGCCCTCCCATGTGGCGTTTCTGTTTTTCCCTTTTTGGGAGGGGAAAGTTTCCCAATCAGTGGTGTGGGGGGGGTTTTACAGGGCTGGGGTTTTTGGGGGGAAATTTTTGATCTGCGGGGAAAGGGGGAAAAAAGGGAAATTTTATAAAACCCTTTTAAAACCCCCCGGGTAGGGGACCTGTTGGGAAAACGTTACTGCCTTTTACATTGTTGCTCTCGGGGGGTTTTGAAAAAAAAATTTTTGGGGAAGTTTCCCTTTTAAAAGGGGAAAGGAAATTTTCGGTGTGCGTTTCTTTTATTAAAAAATCCTTTTTAAAAGGAAAATGCTAAAGGAAAAATTTTAGCGCTTTTCAAAAAGGGTTTTCTTGTTGGCCCCCCAAAAATTTTTTTTTTTCCCTTTTTTTTTTCCCAAAGGAAAAAATTTTGGGCCAAAAGAAGGAAAGGGGATGGGGGGGGGGAAACAGGGGCGCCCCAAAAACCAAAAATGTGTTGGTTTCACAAACTGTTGTAGTAGAAAAAAAAAAAAAAAGCACTGCAAATCGGGGAGGTGAAAAAAAACTAAATCTTCCCCAATTGAAAAAGGAATTTGTCAGACTTTTTTTCGGGAAATGTTCAGAAAATTTTAAATTGGGGGGTGACAGAAATTTTTGAACCAGTCCAGCGTAAAATAAAAAAGGAAAATCCCAAAACGGCATTTTAAAAAGAGAAGCCCCCGCAATTTTTTTGTTACAATGGCGTTTGGCATTATAGTGGAAGCCCAAAAAAAACAAGGGGGAGATTTTTCCCCCTTGGGGAAAAGTCCCCCTAAAATTTCCAAACCGACCCCAACCCAGAAAAAGGGCCCCAAGGGGAGATAGGGTTTTCCCCGGATTTTTACGGGCCCAAGCATTTTCAGAGAGGTTTTTTCCCCTCCCCAAAAAGTTGGAAATAGGTGACCCTGGCCCCGAACCAGGGACCCGGGCCGGGGGGGGATGGGGGGCAAATTTTTGAGAGGTAGAAAAACCGGGGGAAGGAGCAGACAGCGGGGAAGTCCAGTGCAAAGGGGAAAAGAAAAGGGGGCCAAAAAGCCCAAAAAAATCAAAGGCCCCAAAAAATTTTTTGGATGGACGGAAAATTTAAAAAGGGGGGGGGAAAAATACCCCCCCCCCTTGGGGAAAGGGGAATTTGGTCTGGGAAAAAAACCCCCGGGAAAATTTTTCAAGCCCCCTTTAAAAGGTTTTTTTAAACAACTTAAAAGTGGTTTTGGCATTTGAGGGTTTTCATTTTTTTGAAGGGGAACACTTTTAAATTTGTTTTGTCTTTTTTTACCCCTTTTAATTTTTTTAAAATTTTTTCTGTCCATAAAAAATTTTTTTTTAAATTTTATTGTAAAAAAAAAAAACCCCCTTGGGGGAAAATTTTAAAAATTCTAACTTTTAGCAAAAAAAAAAAAAATTTAAAATTTTTCGTTTTTTAAAAAAGGAAATATAAAAGGTTTAAAAAGGGAAATTTTTTAAAAAAAATTTAAAAATTTGGGAAAAAAGTTCTCATTTTTTTCCAATTTCTTTCAAAAATTTTAAAAGAAGTCTTTAAAAATAAAGAATCCCCCTAAACTGAATTTTCAGTACAGGGGGGGAAAAAATTTTTTTACAAAAAGCGGATTTGGCAGTTTTGGGTTTTTCCCCCCAAAACAAAAAAAGGAGAAATCTGGAAAATTAAAACGGAAATTTTTAAAAATTTTAAAAAAAAATTTTCTTTTTGGCCCCAAACCCCCTTTTGGCTGCATTTCCCAATTAAACAAAGAAAAAGGTAATAAAATGCAGAGTAGGGGGGGTTTTTAAAAAAAAAAGCAACGCCCGGTTTTGGGGGTAATCAAAAACTTTTTTTTTTGCAAAAAAAAAACAATTTAATTTTTTAAAAAATACAATGTGTTTTTTGGGGTTTTTTTTTTTTGAACCGTCTCTCAAAAATTTAAGTTTACCTGTGAAAAATTTCAAACCTTTTCCATTCTTAGTAGGGGGGAAAACTTGAAAATGGGGGCGTTTTATCTAAAACATATGTTCCAAAGTATGCGGGGAAGTCTCAAAAACGGGGGATCCTTTGGGGAAACTTTCCCAGATTTTTAAAACCCCCGAAAAGTGCCCTGGTCAAAATTTTTAAAAAAAAATTTTGTTCTGGCGGAAGGTGAAAAAAGGAGTGGGTAAAAGGGGGTTAAAAACCCCCTTTGGGTTTTCCCCAAATTTTTAGCCCCAAAGTATTAAAATTTTAGGTCCCAAAAAAAGAGTTCTGAAATTCCCCAAAAAAAAAAAATAAATCAATATAAATTTTTTAACCCCAAAAAAAAAATAAAATGTTTAAAAATTTTAAATAGGGGGAAAAAGGGAAATTTTTTTTTTTGGAATTTCTTTTTATGTTGTTAAATATGTTTACAGGTATAAATATTCAAAGTGGAATATTGCTATTTTTTTTTTACATTTATCAAAAAAAACAAAATTAAGGAAAAATTTTTTCGAAAAAAGGGGAATGAGAATTGCACTTTTTAAATGCAAAAAGGGGAAATTCAGTTTTAAAAATTGGTTTTTGGCACTAAAGGATTACAATGCTTTTCCCCAATGTGGTTTTGTGTCTTAAATTTTTGGTTTTTTTGATAAAAAAAAACCCCAAATGAAAATAAAAAAGGTTTTCCCCGTGTGAATCTTTTAGTGTAACTAGATGTGATTTTCAGTAAAAATTTCCCCAAATTTGAACGAAAGGTTCTTCCTGTTAAATTTTACATGTTTAAAAAAATTTGATTTTTGAAAAACATTTCCCCCAAAAATTTTAACATGAAAAGGTTCCTTGTGAACTTCTCATGTGTAAAAGATTGATTTTCTGAAAACATTTTCCCATTTGAAAGAAATGGGTTTCTTTTTGTGAATTTTTCAGTTAACAAGATTGTTTTTCCCGAAAAAATTTTTCCTTTCGAACATAAAAATGGTTTCCCTGTGTGTTCTTCTTTTAAAAGTTTTGATTTTTTAAAAAACATTTTCCCTCTGAACTAAATGGTTCTCTCCTTGGAATTTTCTTTAAAAAAGATTGTTTTTTGAAAAAATTTTTCCCCTTTGAACTAAAAAAGCTTCCTTTTTAAAAACTCTTATTTAAAAGATAGTTTGTTGTAAAAAATTTTTCCCCATTTAAAATGAAAATGGCTTCTCTCCTGTGTGAATCTCTCATGTGTAACAAGATGTGATTATCTGTAAAACATTTTCCACACTCTGACTGAAAAGGTTTCTTCCTTGTGAATTCTCTAATTTCAAAAGATTTGATTTCTGTAAAAAAATTTTCCACATTCTGAACATAAAATGGCTTCTCTCCTGTGTGAATTCTCTCATGTTTACAAGTTTTGATTTTCTGTAAAAACTTTTCCCCACATTTGAACATGAAAGGCTTCTTCCTGTGTGAATTCTTCATGTTAAAAGATGTGATTTTTTTAAATAAAACTTTTTTTCCACATTCTGAAAATGAAAATGGTTTTTCTCCTGTGAATTCTTCTTGTGTAAAAGAGTTGATTTCTCTGTAAAACATTTCCCACATTCTGAACATGAAATGGTTTTCTCCTGTGTGAATCTCTCTGTGTAAGAAGAGTTGATTTCGCTGTAAAACATTTCCCAAATCTGAACAATGAAATAGGCTTTTTCCCTGTATAAATTTTTTATGTTTAACAAGATGTGATTTTATCTTTAAAACTTTCCCAATTCGAACATGAAAAGGTTTCTCTCCTTTTTGAATTCTCTCATGTGTAAGAATTTGATTTCTCTGTAAAACATTTTCCTTTCGAACATGAAAGGGCTTTTTTTGGGGGGTTTTTTTTATTTTTCCCCTTTTCTGTGACTTTTATTTTTTTTAAAACATTTGATGAATTGGACTTTTACTTTAAAAGGTTATTTGGTGTTTTAGTTTTTGTTTTGGGCCTTAGCAACTTTTTGGGGTTTTTTGACGGGTTTCGCCCATCTACCAAGAAAAAATTGATGTAATTTTTTAGTCAAATAACCTTAATACTTATATTTATTAAAAAATTAAAAAAAACATTAAGAAAAAAAAAAAAGTACATAGAATTTCAAGTGTGTAGCAAAATTCTATTATTAACTGACTGAAGTATAATTTACATGATTTGATGATTTCACAAAGAATCAATTGTGCTAATGTTCATTCTCAATCATTGGCCAGTGCAAACATCAAAAATAAAACATTTGTAATTGGGGACATAGTTTATCTTTTATATAATTGCCTTTGCGATGTTTTCATTTTCTGTTCTGTCCAGATGTCACCGTATCCCAGAATTCCAAGCAGAGGAAGTTCACCGACCGCCCCCGTTGGGACACCCCAAGTGATGGGTTCTCAATATGAAAATGCTGTTGGTACCAACCTATTGCGCCGCGGAACACCGTTGCACCCCACACACACACTGTATCGGCATTTCAACCACACATCACACAGCCTCTTGCACAGTACCCCAGCAGAAAAACCCGTCGCATGCGCCTGCGCGAATTCCCCGGGGGCTTTTTGCATTCCCTGATCCCGGGGGGATCAGACGAGCTTTTAGGGGGGAAGGGGGTAAATTTTTGGGGTGTTCCCCCCAAAGAAAATTTTTTTTTAAAAAACTGTTTTTGGGGCCGTTATGGGGCATACCACATCTCCGGGAGGGGAGGAAGAAAAGACAAAAATGCATTCGCGGGGTAAGAGGATTCCTTTGGGGGGGAAAAATTTCCCTGACTTTTTTTTAAAAATTTTTTTAACCCCAAAATGTATCCCTGTGATTCCTGCTGTAAGTCGATTTTTTGGCTTCCCCCCCTCCCAGGAGCAGGGTTTTTTCGACAGGTCAGAACAGGGGTGAAGAAAGGGGGGGGGGAACTAAAGGGCAGACAGGGGGAGAACACCAAGGAAGGGGGAAAAAAGCAGAAAAGGGGGGGTGACATGGGGAGAAGGTCAAAGAAGAGACACAGACAGGGAAAAGCCGGGGAAAAAGGGGTGGTTGGTGAAGAAAGGGGGGGAGATATTCTCAACGTTGCAATGCCTGCCCCGGTTCTACCAACCCCGGGCCCCATCTATTTTGAAAAAAAAACGGTTTTACCGAAAATCCCCTTTGTAAAAAAATTAACATGCTGCAAAATAAAAAAGCCATGGGGTAAGGAAACATATTTTTCCTTATCAAATGAAAAAAAAAACCTCAATCATGTTATGATAAAAATTATATTCCCTTCTTTTCCGATTTTTTCTTAGGAGAAAGGGGGGCAAAGTAGTCACCTTTTGTTAGATTTCTGCACCCCTCAATGACGGAAGGGGAGAGGCTGCAAGGAAAATTTCAATTTCTCCGGTACCGTCTCCAGAAAAAACCCCAATTTTTTTAAAAACGAAGTCACGTTTTGGCAGAATAAGTGTGGCCATTTTTCGGGTTATCTACAATTATTTAAAACGTGAAAAAACCCTTGTTTCTGAAAAAAAAAAAAAATTTTTTTATATCCCCGGGAGGCTTTAGGTCCAAGGGGTAAGGGCCCCGGCCCCCCCCCTCTTTTGAAATGTCCCCTCCGCTTGCTTTCGCTCCCCGGCTTCGCGCCCCTGCCCGGATCTTGTCCCCCGCTGGGGCAAGAAAAGACTCATGGCGGGCCCTCTGTTTTTCCCCCGGCTGCCACTGCAGTACTTGGTTTTGCCCCTAAAGGGCAGATAAATCACCTGGCAAGCCCCGGGGGGCGAAAGAAGAGGGGGGCGGGGTCTCAAGAAATGGGAGGGCCGGGCCGGGAAAATGCGACACCCCCCAGGGACCGTCCCTCCCCTTTTTTTTTATTTTTTCCGAAACTTACATCACCACAGGGCCCCTCTTCCATGTACGAGTGAGGACTTGTCATTTTGTCACTTGTGCCACGAAAAAGTCGATTCAATTTTAAAAGGGGGGGGTTTTTCCTCTCAACAATCGTGACCCTACATTTCAGAAAAGGGCCCTTGCGTGTATTAGGAAGTCCCCGGGCCCGGGAAAAAATTTCTGTAAAGTGGTAAGCCCCCGGGAAAATTTCTGCTTTTCTTTTAATTATCCTGGTGTGCTATGAAAATTGTCTAAAAAAAATTTTTTTTTAAAACCCCCGCAGTTCTTTTTTAAAAAGGTTCTTGATTTAAAAATTAACCCGGGAAACCAAAACCTGTGAAATGAAGTAAAACCCCCAAAAGTATTTTCCAATGGGTGTCAGCGTCCTTTTATATCTATCATCCCGTATTCTTAAAACCAAATTAGATATAGGAAATATGAAAAATTTTCCTGGTTTCGATTGCCATCCAGGGGTTTGCTATTTTCCCAATATTCATTTTCCAAGAAAAGGGTTTACCAAAACACCGCTCCCCGGGCCTTCTGCCCCCCTCCCCTTGGTTTTGAGGTAAAAAGAAACCCCATTGAGGCGGGGCTGCAGTTCCCCCCCCCCCCCTTCTTGCCCTTGTTAATTTATCCCATTTTCCCCCCCTCTGGAATTGGTTTTTTACCCCCCGTTAAAAAAAAATTAAAAAAAGGGTTCCCCCCAAGAATTTTTCCTCCTACACCAAAAAAAATTAAAAGTCAAATTAATTGAAGTAATCCAGAAATACGGAAAATATTTACGGGGCTGGGACGGAAAAGCAAGTTATGCAGCCGTGGCCCCCAGAAACCGGAAAAGGGGTTTTTTCTTTAGTAGCCCCCAAATAGGCCCTTTTATTAAAAAGATAAATTCGTAAGGAAATGGAAACCCCCCTTTTGCCAATCTTGAGCTTTTCCCCCTCGTATGGCCCGGTTTTTTAATTTTAAAATGGGGATTCGAGCCCAACCTGAGTTAGAAGGGGGGAGTCCCTTTTTTTTGGGGGAGGTATAAACTCAGATGTTATAGGTGGTGGTGAACGGGCACACGGTCCGCCACCGGTAGCCCGGGGTTCACGGCTTGTGATCCCACCGCTGCCCCAATATGTGATGAAACGTGCACACTACGACGGCTGTGCCGTCCCCAAGTAAACTGCAGGGATTTTAATTATCCCACTTCCACTTAGGAACTTGCAGCTCTCTGGCGCCCCCCTTACCCTCAGGTCAGTCAGGGAACTGCACATGGATAATTAGTCGCCAGACGGGTCACTTGGATGTGTGCTGGCTATTGGGGCACGCTGCAGTGAGGGAATTATAATTACTCTGAGCCGCAGCCGGGTAATACACTTATAATACCCGCTCCGTCACCGCCAACGCCACCCCATAGGTCAACACTTTACAACCCCTTCTTTTATGCTGCCACCAGCCACGGTTTACTTGGAACAATTTTATCAAGAGGGTCCGTAGCAACCCCAAAACAGTAGCGCAGTACTTCAGAGGCGCGTGCAAATTCGTTTATAGAGCAGGAGAAACAAACTAATAAATTTATGGTTTATTCCTTAAAAAGACAGGCAGTGCTTATAACAATATAAAAAGATGGAACAAACTGAGACAATATCATTTATGTACAATACAGTTACAAAATAAACGGGATTAAGAAATGAAAGATAAACTCACATGATAGTTACATATGCATAGGCAAAGCCAGGTGGGGGAAGGAGCCACACGTCATAGTTCATTTGCAGATCTCTTAGTCAGGACCTCACAGCAGGGACTGACAAGGGGGGCTCACTGCCAGACTTATACCTGGGGCTGCTGACCTCACGAAAAGGGGAGGGTTTTTCTGGCCACCTCCCAGGGACAGAAGTGTATGATTTGAGCTCTGAAATATCATAAGGTCCACCCTCGTCCTGTGAACCTAGCAGAATAACGGCAGACCTATCAATGATCTTACTTTAAAATGACGGTTTCCAATGAGCCCAAACTTGGATGAGCTAGTTTGTGGGGGATCCGAGAATTCCATTTCTCGGGTTCTGTTGGAGTTACGGGTTCACCAGTACCACGGGAACGATGCCCATGGACACAGGCTTCAAAACAGTAACTTTCGTGTTTCTGACGCAAATCCCCACCGTGTTATAACCAAAACAGAATGAAGTCTCCAAAATGGCTGCTAGGGTAGGGACAGCACATGTTGCTGACAATGGGACCCCCGCTGTGAAGCGGCAAAACTTCCAGCACTTGTAGCTCAGGTTACACTGAGCTTGACTGCAGGTTGGAGGGGGGAAGGGAAGCGTGAGCTGCAGAGAAAAGGGGGAGGGGTAACTTTGCCTGTGCTTGCAAACGGTGGGGGTTGTAGTACTATGGGGAAAGTTCTGGAAACAGCACAAGAAATGAAGCTTGCTGTATCATCACAGGTGGGTGGGGGTTGGTTGGTCTTTTGCCAAGAAGCAGCTGACATGACCTTGCACAGATGTACCCTTTGTTCTGGGAAGTTCTCCTCCCCCTCATTCGACCATTATGCCAGTGACTGAGATGTATTAAGTTCTTATCTTAATCCTCTTTTATTTGTAGCTGTTGTATAAACTCTATTTTATCTCTTTTTGTGACATCTTTTGCATTTTTGTAAACACGGCCTATATTTCTGGAGTAAAGGATATGCCACACTAAACGAGATCGCAAACGAGATCGCTAACGAGATCACTAAAACGTCACTATTTAGCGATCTCGTTAGCGACCTCGTTGTGTGTGGCATGTAGCAACGATGTGGCCCCTGCTGTGATGTCGCTGATCGTTCACTAGCGTTCTGGACCGTTTTTTGATCGTTGGCGTCCCGCTGGTGAGCCTCAATCGCTGTGTTTGGCACCTTTTGCGAACGACGAGCGACCTCGTTTGTGACGCATATGACTGTTTTGCGTCACGGAGTGGATCGCAATATCTGTAAGTTCTCTTTTGCGTCACAGAGAGGATCGCAGAAGTTGCAAAGCAGGCTAGCAGGACACAGAGAGCAGGAGCGATGCTGGAAATTCCTATGAATCAGAAGCGCTCAGTACATGCTAATGACATCCTAACGACGCCCAAAGTCGTTAAAGAGATCGCTGACCGCTGATGAGTCGTTTATGAGATCTCCTGTATGGCAGCTACTAGCGACCTAAAAGAGATCACACCAACGATTGCGTCGTTATCGTGATCGCTAACGAGATCGCTAAGTGTGGCAGTACCTTAAATCTATAAAATTTACTAGTTTTTGTCATGCTACTATAGTGCAGTATAGTGCAACCTCCACCAGGGGGTGCTGGTGAGGGAAGAAAGGTTGCACACACAGTTTCTGATACCACCGCCGCTACCAAATGTGACGGACGATCCCTTTCCTCCCACGTCACCAATGGGACGTAACTCCACAGGTACAGCTTTCCGGCGCCCCCCTTTGTCTCTCAGGTCAGTAAGAGAACTGCACCTAGAGCAAATGGCCGCCGGGGAAGGTGTCCTGCTACCCACTGGGTATTCTAAGATTCATGATCAGAGTAAAAGCATCAGCCCAGATTAATTTTATGGTTTAATTTGCCTTAAGGGCGCACTAGATAATTACAGAAATATACAGTAAAGCTATACAACGTAACTACAATGGAATGGCAGTCAGAGTAAAAATACAACATAATGTACAAGGCTAAAAGGTATAAGCTATGGATCAATATTACCGGGTATTATGGTCTTGGGAAGGCCTTGGCTCTGCCATTCCCAGGTACAGTTCTTCAGTTCCTGAATAGTCCCTTGGTCTTTCCTAGACCATCTTCTTGGCTTCTGTGTGAGAAATGGAATGAGACCAGCAGCCTGGTCATGGCTAGTTGTTTAGACCTGCTAGGCCCATCCCCATTGCTTTGAAGCACGCATATTAATTGGCCTGCAATTCATATGGAACAGGAAACAATGCCTGAGCTTGGCTATTTACCATACGACTGAACATCTCATTCAGTCACTGGCCTAGACTAATTAGCATGTAAAGGCCTATTGATTCCTAGTGGGCATCAAAACCTGTCGTACTGGATATGCTAATAGGCAATGTGTAGCTAAAAGTCTGTGGCTGTGTGAACTGACAAAATGGAGGCTGGTACAGGCCCTATACAAAATGGCGACAACCTTTTCCTTACAATGATCCCCAGAAAGGAAAGCTCCTGGACACAAAACAAACATTTCTTGGGTTTAGCGAACAGAGAATTTCCCCTTAACCTCTGAAGAACAGCACATAAATGACCAATGTGGGATTCCTTGTCAGGCAACAAAACAAGGATATCATCCAGGTATACAACCATATAACGCACAATGAAATCAGAAAAAAACATAATTCATGAAATTCTGAAACACCGCGGGCACGTTAATGAGACATAAGGGCATGACCAAACTTTCAAACAGACCCTCGGAGGTGAGAAATGCTGTTTTCCACTCATCCTCTTCCTGAATGCGGATAAGGTTATATGCTCCCCTGAGATCAAGTTTGGAAAATCACTTAGCCCCAGACAATTGGTTATAGAGATAAGGAATGAGTGGGAGAGGGTAGGTATTTCTCACCGTAATTTTATTTAGTTCCCGGAAATCGAGGCACGGGCATAAACCACCATCTTTTTTCTTGACAAAAAAGAATCCAGCACAGGTGAGACCGAGGGACGGATGTGACCTTTGCGTAGACTATCAGAGATATAGTTTTTCATAGCGGTATGCTCTGGGCCAGAAAGATTGTACAAACGGGCTTTGGGCAATTTAGAACCCAGAATAAGATTAATGGTACAATCATAAGGACGATGTGGTGGCATGACCTCAGCTTATTTTTCGGAGAACACGTCCCCAAAGTCCTTCAGGTGCTCCAGAATACACTCCAAACTAAAGGCAGAGACAAAAACAGCAGAGAGACAACCATTGGAACAATTAGGACACCATTTAACAATATTACGAGATCCCCAGTCTGTAACAGGATTATGCCTCTGTAACCAGGGGAACCCCAACACCAGTCCCACAGGAAGATTGTTTATAACATAACATGAAATTTGTTCCTGGTACAAGGAACCCACCTTGAGGAGGAACCACTCAGAGACAAACTTAATAACATTTTGAGTCAATGGTGTCTTATCAATGGCAATGATATGGATGGGAGTCTCTAGCCAAACTGTCCCTAACTTTAACTTGGACACCAAACTAAAGTCAATGAAGTTCATGGAAGATCCACAGTCCATAAAAGCTGGAGTGAATGCAAAACCACCTCCATAACACAGTTCCACCTCTAACAAAACTTTTTCAAATTATGAAAATGGTACCTGAGAGTCTGGGTGACCTCCTCGACAATCACCCAGACTCGGCAGTTTGTTACTCAATGGACAAGAGGGGCAGTCCTTCTTCCAAAGTCCCGGATCTCCACAATAAAAACATAATTTCCCATCACGTCATTACTTCCTCTCTTTCTCCTTGAAGTTGGTGGCACCAACCTACATAGTCTCCGTGAATGGCATCACCTAAGACTTGGCAGGCAATACAGGAATCTCATGCTGGATAATTCCTCTCTCCCGTAACCTCCGGTCCATACGAATAGCCTGGGTCATGGCCCCCTCCAGGGAACTGGGTGGCGGATGGAGGGCCAGCGCGTCCTTGAGATGATCAGAAAGTACTCTCCTGAACTGGCATCTCAAAGCAGAGTCATCCCAAGACACCTCTAGACCACTGTCTAAACTCAGAATACCGTTCAGCAGTGAGTTTACTCTGGGAGAGACCCATGATCATGTCCTCTACTACCCTGACCCAGTTTGGTTCCTCATAAATCAGTCCTAAAGCCTCAAAGAACCTGTCCACAGATGTACGTTCAGGGACAGAAGCAGGTAAAGAAAAAGCCCAGGTTAGAGGCCCCTCCCGGAGTAATGAAATAATTATCCCCACCCGTCGCCTCTCATCTCCAGAAGATATGGGTCTAAGCGAAAAAATAGCTTACAACTTTTTCTGAATGCAAGAAACCTCTCCTTCTCTCCAGAGAAACTATCAGAGAGCCTGACCGTAGGTTCAGGAGAGTGTAAGGACACATCAGTGGGGTTGGATTGCCTAACAGCTGGTTTAGTCATGGAACCCTGAAAAAAATTAACAGTCTGATTAAGCTCCCACTGGAGTTGGTTGTGAGAGGAAGGAAGAGTCCTATGTTCCACTGACAAATCCAGCATCATTTGGGTCAGATTGGACACCTGATCCACCAAGTTACAAAGCGGATCCATGATCAGAGAAAAAAAAAGCAAAATCCCCTTTAAATGTGTAGGTCAACTATAAAGTCATGCTTCTGAAGTGCAGCATAGCACAACCTCCATCAGGTGAGGAAAGAAAGGTTGCACACACAGCACAGCAACACTGAGCAGCCGCACAAGTGCGAACAGGTGGCGAAAGAGTGGTCAGACAAGCAGAGTCAGAAACAAGAGCAGAAGTACCAGAGGTCACAGCAGTACACATGGTCAGAAACAAGCCAGGGGGTCAGCAACGTAGTCAGGACAGACAGAAGGAATAAACAGACACGGGGCAACTCAGGATATACCAGAGTCAGATACACATGTCGAAGGCTGAACTATAGCTGACAGCGCCTGCAGTATGCAGCGGAACTAAATAGCAAACCTGAGACCAGACTGAGGCTGAGAAAAGTTAACCCTGAAATGACCACACCGGGATAGACAGGACTCACAACCCAGTCTGGATCATGACAGTTTTGTTTTCCTTGTTCTATGAACGAACTGACACGCACTCCGCGCCAAATCTGCTACCCTGTGGGTATGCTCCTGACCGATATTGGTTTTAATATGAAACGAGGAGCTGGCGATAGCACAATGCTCTGGGGAATTTGGGAGACTATGGCAGTGACGGAACAGAGGTTTATGTGTGTATTACCTGCCCTGGGACTGGGGATAAACATACCGCCCTCACTGCAGAGTGCCCAATAGCCAGTACACGGCAAGGCAGCCTTTCTGGAGACTACTTATCCTCGGTGTAGTTAACTGACTGACCTGAGGGTAAGCGGTGCGCCAGAGAGCTGCAAGTTCCTAAACCGGAACTGAAAGTGGAAACAAAAGTTGTGTGTGTTGTATAACCCACGACCATGAATAATAAATTAGTGACAATTGATGGGATATAATAAATTACCTGACATTTAGAGGCAACACCTCCTTGTAATTCCTGACATAGATGCACAAGTGGTCTGATTACATACTGCGTCATTACATTGTCAGCTCTATATAATCTGTATTTTAGCTAAATGGGGAAATCTATGGCCAAAAAAATTGAGAAAACACATAACAAAAAACGTCAAGCCTAAAATTGTCCGGTCCGTTGAATGAGGAGATATTTAGTAGTGGCAACTCCTCACTGGGGCAGTTACCTGTAGGAATGTCTTCTTTTCACCACTCATCATCCCGCACATCACTTTCTTCTTTCTCCATTATGGCATCAACTTTGATATTCTTCAGATATTTGCCTGGATGTCAAAGCTGTGAAAGTAATAATGTAAAAGTCACAGACAGAAGGAAAACTCACATGGAATGTTCTAGATGGAGGCTTTTACTATTATTATTCATTTTAATAGCGCCATTTATTCCATGGCGCTTTACATGTGAGAGGGGGCGAGTATAGACAAGTGCAATAAATATTAGCAATACAGGACACACATAAGTACAGAAGGAGAGAAGACCCTGCCCGCGAAGGTCACAATCTATAGGGGATGGGTGAGGATACACTAGGAGAGGGTAGAACTGGTTGTGCGGAGGTTCAGTAGACTGAGGATCACTGCTGGTTGTAGGCTTGTCGGAAGAGGTAGGTCTTCAGGTTCTTTTTGAAGGTTTCCACGGTAGTCGCGAGTCTGATGTGTTGGGGTAGAGAGTTCCAGAGTATGTGGGAGGCACGGGAGAAGACTTGTATGCGGTTGTGGGAAGAAGAGATAAGGGGAGAGTAGAGAAGATCTTGAGAGGATCGAAGGTTGCGCGAGGGTAAGTAACGGGAGACCATGTCACAAATGTATGGAGGAGACAGGTTGTGGATGGCTTTGTATGTCATAGTTAGGGTTTTGAACTGATGCCTCTGGACGATAGGAAGCCAATGAAGGGCTTGGCATAGGGGAGAGGCTGGGGAATAACGGGGAGACAGGTGGATTAGTCGGGCAGCAGAATGTAGGATGGATTGGAGTGGTGCCAGGGTGCTGGAGGGGAGGCCAGAGAGTAGGAGGTTGCAGTAGTCTAGGCGGGAGATGATAAGGGCATGCACTAGTACTAGTGTTTTTGTGGTATCCTGGTCAAGGAATGCACGGATCCGGGAAATATTTTTGAGTTTGAGACAGCAGGAGGAGGCTAGGGTATGGATATGTGGCTTGAAAGAAAGGGCAGAGTCGAGGATCACCCCGAGGCACCGAGCATGGGAGACCGGGGAAAGTGAGCAGCCGTTGACATTGAGGGATAGGTCTGCTGGAGGCGTAGAGTGAGATGGGGGAAGATGATGAATTCTGTTTTGTCCATGTTCAGTTTTAGAAAGCGAGCAGAAAAGAAAGATGAAATAGCGAACAGACAGTGTGGGATTTTTGTCAGTAAGGAGGTGAGGTGAGGTCAGGTCCAGATAGGTAGATCTGTGTGTCATAGGCATAGAGATGATACTGCAAACCGTGGGATTCTATGAGCTGTCCCAGGCCAAAGGTGTAGATGGAGAAGAGTAGGGGTCCTAGAACTGAGCCTTGAGGAACACCGACAGAGAGGGGGCGATGTGAGGAGGTGGTGTGGGAGAGGTAGACACTGAATGTTCAATCTGTTAGATATGATGAGATCCAGTATAGGGCCAAGCCTGTGATGCCCAGATATGAGAGAATCTGGAGAAGGAGGGAGTGGTCCACAGTGTCGAAGGCAGAAGACAGGTCCAGGAGACGAAGGATAGAGTAGTGTCGCTTGCTCTTGGCGGTTAGTAGGTAGTTGGTGACTTTAGTTAGGGCAGTTTCAGTTGAGTGAAGCAGTCGAAGCCTGATTGCAAGTGGTCAAAGAGGGAGCAAGAGGACAGGTGGGAGGACAGTTCAAGATGGACATGCTGTTCCAGTAGTTTTGAGGCATAAGGGAGAAGAGATATCGAGCGATAGCTAGACGCAGAGGATGGGTCAAAGGAGGACTTTTTGAGGATGGGTGTGATTGAGGCATGTTTGAAGGATGGGGGGAACACATCATTTGTAAGTGAGAGGTTGAAGAGGTGTGTTAGAGTAGGGATGAAGACTGTGGCGAGGTTAGGGATGAGGTGGGACGAGAGCGTGTCAAGTGTGCAAGTGGTGATGTGTGATCTTGAAAGAAGGGTGGAGAGCTGATCTTCGGTCATGGTGGAGATGTTGATTTTGGGGGAACAGGGCTGAGCAGCTAAGAGGGGCATTGGGAGGTGTGGGTCAAAGCTTTCCCTGATCGTATCAATCTTCTGCTTGAAAAAGGAGGCAAAATCTTCAGCAGTAATGAAATGAGAGAGGGGAGGTGCTGGGGGACGGAGTAGAGAATTGAAAGTGTTGAAGAGCTGTTTAGGGTTGTGAGACAGGGAGGATATGAGAGATGAGAAGTAAGTTTGCTTTGCGGCAGTGAGCGTGGACTTGAAGCTGGTAAGGGACTGCTTGTATGCGGTTAAGTGCTCAGCAGAGCGGGATTTCTTCCATCTCCGCTCAGCAACCCTGGAAGCCCATCTCAGTTCTTTGATGAGGCTGGTCAGCCAGGGCTGTCTGTTGATTGTGCGAGTTTTGCTATGTGCGAGGGCGGCGGCCGAATCAAGTGCTGCTGTTATTGTGGTGTTATAAGCAGCATCTGTGTCATGAAGTGAGGCTATGTCTGTAAGAGGGAGGAGGGACTCAGAGAGCGATTGTAAGTTGAGGTGCTTGAGATTTCTGCGAGGATGAGCGAGTTTGTGGAGCGGGGGTTGCGAACTAGGAGAGGAGAGTGAAGAAAATGTCAGTAGGTTGTGGTCAGACAGGGGCAGGGGTGAGTTAGTGAGATTAGTAAGGGAGCAGATGCGGGTGAATATAAGGTCCAGTGTGTGACCATCTTTGTGAGTGGCCGCAGAGGACCATTGAGTGAGGCCAAAGGAGGCAGTGAGCGATAAAAGTTTGCAGGCAGCAGAGGTGGAAGTGTCAATGGGGATGTTAAAGTCACCCATGATGATAGTGGGGATGTCAGCATAGAGGAAATGAAGCAGCCAGGTGGTGAAGTGACCTAGAAAGGTGGAGATGGCTAGTTCTGGGGGGCGGTAGATGACAGCTTGCTGGAGGTTGGAAGGGGAGTAGATGCAGACGGAGTGCACCTCAAACGAGGGAAGAGTAGCGGAGGGTGGGAGAGGAAGTGGGGTAAAGGAGCAGAAATCGGAGAGGAGCAAGCTAACTCCTCCACCACGTTTGTTGCTGGGGCGGGGGGTGTGAGAGAGATGGAATCCGCCATAAGAGAGTGCAGCTGGAGAGGCTGAGTCAGAGGGAGTGAGCCAGGTTTCAGTGATAGCAAGGAAGGAGAGTTTGTTGGTGATGAAGAGTTCGTGGATAAATGACAGTTTATTGCAGACTGAGCGTGCGTTCCATAGTGCTCCAGGTAGGGGGACCGGAGGAGTGGGGGCTGGGTGAATGGGTATGAGGTTATCATGGTTGCAGAAACGTATAGAGGATCGTGGCAGGGTGTTAGAAATGAGTGTGGGGATGTGTTGAGGAGGACCAGGATTTGGGAATACGTCGCCAGCAATGAGGAGTAACAGACAGAGTGTTAGAAGGTGGGAGCAGGAATAAGCCATGGTGTGGCCGTTGTGTCTGGACAGAGAGGCTTGTATGTGGAGGAACAGTTCTGAGGAAAAGGTGAGGTGGCTGGGGAGGATGGAGGGAGAAATGAATAGTTCCTTACTAGGTGGGGGGATTAATGGAGATCGGGCAAAATAGAGAAGTATGGGGGTGAAAGTGAGAAGTCGAAACATTGTTGTGGGGTTATAGTTCGTTACCTTACAGTCAAATTCCAGTCCAGTTCTAGTCTAATTCAGAGTGTTGTAATTAGAAATCTGTAATTTGAAATATGGGATTTGAAATATGTGGAGCAGACCCATGCCACTGAATTTATGTGCAGCTAAAGACAATCAGGTGTGATTGGAAAGTGGGCTGTGACTGTCCTGGTCAGATGCTCAGTAATGAGTAAAGCACTGCACACTCAATATAGGAATTCTATGCAAAATAATATAAGTTTATTTAAACAACCAACACAGTGAGGAGCACAACAGTCAGAGCAACATAAACAGCATTTTTTGACGTTTCGACTCTTCCCGAGTCTTTTTCAAAATCGCTATGTGGAGAAAAAAATAATAACAAGAATAAACAACAAAATATGGTTGTAATCTAATAATATATACATCGAAATCACAAGAAATAAAAGCAAAACATAAAATATACATAAACATTGCCAATGGTATAATAATATGTGCAAACACCATGGAGACATACAAGCACCAACCGTATGTCGAAAGTAAGAAAGGTGCATAATCCAGTGGTGAAAAGAACCTACCCAAGGTCCGTATAATGAATGAAACTAGTCAGAGAGTTAATACCAAATAGAGATGGTTTTACCTGAAAAATGCTTCAGAAGAATCACTAGAAAGTAATAAGTTTCTAAACCCAAAAGAAAACAATTGAAAAGGAAATGAGGGTTAGAAAAAGAGGAACACTGCAGGAGTTCAACACTGGTGGAGTTTATATATAATGACAAAATACCTGTAGTACTAGTAATTGCAAAAAATCAGAATAGGGTGCCCTCTTAGAAGTGTGACCTGGAGTGTGTAAAATACAAGAACGAATGAGGGGTTAAATGTCCCATAAAGACGTGCTAGCAGAGTTGGAAATGTGAAACATATATAAAAAGAGTACCTGAATGGTTGTTGAATAACTTTAGACAAAAAGAGAGGTTCAGCCAGGTAAATGCTGAGTCTGTTTAGAGTAGATGTATAAGAAAGAACGTTGTCGGTCATAGAGTATGACAATGGTGTATAAATACAGAGGGCACAACAATTGTAAGTAATGTCCATGGAAATAAGGGGAAATGATTACCATGGTAAGATCAGCATATAAGAAGGAAATGATGTTATACTGCAGCGCTAATGGCGGAGGTCTAGCCGGCATATGAATAGTAAATACTAACTGCAATGAGGGAGATATTACCTTTTTAGTATGTGTAGCAGCGACGCTCCCGCGTCTCGCTGGGTTGTGGCGTGGTATGAGACTGATCTCGCCGGGTATAGAAAGCCGGCGGCCACCGCCGGAGCGGAAGTGCGTCATCCGGACCGGAAGTGCCATAGCAGATAGTGAAAGTACTACTGCGGTTGCGCAGTGGACTTTAGAATAGTGTAATGCGCATGAGCAGTAAATAACAAAGAGAATGGGTGTAAATATAAGGCAGAAAATGTAGAAAGGAAATCAGCCTGAAGAATAGAAGAATAAACAGTAAAAGGTATACATAAAAAGCGAGGGAGTTAGAAGGATTGCTAAAAAGAGGAAGAATAGTGACAAAGAAGTAGGAAATAAATAATGGAGAATTTAGAAAAAGAAAGAGAAACATAGAAAAATAGCCATTATTGTGAAGGAAAAGATATGGGACAAAAAAATGAAAAAAGTGTAAAGAAAATAAGGGGCCCTATCATAAGGAATGTTAATAAAATGAACTGATAATAAAAATAAAAATAAAGAATAAAAATAAAAATTAAAAATAAAAATAAAAAATAAAAATATAAAAAATAAAAATAAAAAATAAATAAATAAAATAAAAAATAAAAAAATGAAGTAATGTTCGGTAAAAGAACTCACCAGTGTTGACTAAAGTCAGCGGGTCTAGGAAAATGGGAAACATCATTAATCAAAATGTGGATGATACATATCGCACATGAATTTAAACAGACCAATCAATTTCTCGGTTCAAGCCACGTGGTGATAGCGTATCCAGGGTGTATATCCAATAGGTCTCCCTACTTTTGAGTATTTTTATATGATTGCCACCCGGCGTGGGCGTGGAACATGCTCTAAACTTGAAACTTAAGTTGTGCGACCGTATGTTTCTGGGCAGTAAAGTGATCTGGCAGTGGTAGCCATGTTTTTCCACAGCGTATTGTGGATTTATGTCCGGCTATCCTATCCCTAATGTGCTGTGTGGTCTCCCCCACATAGAGGAGGCCACAAGGGCATTTGATGACATAGATAACGAAATTTGAGTCGCATGTAAAATAGCCATTAATAGGGTAGGACTTGCCTGTTCGTGGGTGTAGAACGCTATCTGACTTGATCACATTAGAGCAGGCCACGCAACCAAGACACGGGAATGTGCCTTTGCGTCGGGTACGTAATAATTTCTGTGTAGAACTGGGTTGAGAACTGCCAATGTCAGCCCTCACCAATCTGTCCCTAATATTGGTGGGCCTTCTGGTACTGATCAATACTGGATTTTGAAAGGAAGGAATCTCTGGATATGATTGAGACAGGAGGGGCCAATGTTTTTTAATTGTAGCGTAGATCTATGTCATCAAATGCCCTTGTGGCCTCCTCTATGTGGGGGAGACCACACAGCACATTAGGGAAAGGATAGCCGGACATAAATCCACAATACGCTGTGGAAAAACATGGCTACCACTGCCAGATCACTTTACTGCCCAGAAACATACAGTCACACAACTTAACCCCTTAACCCCCAAGGGTGGTTTGCACGTTAATGACCACTGTCTTTTTATGAGGTTATAACTCTGGAACGCTTCAACGGATCTTCGAGATTCTGAGATTGTTTTCTCAAGACATATTGTACTTCATGATAGTGGTAAAATTTCTTTGATATACCTTGCGTTTATTTTTGAAAAAAACGCAAATATGGCGAAAATTTTGAAAATTTTGCAATTTTCAAACTTTGAATTTTTTTCCCCTTAAAACAGAGAAATATGTCACACAATATAGTTAAGAAATAACATTTACCACATGTCTACTTTACATCAGCACAATTTTGGAACCAAAATTTTTTTTGTTAGGAAATTATAAGGGTTAAAAGTTGACCAGTGATTTTTCATTTTTACAACAAAATTTACAAAGCCATTTTTTTAGGGACCACCTCACATTTGAAGTCACTTTGACGGGTCTATATAGCAGAAAATACCAAAAAGTGACACCATTCTAAAAACTGCACCCCTCAAGGTACTCAAAACCACATTCAAGAAGTTTAATGACCCTTCAGCTGCTTCACAGGAGCTGAAGCAACGTGGAGAGGAAAAAATTAATATTTAACTTTTTAGCCACAAAAATGATCTTTTACAAACTTTTTTTTATTTTCACAAGGGTAAAAGGAGAAAATGGGCAGATAAAGTTGTTGTGCAATTTCTCCTGAGTACGCCAATAGCCCATATGTGGGAGAAAACCACTGTTTGGGCACACGGCAGAGCTCGTAAGGGAAGGAGGCCGTTTGACTTTTTCAAACTAAAATTGGCTGGAGTTGAGATTGGACGCCATGTCATGTTTGGAGAGCCCCTGATACGCCTAAACAGTAGAAACCCCCCACAAGTGACACCATTTTTGAAACTAGACCCCCTAAGGAACTTATCTAGATCTGTTGTGAGCACTTTGAACCCCAAAGTGTTTCACAAAAGTTTATAATGCCTGGGTGTGAAAAAAAAAAAACAATTTTCCACAAAAATGATTTTTTAGTCCCAAATTTTTGATTTTTCCCAAGGAAATTGGACCCCAAAAGTTGTTGTCCAATTTGTCCTGAGTACGCTGATACCCCATATGTGGGGGGGGGAAACTGTTTGGGCGCACGGCAGGGCTTGAAAAGGAAGCAATAACGTTTTGGAATGCAAACATTGATGGGGGTCATGTTCCGTTTTCAGTGCCCCAGATGAGCCTAAACAGTGGAAACCCCCACAAGTGACCCCATTTTGGAAGCTAGACCCCCTAAGGAACTTATCTAGATCTTTGGTTAGCACTTTGAACCCCCAAGTGCTTCACACAAGTTTATAATGCCCGGGCATGAAAATAAAAAATCCTATTTTTTTCCCACAAAAATTATCTCTTAGTCACTAATTTTTTATTTTCCCATAGTTAACAGGAGAAATTGGACCACAAAATTTGTTGTCCAATTTATCCTGAGTACGCTGATACCCCATATGTGGGGGGAACCACTGTTTGGGCGCACGGCTGAGCTCGGAAGGGAAGGAGCACCATTTGACTTTTTCCAACCAAAATTGGCTGGAATTGAGATTGGACGCCATGTTGCATTTGGAGAGCCCCTGATGTGCCTAAACAGTGGAAACCCCCCACAAGTGACCCCATTTGGGAAACTAGACCCCTAAGGAACTTATCTAGATCTTTGGTGAGCAATTTGAACCCCAAGTGCTTCACACAAGTTTATAACGTAGAGCCGTAAAATTAAAAAATCATATTTTTTCCACAAAATTGATCTTTTCACCCCAATTTATTTTCCCAAGGGTAACAAGACTCCAAAAGTTATTGTGCAATTTGTCCTGAGTACGCTGATACCCCATATGTGGGGGTAAACCACTGTTCGGGTGCATGGCAGAGTTTGGAAGAGAAGGAGCGCCGTTTGACTTTTTCAACGCAGAATTGGCTGGATGCCATGTCGTGTTTGGAGAGTTCCTGATCTGCCTAAACAGTGGAAACCCCACACAAATGACACCATTTTGGAAACTAGACCCCTCAAGGAACTTATCTAGATGTGTGGTGAGCACTTTGAACCCCAAAGTGCTTCACAGAAGTTTATAACATACAGCCGTAAAATAAAAAATCCTTTTTTTTTTTACAAAAATGATTTTTTTGCCCCCAATATTTTATTTTCACAAGGGTAACAGGAGAAATTGGACCCCAAAAGTTGTTGTCCAATTTGTCCTGAGTACGCTGATACCCAATATGTGGGAGTAAACTACTGTATGGGCGCACTTCGGGGGCTCGGAAGGGAAGTAGTGATGTTTTGGATTGCAGACTTTGATGGAATGGTCTGGGGGCGTCATGTCGCATTTGGAGAGCCCCTGATGCGCCTAAACAGTGGAAACCCCCACAAATGACCCCATTTTGGAAAATAGACCCCACAAGGAACTTATCTAGATGTGTAGTGAGCACTTTGAACCCCGAAGTGCTTCCCAGAAGTTTATAACGTACAGCCGTAAAAAGAAAAAATCCTTTTTCTTTTACAAAAATGATTTTTTCGCCCCCAATATTTTATTTTCACAAGGGTAACAGGAGAAACTGGACCCCAAAAGTTGTTGTCCAATTTGTCCTGAGTACGCTGATACCCAATATGTGGGAGTAAACTACTGTATGGACGCACGTCGGGGCTCGGAAGGGAAGTAGTGACGTTTTGGATTGCAGACTTTGATGGAATGGTCAGGGGGCGTCATGTCGCATTTGGAGAGCCCCTGATGAGCCTAAACAGTGGAAACCCCCCACAAGTGACCCCATTTTGGAAAATAGACCCCACAAGGAACTTATCTAGATGTGTGGTGAGCACTTTGAACCCCAAAGTGCTTCACAGAAGTTTATAACGTACAGCCGTAAAAATAAAAAATCCTTTTTTTTTTACAAAAATGATTTTTTCGCTCCCAATATTTTATTTTCACAAGGGTAACAGGAGAAATTGGACCCCAAAATTTGTTGTCCAATTTGTCCTGAGTACGCTGATACCTAATATGTGGGAGAAAACGACTGTATGGGTGCACGTCTGGGCTCGGAAGGGAAGTAGTGACGTTTTGGATTGCAGACTTTGATGGAATGGTCTGGGGGCGTCATGTCGCATTTGGAGAGCCCCTAATGCGCCTAAACAGTGAAAACCCCCCACAAGTGACCCCATTTTGGAAAATAGACCCCACAAGGAACTTATCTAGAAGTGTGGTGAGCGCTATGAAGCCCCAAGTGCTTCACAGAAGTTTTATAACATACAGCCGTAAAAACAAAAAAATCATTTTTTTTTTTACAAAAATGATTTTGTCGCCCCCAGTTTTTTATTTTCCCAAGGGTAACAGAAGAAATAGGACAAATTGCACAATAACTCTTGTGGTCCAGAGTACGCTGATACCCCATTGGGGGTAAACTACTGTTTGGGCGCATGGCAGAGCTCAGAAGTGAAGGAGCACCGTTTGACTTTTTCAACGCAGAATTGGCTGGAATTGAGATCAGACGCCATGTCACATTTGGAGAGCCCCTGATGTGCCTAAACAGTGGAAACCCCCCAATTCTAACTCCAACCCTAACCCCAACACACCCCTAACCCTAGTCCCAACCCTAACCACAAACCTAACGTTAGCGCCAACCCTAACCCTAACTTTAGCCGCAACCCTAACCCTAACGGGAAAATGGAAATAAATACATTTTTTTAATTTTATTATTTTTCCCTAACTAAGGGGGTGATAAAGGGGGGTTTGATTTACTATTTATAGCGGGTTTTTGTGATTGGCAGTTGTCACGCTAAAAGACGCTTTTTATTGCAAAAAATAGTTTTTGCATCATCACATTTTGAGAGCTATAATTTTTGCATATTTTGGCCCACAGAGTCATGTGAGGTCTTATTTTTTGCGGGACGAGGTGACGTTTTTATTGGTACCATATATGACCACGTGACAACTTTTGATCGCTTTTTATTTCGATTTTTGGGAGGTTAGAATGAACAAAAATCAGCAATTCATGAATTTCTTTTGGGGGAGGCGTTTATACCGTTCCGCGTTGGTAAAATTGATAAAGCAGTTTTATTCTTTGGGTCAGTACGATTACGGCGATACCTCATTTATATCATTTTTTTATGTTTTGGCGCTTTTATAGAATAAAAACAATTATATATAAAAAATAATTATTTTTGCATCGCTTTATTCTGCGAGCTATAACTTTTTATTTTTCGCTGATGATGCTGTATGATGGCTCGTTTTTTGCGGGACAAGATTACGTTTTCAGCGGTATCCCTGTTTATTTATATCGGTCTTTTTGATCGCGTGTTATTCCACTTTTTGTTCGGCGGTATGATGATAAAGCATTGATTTTTTGCTTAGTTTTTTTTTTAAGGGGTTCACTAAAGGGGTTAACTAGTGGGACAGTTTTATAGGGGGGTCGTTACGGACGCGGCAATACCAAATATGTGTACTTTTATTGTTTGTTTTTTTTATTTACAGGAAAAAATGAATTTATTGGGGAATATTTTTTTTTTTTATGATTTTTTTTACCACTTTTTATTTTTATTTTTTTCACTTTATTACTTTGTCCCAGGGTGGGACATCACTGTATTTTAGCAGATCGCTGGTGTGACAGTGTGCACAGCACTCTGTCACACCAGGGATCGCTCTGGCAGTGCTGCAGGCTTCCTCAGCGCCTGCTCTCAGCAGGCACTGAGGAAGCCGCCTCCCTGCAGGACCCCGGCGCCATACTGGATCCGGGGACCTGGAGGGAGGACGGACCCTCGGAACAGCGCGACACATCGCGCTGCTCTGAGGGTCACAGGGGAGCGCGCAGGGAGCCCCCACCCTGCGCGATTCTTCCCTGTGCCCCCAGTACACCGCGATCATGTTTGATCGCGGTGTGCTAGGGGTTAATGTGCCGGGAGCGGTCCGTGACCACTCCTGACACACAGTCCCGGGTGTCAGCTGTGATAATCAGCTGACACCCGGCGGCGATCAGCTGCGCTCCCCTTGGGAGCGCAGCTGATCGCCCTGGACGTAATATTCCGTCCATGGGAATTAAGTACCAGGTCACATGGACGGAATATTACGTCCAATGGGATTAAGGGGTTAAGTTTCAAGTTTTAGAGCATGTTCCACGCCCACGCCGGGGTGGCAATCATATAAAAATACTCAAAAGTAGGGAGACCTATTGGATATACACCCTGGATACGCTATCACCACGTGGCTTGAACCGAGAAATTGATTGGTCTGTTTAAATTCATGTGCGATATGTATCATCCACATTTTGATTAATGATGTTTCCCATTTCTCCTAGACCCGCTGACTTTAGTCAATACTGGTGAGTTCTTTTACGGAATATTACTTCATTTTTTTATTTTTTTATTTTTATTTATTTTTTATTTTTATTTTTATTTTTTATATTTTTATTTTTTATTTTTATTTTCAATTTTTTATTTTTAATTTTTATTCTTTATTTTTATTTTTATTATCAGTTCATTTTATTAACATTCCTTATGATAGGGCCCCTTATTTTCTTTACAATTTTTTCATTTTTTTGTCCCATATCTTTTCCTTCACAATAATGGCTATTTTTCTATGTTTCTCTTTCTTTTTCTAAATTCTCCATTATTTATTTCCTACTTCTTTGTCACTATTCTTCCTCTTTTTAGCAATCCTTCTAACTCCCTCGCTTTTTATGTATACCTTTTACTGTTTATTCTTCTATTCTTCAGGCTGATTTCCTTTCTACATTTTCTGCCTTATATTTACACCCATTCTCTTTGTTATTTACTGCTCATGCGCATTACACTATTCTAAAGTCCACTGCGCAACCGCAGTAGTACTTTCACTATCTGCTATGGCACTTCTGGTCCGGATGACGCACATCCGGTCCGGCGGTGGCCGCCGGCTTTCTATACCCGGCGAGATCAGTCTCATACCACGCCACAACCCAGCGAGACGCGGGAGCGTCGCTGCTACACATACTAAAAAGGTAATATCTCCCTCATTGCAGTTAGTATTTACTATTCATATGCCGGCTAGACCTCCGCCATTAGCGCTGCAGTATAACATCATTTCCTTCTTATATGCTGATCTTACCATGGTAATCATTTCCCCTTATTTCCATGGACATTACTTACAATTGTTGTGCCCTCTATTTATACACCATTGTCATACTCTATGACCGACAACGTTCTTTCTTATACATCTACTCTAAACAGACTCAGCATTTACCTGGCTGAACCTCTCTTTTTGTCTAAAGTTATTCAACAACCATTCAGGTACTCTTTTTATATATGTTTCACATTTCCAACTCTGCTAGCACGTCTTTATGGGACATTTAACCCCTCATTCGTTCTTGTATTTTACACACTCCAGGTCGCACTTCTAAGAGGGCACCCTATTCTGATTTTTTGCAATTACTAGTACTACAGGTATTTTGTCATTATATATAAACTCCACCAGTGTTGAACTCCTGCAGTGTTCCTCTTTTTCTAACCCTCATTTCCTTTTCAATTGTTTTCTTTTGGGTTTAGAAACTTATTACTTTCTAGTGATTCTTCTGAAGCATTTTTCAGGTAAAACCATCTCTATTTGGTATTAACTCTCTGACTAGTTTCATTCATTATACGGACCTTGGGTAGGTTCTTTTCACCACTGGATTATGCACCTTTCTTACTTTCGACATACGGTTGGTGCTTGTATGTCTCCATGGTGTTTGCACATATTATTATACCATTGGCAATGTTTATGTATATTTTATGTTTTGCTTTTATTTCTTGTGATTTCGATGTATATATTATTAGATTACAACCATATTTTGTTGTTTATTCTTGTTACTATTTTTTTCTCCACATAGCGATTTTGAAAAAGACTCGGGAAGAGTCGAAACGTCAATAAATGCTGTTTATGTTGCTCTGACTGTTGTGCTCCTCACTGTGTTGGTTGTTTAAATAAAACTTATATTATTTTGCATAGAATTCCTATATTGAGTGTGCAGTGCTTTACTCATTACTTAGTTTGGATTCATTCCATGACACTTGCACCTCGCCAGCTTCTTATAGCTGAGCGCACACCATTTACCTTTTGACTGGTCAGATGCTCAGTTAAGCAAAGGTTATAAAAGGGGGAGGGGTTACACAGACCACTCCGATGTGTGGTAAAGATAAGAAGAATGGAGTACAATTATGTATACTGGAAGATGGTGAGCAAAGCAACAAAACAATGCAATTCACATGGGGCATTCAGGAGCATGGGAAAGAGGTGGAAACACAACGGTGCATACCAGACAGAGTTAATGCAGTTCACAAAATACAATCAGGGGTTGAGGAAAGCTGGGGAAATTCGGTGCATACCAGACAGAGTTAATGCAGTTCACAAATACAATCAGGGTTTGAGGAAAGCTGGGGAAATTCGGTGCATACCAGACAGAGTTAATGCAGTTCACAAAATACAGTCGGGTTGAGGAAAGCTGGGGAAATTCGGTGCATACCAGACAGAGTTAATGCAGTTCACAAAATACAATCAGGGTTGAGGAAAGCTGGGAAATTCGGTGCATACCAGACAGAGTTAATGCAGTTCACAAAATACAATCAGGGGTTGAGGAAAGCTGGGGAAATTCGGTGCATACCAGACAGAGTTAATGCAGTTTGCAAATTACAATCGGGGTTGAGGAAAGCTGGGGAAATTCGGTGCATACCAGACAGACTATAAGCTCATGGGGCACCTGAACCGCCAAAAGATGCTGACATCTCCGCCTTCTATATCACTGGGACTGACCTCAGTCAGTAATGCGGCGTGTAGTGATAGAAGCCAGCGTCACTGTAAGTAACTGCAAAAGTGACTTTAAACCCTTAATGACCGGGTCAAATTTTTAAATTCTGACCAATGTCACTTTATGGGGTAATAACTCTGGAATGCTTCAACAAATCCCACTGATTTTGAGCTTGCTTTTTCGTGGCACATTATAATTTATAATAACGATAAATTTAGTTTTATACGTTTTGTGTTTATTTATAAAAAATATCAGAAATTTGACAAAAATGTAAAAAAAATTGCAATTTTCAAACTCTGAATGATTATCCCTTCAATCCAGATAGTCATACCGCAGAAAAACATTAATAACATTTCCCTCATGTCTGCTTTACATCAGCACGCACCATTTATAAAATGTTATTTTATTTTGTTAGCCTTTTAGGAGGTTTAAACATGTAACAGTAATTTTTTATTTTTTCACGGAAATTTACAAAATTAATTTTTTTTGAGGGGTCTATCCAGATTTGACTTTGGGGGTCCCATATATTGGAAAACCCCAAAAGTGATACCATTTTGAAAACATCACCCCCACCCCGACATATTGACAACTGCTGTCAGGTAGTTTATTAACCCTTCAGGTGATTTTAAGGAATTAATGCAAAACGGCATGACAGGAATGAAAAAGCGTATTTTTACCACCTAAATGTCGCTAACTTCTGAACAGGCCGCTATAGCCGGGAGACTCTAAGACCGCTATAGCCTCTAAGGCCGCTATTTGGCCGTGAATTGCCAAGGAAAACATCAGGACCACACAATCATGATCTCAGGGTGTCGATGAGATTAAAGCGGAAGCCCCCACAATCTGTTAACCTTTTATATGATGTAGTCACTATTGACAGCAGCATCTAAGGGGTTAAACATATATGGATGGTGCCAACACTGACCATCGCTGATACAGCAAGTTGTCAGCTATAGTGTACAGCAGACAGCTGCTGGATTGTCACCTGTATGGTGATGTTAGTCTCTTATATCTCAGGTCAGTAAAAAGACGTATTAAGGGGTTAAATGCAGTAGCATTTTTATTTTTGCAATATATAAGCAATGTTTCTTCTGGAAATGTTGTATTTTTGGGATACATGCTATTTTTTGTGAGGTTGGAAGCATTTTTTTCTTTTTATGGCATTCATTTCTGATATAAATGTCATATTAGAAAAGTTGTCCACCCATTTTTTAATATTCACGCCCAGTATGGTTTGAACCACATATGTCAAACTCTGGCCTGTGAGCCAAATCTGTCCGACAGGTGATTGTATTTGGCCCACGATGTTCGCACCACCCCTCCCCCATTCCCGGCAATCTCTCCTTCAACTGTTCAGCATCCTGGATTCCGATACAGTTGAAGGTAATAATGAATGAGGGATCTCAGCCATAATTCTCCTTCTGCGTCTGATGTCTCAGCGCAGCGGGTGCGATAACATCACTATCCGCTCCAGCTGTGCTGAGCAGTGAAGAGCTTCAGAGTACTCGCTGTCGAGTGTGGAGCACTGGGGAGAGCTGAGTATTTTTAATGTGGGGATCATTATGCCATATGGAGTACTTCTTGGGGCCATTATACTGTATGGAGGGATATGTGGAGCCATTATACTGTATGGAAGGATATGTGAGGCCTATTGTACTATATGTAAGATGTGGGGCCATTATTCTGTGTGGAGGATTATGTGGGGCCCAATATACAGTCTAGAGGACTATGTGGAACCATTACACTCTATGGATGACTATGTGGGGCCCATTATACTGTATGGAGGACTAAGTGCAGGAATTATACTGGGCCATTATACTGTACAGAGGACTATGTGGGACCATTATATACTGTATTGAGGACCATATGGAGTCACTGGGCAGCACGGTGGCTCAGTGGATAGCACTACAGCCTTGCAGTGCTGGAGTTCTAGGTTCAATCCCACCAAGGACCACATCTGCAAGGAGTTTGTATGTTCTCCCCGTGTTTGTGTGGGTTTCCTCCGGGTACTCCGGTTTCCTCCCACATTCCAAAAACATACAGATAGGGAATCTAGATTGTGAGCGACAGCGCCGATAATGTGTACAAACTGTAAAGCGCTGCGGAATATGTTAGCGCTATATAAAGATTATTATTATTATTACACTGTATGGAGGACAATTTGGGGCCCATTATACTGTATGTAGGTGTCACGCAGTGACAGACGTAAGTAAGGGAGAGGGGCCTAACTATCCCTGTCTCAGAGGTACTGTTGATGGTAGAGAGGCCTGGGTCTCCAACCTTACTATGATCTTGTTAAACCCTAATCTGTCCCCTCGCCACCCTATGGGGCTTGGTACAGAAATGTAAGAGAAACAAGACACAAATACAGAACAGGGATAACTGAATACCACTATCATACAGCAGCACTTACTAAAATAGAGAGAAGGATCAGGAAAGGCAGGAATACACAAACCATTGGATTCATTCATTAATCTAATCCCTATTCAGAGCAATACTATGTCCACCAAGACTGCAGTTCATGGGTTAGAGTCTCTATCCCTAGGATACACAGATATTAGTCGTGCTATTTAAAAAGAACACATAGCCTGCCCAACAAGTTTTGCCTAACATGCTTCCTCAGGGAGTTGGGGGGTATAAATTTTTTATAGAAATTATAATAGTGAGATTGCACACGCACACTGTTGTGTGTTTAATGTATGTAGTACTATTTTTTTTAACAAAGTATAATAAAATCCATGTTTTAATGCATCCTTTAACCCCTCTCTGACATCAGACGTACTATCCGTCCATGAAACCCGTGCCAATCAGCCCATGGATGGGATAGTACGTCATAGGCGATCAGCTGCGCTCCCGGGGGACATCACGGACCGCTCCCGGCACATTAACCCCTGGCACACCGCGATCAAACATGATCGCAGTGTACCGGGGGCACAGGGGAGCATCGCGCAGGGAGGGGGCTCCCTGCGCGCTCCCCTGAGACCCTCAGAACAGCGAGATGTGATCATGCTGTTCTGAGGCCTTCCTCCCTCCAAGGACCCGGATCCAATATGAGAGCAGGCACTGAGAAGCCTGCATCAGTGCCAGAGCGATCACTGGTGTGACAGAGTGCTGTGCACACTGTCACACCAGCGATCTGACATTTTACAGTGATGTCCCACCCTGGGACAAAGTAAAAAGGTGAAAAAAATAAAAATAAACATGTTTTAAAAAAAATTCCAAAATGAAGAAAAAAAATATTCCCCAATAAATTCATTTCTTCCTGTAAATAGAAAAAAACAAAACAATAAAAGTACACTTATTTTGTATTGCCGCGTCCGTAACGACCCCCCTATAAAACTGTCCCTCTAGTTAACCCCTTTAGTGAACATCATCATATAGTAATATGTAGCCCCCAGAATATAATGTCCCCTCAGAGAATAATGCAGCCCCCCATAGAGTATACTGTAGCCCCCTCATATAGTATGATATAGCCCCAAGAATATAATGTAGTCCCCTGAGAATAATGCAGTCCCCCCACAGAATATAATGTAGCCCCCCAAAGTATAATGCAGACCCTCTCCACCCCATCATTGTCCTCATCACCACCTCCATCATTGCCTTCTCCCCACCACCCATCACTGCCCATTCCACCACCTCAATCATTGCCTCCTCCTCCACCACCATCATTGTCCATTTCATCACCTCCATCATCACTCATTTCATCAAATCCATCATTGCCTCCCAACCACCATTACCCATCACCTCCATCATTGTCTCCCCAACATCATTGCCCATCACCTCCATCATTGCCTCCCCCACCATCTTTGCCCATCACCTTCATCATTGCCTCCCCACCATCATTGCCCATCACCTTCATCATTGTCTCCCCCACCATCATTGCCCATCACCTTCTTCATTGCCTCCCCCACCATCATTGCCCATCACCTTCTTCATTGCCTCCCCCACCATCATTGCCCATCACCTTCATCATTGCCTCTACCATCATTGCCCATTACCTTCATCATTGCCTCCCCCCAGTGTCATCATTGCCCATCACCTCCATCATTGCCTCCCCACACTGCCATCATTGACCTTCACCTTCATCATTGCCTTCCCCACCGCCATCACTGCCCATCACCTTCATCATTGCCTCCCTCAGCATCATTGCCCACCACCTTCATCATTGCCTCCCCACCATCATTGCCCATCACCTTCATCACTGCCTCCCCCACCATTGCCCATCACCTTCATCATTGCCTCCCCCAGCATCATTGCCCACCACCTTCATCATTGCCGTCCCACACCATCATTGCCCATCACCTCCATCACTGCCTCCCCCACCATCATTGCCCATCACCTTCATCATTGCCTCCCCAACCATCATTGCCCATCACCTCCCCCACCATCATTGCCCATCACCTCCATCACTGCCTTCCCCCACCATCATTGCCCATCACCTCCATCATTGCCTTCCCCCACCATCATTGCCCATCACTTTCATCATTGCCTCCCCCACCATCATTGCCCATCACCTCCCCACCATCATTGCCCATCACCTTCATCATTGCCTCCCTCAGCATCATTGCCCACCACCTTCATCATTGCCTCCCCACCATCATTGCCCATCACCTTCATCACTGCCTCCCCCACCATTGCCCATCACCTTCATCATTGCCTCCCCCAGCATCATTGCCCACCACCTTCATCATTGCCGTCCCACACCATCATTGCCCATCACCTCCATCACTGCCTCCCCCACCATCATTGCCCATAACCTCCCCCACCATCATTGCCTCCCCCCACCAACCCTCTCTCTCTCACACACACACACACAAAGCACCATCACTCTCACACTCACACACGCGGCAGGCACACAGACACACAGCACAGCTCACCTCCCAGCAGGAGCACATCCTGTCAGCCTCTTCCTCGCCAGCTGCTTTCTGTCTGAGACCTGGTGCTGGATGATGACGTCATCCAGCTGGGCTGTCTCAGACAGGAAGAGCCTGCAGGAAGCCAGGATGTGCTGCGCTGTGAGTCTGTGTCTCTGTATGTGTGTGGTGCGTGGGCCAGTATGCCAGCAGGTGTCAGTGCCTGGGCCCACCGGAGAATCCTCCGGTTCTCTGGTGGGCCAGTCCGAGCCTGGATCTGATAAATTGGAAACATCATTTAAATGCTCAAGAATACGATTTTATAAAGACCTTGTAGCGCACCCTACATACAGTACAGAACATAAGTTTGGACACACCTTCTCATTCAAAGATTTTTCTGCATTTTCATGACTATGAAAATTGTAGAATCATACTGAAGGCATCAAAACTATGAATTAACACATGTGGAATTATACATTACACTTTACAAAAAAGTGTGAAACAACTGAAAATATGTCTTATATTCTAGGTTCTTCAAAGTAGCTACCTTTTGCTTTGATTACTGCTTTGCACGCAGAAAAGGTGAATGGATGGACTCTACATGCCTGGTTCCCACCGTGAAGCATGGAGGAGGAGGTGTGATGGTGTGGGGGTGCTTTGCTGGTGACACTGTTGGGGATTTATTCAAAATTGAAGGCATACTGAACCAGCATGGCTACCACAGCATCTTGCAGCGGCATGCTATTCCATCCGGTTTGCGTTTAGTTGGACCATCATTTATTTTTCAATAGGACAATGACCCCAAACACACCTCCAGGCTGTGTAAGGGCTATTTGACCAAGAAGGAGAGTGTTGGGGTGCTACGCCAGATGACCTGGCCTCCACAGTCACCAGAACTGAACCCAATCTAGATGGTTTGGGGTGAGCTGGACCGCTCACCGCTTCAATTTTGAATAAATCCCCTACAGTGTCACCAGCAAAGCACCCCCACACCATCACACCACCTCCTCCATGCTTCACGGTGGGAACTAGGCATGTGGAGTCCAGCCGTTCACCTTTTCTGCGTGCAAAGCAGTAATCAAAGCAAAAGGTGGCTACTTTGAAGAACCTAGAATATAAGACATATTTTCAGTTGTTTCACACTTTTTTGTAAAGTGTAATGTATAATTCCACATGTGATAATTCATAGTTTTGATGCCTTCAGTGTGATTCCACAATTTTCATAGTCATGAAAATACAGAAAAATCTTTGAATGAGAAGGTGTGTCCAAACTTTTGGTCTGTACTGTATAATAGATCACATTTCGAGCACCTGATAATGTAGACTACATGATCGTAGTTACAATTCATTAGATCTTGAATATCGAATGATTGAGAGCCATTAGAGTTTGAAAATGACTTGCACATATTTACATGGATTATGTCCACATCTAAAAAGCCCTCTATTATGTAGCCATGTTTTCGAGGAGGATTAAAGGGAAGGTGCCACGCTTTTGATTTTTGTATTAATAATTATTGATTATAAAATTATTTTTAATAGAAAATAAAATCCACTAATTTAAGTTTTTTATTTATTTTTATTTCAGCTACTGGGGCTGCCATTTGCTGGTGTGTATGGGTATGTTATCACATGGCGATTTTACTGTGTTTTTTTATGTGCGTTTTGTATGCAAATTTTCAGCTGCATTTTACAGCACCAGCAAAATCTGTGAGATTTCAGAAATCTCCTATACAGTTTGTTTCTTTCTCCTTAGTGTTTTGTGCTTTGCTTGTTCTTGCAGAATAGTGCATGTCACTCCTCTCAGCGTTTTTCACCCATTGAAGGGATTGGGTGGTGAAAAAACACAGGTATCGGGTTTTGCTGTGTTTTTTTGTGCCTAAACCTTATGAAGCAGAATATGATTTTTGTTTTGGCACTAAGCTTTATCAGCGTGCACAAGAGACAAATGTAGCATGACAAACACGCAGCAAAAAAAAGCAAGAATTGTTAATCAAAATCTGCTTTTTTTCTGGAGCTTCTTTACTGCCAATGAAGCTGATTTTAAGGTGGAAAGAAAAGCACAAAAATGCCGCGTGTGAACATAGCCTTAAGTGTCTGAGCACGACACTTACACACCTCCAATAAGACAGCCCCTGGACTGTCCAGGTCACAGCTGTGGAGGAGATCAGCGCCATTTTGTTTGTGTGCTGTGAGGGTAGAGACTAGAATGAAGTTGCTCCCGTGAGGGGATGATGTCACAGGAAGGGACGAGGCCTCCTCCATCCAGGGTAGATCTGATAACAGGAAGGAACATGGTGCTGTGGCTGCCTGTAATCAGGAGGCTTCTGTGTGCAGGAATTTCTGAGAGGACTGAGGGGCTGCACAATGGAGATGTGTGGAGAGGAGATTGGGGACATAGGGCTAAGCGTGAGGAGTCTGACGATGCATTTTGGGGGCAAAAAACATGGACAACATTACTATATGGGACTGCATGTTGGAGGGTTCACAGGGAAATAGGTGCTGCTACTTGTATGAGGCTGCTTATTGGGGGAATGATGATGATGAGGGGCTGTGGGGAAAAGCGGGTGATGATGAGGGGACAATTACAGGTTCAAGACCTCTATGGGGACCAATAAATACAATGAAAATTTAAAAAAAAAGTCCACATCACCTCCTTTTTCCCCAATAAAAAGTACAAAAATACAGAAATGTGGTGTCACTACATTCATAAAAGTCCGATCTATCAAAATATAAAATGAATTAACCAGATCAGTAAATGGAGTAACAAGAAAAAAAAATAAAATCCCCAGAATTGTGCTTCTTTGAACACTGCAAAAAGTGTAATAAGTGATAATCAAAACATTGTATGTACTCTAAACTGTTATATATAAAAAGATTGGATTAGGGCACAAAAAGCAAACCATCAAAATGGGAAAGATAAAAAAAAGTTGAGAGGGTATTAACCCCTCTCTGACATTAGACGTACTATCCCGTCCATAAAACCCGTGCCATTCTGCCCATGGACGGGATAGTACGTCATAGGCGATCAGCTGCGCTCCTGAGGGGAGCGCAGCTAATCGCCGCCGGGTGTCAGCTGATTATCACAGCTGACAACCGTGACTGTGTGTCAGGAGCGGTCACGGACCGCTCCCGCCCGGCACATTAACCCCTAGCACACCGCGATCAAACATGATCGCGGTATACTGGGGGCACAGGGGAGGATCGCGCAGGGTGGGGGCTCCCTGCGCGCCCCCCTGAGACCCTCAGACCAGCGCGATGTGATTGCGCTGTTCTGAGGGCTTCCTCCCTCCCAGGACCCGGATCCAAGATGGCGCCGGGGTCCTGGAGGGAGGCGGCTTCCTCAGTGCCTGCTGAGAGCAGGCACTGAGAAGCCTGCTGCATTGCCTGAGCGATCGCTGGTGTGACAGTGTGCTGTGCACACTGTCACACCAGCGATTTGATAAAATACAGTGATGTCCCACCCTGGGACAAAGTAAAAAAGTTAAAAAAATAAAAATAAACGTTATAAAAAAAAATCCAAAATAAATAAAAAAAAAAAAAAAATATTCCCCAATAAATTCATTTCTTCCTGTAAATAAAAAAAACAAAACAATAAAAGTACACATATTTGGTATCGCCGCGTCCGTAACGACCCCCCCTATAAAACTGTCCCACTAGTTAACCCCTTTAGTGAACCCCTTAAAAAAAAAAAAAAAAAAACGAAGCAAAAAATCAATGCTTTATCATCATACCGCCGAACAAAAAGTGGAATAACGCGTGATCAAAAAGACCGATATAAATAAACATGGTACCGCTGAAAACGTCATCTTGTCCCGCAAAAAACGAGCTGCCATACAGCATCATCAGCGAAAAAATAAAAAAGTTATAGCTCGCAGAATAAAGCGATGCAAAAATAATTATTTTTTATATAAAATTGTTTTTATTCTATAAAAGCGCCATAACATAAAAAAAGATATAAATGAGGTATCTCCGTAATCGTACTGACCCGAAGAATAAAACTGCTTTATCAATTTTACCACACGCGGAACAATAAAAACGCCTCCCCCAAAAGAAATTCATGAATTGCTGATTTTTGTTCATTCTAACCTCCCAAAAATCGAAATGAAAAGCGATCAAAAAATGTCACCTGCTCAAAAATGGTACAAATAAAAACGTCACCTCGTCCCGCAAAAAATAAGACCTCACATGACTCTGTGGGCCAAAATATGCAAAAATTATAGCTCTCAAAATGTGGCGATGCAAAAAACTATTTTTGCAATAAAAAGCGTCTTTTAGCGTGACAGCTGCCAATCATAAAAACCCGCTATAAATAGTAAATCAAACCCCCCTTTATCACCCCCTTAGTTAGGGAAAAATAATAAAATTAAAAAAATGTATTTATTTCCATTTTCCCATTAGGGTTAGGGTTGCGGCTAAAGTTAGGGTTGGCGCTAAAGTTAGGATTAGGGTTAGGGTTGGGATTAGGGGTGTGTTAGGGTTAGGTTTGTGGTTAGGGTTGGGACCAGGGTTAGGGGTGTGTTGGGGTTAGGGTTGGAGTTAGAATTGGGGGGTTTCCGCTGTTTAGGCACATCAGGGGCTCTCTGTTATGTTACGGTAGCTGAGGAGTGCAGGCAAAAAAGGAAATACACCAGAGCAGTTGGAATCTATGAGATTGCAGTACCCTGACTAACCACCGCAACTAGAGGCAGCCGTGGAGCGTTCCTACGTTGGTCCTAGACGCCTCGTCACAGCCTGAGAAACTAACTACACCTAAAGATAGAAATAGGAAAGCTATCTGCCCCGGAGCAGAACCCCAAAGATAATAGAAAGCCCCCAAACATGTAATGGCAGTTAGACAAGAGGAAATACTGACACAGAAAGAAAATAGTATGAGCAAACGCTGGGGCCCAAACTATCCAAACAGAAAAGGACAGGAAGGGTACTTACTGCAATCCCAGAAAACCCTGAAAGACACCAACTCTACTAATTTCAAAATCACCTGAGATCACACGACCTCTACCACCTAAATTAGTTCTCTGGTGTAACAAAAACAGCAGCCACTGAAAAAACTGGAAAAAGCAAAAGTACAAAACACAGTGGCTGAACTAAACTGAGAGGGCAAAAGCCCCCGGAGGGGACCCAGAAGGCCCCCACAGAAGTGCAGGACAAAATGCAAAAATATAGCAAAAACACAAAATAAGAAATTGTCTTATCTGATAGAAGGAGATGCAGACACGACACAGCAGGCTACAAGGGAAACTGGAAAGAAGGATTCAGACCAGAACAATTGATCACCGGCAACCCTGATGGGAAAATGATTCCCTTAAATAAGACCAATCAGTAACACCTGATTCCCAGTCCTCACAATCCTCACTAGTACCGCTTGTAACCACCAGAGGGAGCCTCTGCTCAGAACTCATCTCAAACCCATTCACAACAGCTCTCCAAATGTGACATGGCGTCTGATCTCAATTCCAGCCAATTCTGCGTTGAAAAAGTCAAACGGTGCTCCTTCACTTCTGAGCTCTGCCATGCGTCCAAACAGTAGTTTATCCCCACATATGGGGTATCAGCGTACTCTGGACCCCAAGAGTTATTGTGCAATTTGTCCTATTTATTCTGTTACCCTTGGGAAAATAAAAAACTGAGGGCGAAAATATCATTTTTGTACAAAAAAAATAATTTTTTTGTTTTTACGGCTGTACATTATAAACTTCTGTGAAGCACTTGGGCTTCATAGCGCTCACCACACACCTAGATAAGTTCCTTGTGGGGTCTATTTTCCAAAATGGGGTTACTTGTTGGGGATTTCCACTGTTTAGGCGCATCAGGGGCTCTCCAAATGCGACATGACGCCCCCAGACTATTCCATCAAAGTCTGCAATCCAAAATGTCACTACTTCCCTTCCGAGCCCTGACGTGCGCCCATACAGTAGTTTTCGCCCACATATTGGGTATCAGTGTACTCAGGACAAATTGGACAACAACTTTTGGGTTCCAATTTCTTCTGTTACCCTTGTGAAAATAAAATATTGGGGGCGAAAAAATCATTTTTGTAAAAAAAAAAAAAGATTTTTTATTTTACGGCTGTACGTTATAAACGTTAGTGAAACACCTGGGGGTTCAAAGTTCTCAGCACACATCTAGATAAGTTCCTTGAGGGGTCTAGTTTCCAAAATGGTGTCATTTATGGGGGTTTCCACTGTTTAGGCAGATCAGGAGCTCTCCAAACACGACATGGCGTCCAGCCAATTCTGCGTTGAAAAAGTCAGACGGCGCTCCTTCCCTTCCAAACTCTGCCATGCACCCAAACAGTGGTTTACCCCCACATATGGGGTATCAGCGCACTCAGGACAAATTGCACAATAACTTTTGGAGTCTTGTTACCCTTGGAAAAATAAAAATTGGGGTGAAAAGATCATTTTTGTGGAAAAAATATGATTTTTAAATTTTACGGCTCTACGTTATAAACTTGTGTGAAGCACTTGGGGGTTCAAATTGCTCATCAAAAATCTAGATAAGTTCCTTAGGGGGTCTAGTTTCCCAAATGGGGTCATTTGTGGGGGGTTTCCACTGTTTAGGCACATCAGGGGCTCTCCAAATGCAACATGGCATCCAAACTCAATTCCAGCCAATTTTGGTTGGAAAAAGTCAAATGGTGCTCCTTCCATTACGAGCTCTGCCGTGCGCCCAAACAGTGGTTCCCCCCCACATATGGGATATCAGCATACTCAGGACAAATTGTACAACAACTTATGTGGTCCAATTTCTCCTGTTACCCTTGGAAAAATAAAAAATTAGTGACTAAAAGATAATTTTTGTGGGAAAAAAATTGGATTTTTTATTTTCATGCCCGGGCATTATAAACTTGTGTGAAGCACTTTGGGGTTCAAAGTGCTCACCAAAGATCTAGATAAGTTCCTTAGGGGGTCTAGTTTCCAAAATGGGGTCACTTGTGGGGGTTTCCACTGTTTAGGCTCATCTGGGGCACTGCAAACGGAACATGACCCCCATTAACGTCTGCATTCCAAAACGTTACTACTTCCTTTCCAAGCCCTGCCGTGCGCCCAAACAGTTTCCCCCCCCCACATATGGGGTATCAGCGTACTCAGGACAAATTGGACAACAACTTTTGGGGTACAATTTCCTTGGGAAAATTCAAAAATTTGGGACTAAAAAATCATTTTTGTGGAAAATTTATTTATTTTTTTTCACACCCAGGCTTTATAAACTTTTGTGAAACACTTGAGGGTTCAAAGTGCTCACAACAGATCTAGATAAGTACCTTAGGGGTCTAGTTTCCAAAATGGTGTCACTTGTGGGGGTTTCCACTGTTTAGGTGCATCAGGGGCTCTCCAAACGCGACATGGCATCCAATCTAAATTCCAGCCAATTTTAGTTTGAAAAAGTCAAACGTCGCTCCTTCCCTTACGAGCTCTGCCGTGTGCCCAAACAGTGGTTTTCCCCCACATATGGGGTATTGGCGTACTCAGGAGAAATTGCATAACAACCTTATCTGTCCATTTTCTCCTTTTACCCTTGTGAAAATAAAAAAAAAGTTTGTAAAAGATAATTTTTGTGGCTAAAAAGTAAAATATTCATTTTTTCCTTCCACGTTGCTTTAGTTACTGTGAAGCACCTGAAGGGTTAATAAACTTCTTGAATGTGGTTTTGAGTACCTTGAGGGGTGCAGTTTTTAGAATGGTGTCACTTTTGGGTATTTTCTGCCATATAGACCCCTCAAAGTGACTTCAAATGTGAGGTGGTCCCTAAAAAAAATGGCTTTGTAAATTTTGCTGTAAAAATGAGAAATCGCTGGTCAACTTTTAACCCTTATAACTTCCTAACAAAAAAAAATTTTGGTTCCAAAATTGTGCTGATGTAAAGTAGACATGTGGGAAATGTTATTTCTTAACTATTTTGTGTGATATATTTCTCTGTTTTAAGAGAATAAAAATTCAAAGTTTGAAAATTGCAAAATTTTAAAAATTTTCGCCATATTTGCATTTTTTTCAAAAATAAACGCAAGTTATATCGAAGAAATTTTACCACTAACATGAAGTACAATATGTCACGAGAAAACAATCTCAGAATCGCGAAAATCCGTTGAAGCGTTCCAGAGTTATAACCTCATAAAGAGACAGTGGTCAGAATTGTAAAAATTGGCCCGGTCATTAACGTGCAAACCACCCTTGGGGGTGAAGGGGTTAATGAATACAAGAGGAAGATAATAAATGACATACAGTAAAAAGCTGCATACAAATTTCTCAAAATAAAAGGATATAAGCCAGAAACCGATCACTTACTTTTTGTGTCTAGGATCCAGTGGAGGCAGAAACTGCGACAAGTCTTCAATTCGACTGACTCCAAGAAATGACCAACATTTGAAAGTCTCACACATTTTTAAGACCTGGTCTGTTGATGCTCATCCCCCATCCTGTGATGTTACCTCCAGGCAGGGTCAGGATATTTGCATTCTATGGCTCTTTATGTAGATGTATCCCCCCACCTGTGGGTTGTAATGTGTAAGGTCAAAGAAAAGCAATTCCCAGACCCAATGTGAATAGCAACCAGTCCACACAGGAATCCTCCACAATAAACCCTGTTCCTATAATTAGATGGCCTTTTCCATGAAACTTCATGGCATATTAAATGTTCACAGACCAATGTGAAAGGAGAGCTGAGGTCTAGTTTATTCCACTTACAATAAGAGCTGTTACACATTTAAGGGTATGCCACACTAAACAATATCGCTAACGGGATCGCTAAAAAACGTCACTATTTAGCGATCCCGTTAGCGATGTTGTTCAGTGCGGCAGCTGCCAGCGACGAGCTTCCTGCTGTGATCTCGCTCGTCGCTGGAATCGCTCCGGACCCTATTTTATCGTCGGCGCTCCCGCTGGGTAAGTATCTAATCGCTGTGTGGCACCTTTTCTTAGCGATTTAGCGGTACTTTTGTACCGCTAAAGTCGTTAAGAAGATCGCTAACAGCGATAGCGTCGTTAACTATATCGCTAAATGTGGTAGCATTTAGCGATATAGAAACAATCCCGCTAGCGATCTCATTAGTATGCAACGCTAACGAGATCGCTAGCGGGATTGCTTAGTGTGGCAGTACCTTAACTCTTTGGTGTCCATTCCATTAACATATCCAAAGCCTCTGGAATATCCCACAGAGTGGTCCCACATGTATAAATACTATTATCAGGTCTGTGCTGGGACCCCCTGGGGGTCTATGGCTTTGTGCTGCAGGAGGCCTACAGTCAGTGTTTTCTCCCCACTTAAGGTACTGCCACACTAAAGGTACTGCCACACTAAGCTATCCCGCTAGCGATCTCGTTAGCGTTGCATACTAATGAGATCGCTAGCGGGATTGTTTCTATATCGCTAAATGCAGTCACATTTAGCAATATAGTTAACGACGCTATCGCCGTTAGCGATCTTCTTAACGACTTTAGCGGTACAAAAGTACCGCTAAATCGCTAAGAAAAGGTGCCACACAGCGATTAGATACTTACCCAGCGGGAGCGCCAGCGATGAAATAGGGTCCGGAACGATTCCAGCGACGAGCGAGATCACAGCAGGAAGCTCGTCGCTGGAAGCTGCCGCACTGAACAATATCGCTAACGGGATCGCTAAATAGTGACGTTTTTTAGCGATCCCGTTAGCGATATTGTTTAGTGTGGCATACCCTTTACAATAGGGACTGTTACACAATAAAGGGTATGCCACACTAAACAAGGTTGCTAACGAGATCGCTAAAATACGTCACTATTTAGTAGAGTTGAGCGATACTTTCCGATATCCTAAAGTATCGGAATCGGAATGGTATCGCCGATATCACTAAAATATCGGCGATACCCGATACCGGAAGTCCCATGTAAGTCTATGGGAACAAAATATCGCAACTAAAAAAACCCCATTCTTTCCTTGTAAACACTAAATATACACACATAGAATACATATATATATATATACATGTCATTGTGACATATATATATACATATATGTATAGTTTATACACTTCTACATAGTAAAATATCCTCTGATTCAATTGCCGGGTAAAGCCGGCTTCAGTGAAAAGACAGAAGCACCCGACATGAAATGACACTTGGTGTACATAGGGTTAACCATGTCTTTTCATGTCCTTTGCTATCTAATTTGCACAAACAATTAAATCAGACTATGTGTGCAAAATTTCACACCTGTAGGGGTTAATTAAAGGTGTAAATTCGTTGTAAAAAAAACGGACTTTTTTGCTACGAATTTACACTTTTAATTAACCCCTACAGGTGTGAAATTTTGCACACATAGTCTGATTTAATTGTTTGTGCAAATTAGATAGCAAAGGACATGAAAAGACATGGTTAACCCTATGTACACCAAGTGTCATTTCATGTCGGGTTCTGCATTTTCACAAAAGCCGGCAATTGAATTAGCGGCTATTATACTATGTAGAAGTGTATGAACTACAAATATAAATATATATATATATATGTGTCACAAATTCAATGACATGTATATATATATATGAGGTGTAAAATTGCTGAAAAAAAATGCGTGGGCTCCCGCCCTATTTTCGCAACCAGACAGACAAAGCCAGTGAGTGGGGGCAGATAATAATAGCCCAGAGAGGGACCATTATTTTTGCCCCCCCCGGCTACTAACATCTGCCCCCAGACACCCCAGGAAAGACAAATCTATAATTAGATTCGCCCTTTCTGGCACTTTGCCCGTCTATTCCCATTGCCCTGTAGCGGTGGCGAATGGGTTAATATGGGGTTAAAGCCACCTTGCTATTGAAAGGTGACCTTAAGCCAGGTTAATAATTGAGAGCTGTCAATTAGACAACTATCAATTATTAATCCTATTGCATGAAATAAAAATAAAACACACACACTTTAATTAAAAATCATTTTAATGAAATAAAGACACATGTTTTTGACCATCTTTTATTTTACTGCAAAAACCATTTCCTGTAATAAAAATAAAATAAAAAAGCAAAATTATTCTTACCTATCCCATGCACAGTCAGGTCCCACGGTGTAATCCTTCAGAAAGGGTTAATGTTTACTGCAGGGACCGCAGCTAATGCTGCAGCCTCACAGTAAACCCCAAATGAATGAGTTCCTCTCCTGCCTGACAGGAGAGTAAAGGCTGGGTGTCACATAACGATACACCAGAGATCCCGACAACGATATGCACTTGTCAGGATCGCTGGTGTATCGCTACATGATCGCTGCTGAGCTGCCAAACAGGCAGCTTAGGCAGCGATCTGGGACAGCGACACTGCGGGTAACATCGCTTAAGGGCCCGTCTCACATAGCGATATCGCTACCGAGATCGCTGCTGAGTCACTAGTTTTGTGACGCAGCAGCGAGCTCACCAGCGATATCGCTGTGTGTGACATTCAGCGACGATCAGCCCCCCTGCCGGGTATCGCTGATCGTCGCAGAAATGTCAGGACCTTTTTTTGATCGCTGGTTTCCCTCTGACAGGCACGCATCGCTGCGTGTGACAGGCGGGAGACCAGCGATCCGCTGGTAACCAAGGTACACAGCGGGTTTCCAGGCACCGCGCAGCGCTTGGAAACCCGCTGTGTACCTTGGATACCAGCTCCCTGCATCAGGGCGCTGGTTTCCAAGGTACACAGCGGGTTTCTAGGCACAGCCCAGCGCCTGGAAACCCGCTGTGTACCTTGGTTACCAGCGGATCGCTGGTCTCCCGCCTGTCACACGCAGCGATGTGTGCCTGTCAGCGGGAAACCAGCGATCAAAAAAAGGTCCTGACATTTCAGCGACGATCAGCGATACCCGGCAGGGGGCTGATCGTCGCTGAATGTCACACACAGCGATATCGCTGGTGAGCTCGCTGCTGCGTCACAAAACTAGTGACTCAGCAGCGATCTCAGTAGCGATATCGCTATGTGAGACGGGCCCTTAAGTGGAAAGCTTAATTGATTGCTTTCCACTTTCACTTCAGGTCAGCCAGGGACACAATCAGTGACGTCAGAGGGAACTGATTAACAAAAATAGGGGTTCCCTTCGAAAAAAAAATGGCGTGGGGTCCCCCCTATTTTTGTTAACCAGCCAGATGAAGCAGACCGCTGAGGCCTGGATTTTCAGGCTGTTAAGGAGCCAAGATCCATGGACCTTGCCAGCCTGATAATACTAGGCCACAGCAGTCTGCATATCTTGGCTGATTAACAAAAATAGGGGATCCCCTCGAAAAAAATTGGCGTGGGGTCCCCCCTATTTTTGTTAACCAGCCAGATGAAGCAGACCACTGAGGCCTGGATTTTCAGGCTGTTAAGGAGCCAAGATCCATGGACCTTGCCAGCCTGATAATACCAGGCCACAGCAGTCTGCATATCTTGGCTGATTAACAAAAATAGGGGATCCCCTCGAAAAAAATTGGCGTGGGGTCACCCCTATTTTTGTTAACCAGCCAGATGAAGCAGACCGCTGAGGCCTGGTTTTTCAGGCTGGTAAGGATCCAATATCCATGGACCTTGCCAGCCTGATAATACCAGGCCACAGCAGTCTGCTTAGCTTGGCTGGTTAACAAAAATAGGGGATCCCCTCGAAAAAAAAACGGCGTGGGGATCCCCCCTATTTTTGTTAACCAGCCAAGTAAAATGCAGACTGCTGCGGCCTGGTATTAAAAGACTGTCAAGGCCCATGGATTTTGGCCCTCAACAGCCTGATAATACCAGGCTACAGCAGCCCCACATTTGGCGCATCAAAAGATGTGCCAATTGTGGCACTTTACCCGGCTCTTCCCACTTGCCCTGTAGCGGTGGCAAGCGGGGTAATATGGGGTTAATGTCACCGTTGATTGCACGGTGACAATAAGCCCGGTTAATAATGGAGAGGTGTCAATAAGACACCGATCCATTATTAATCCCAAAGTTATTAAATGTATAAAAAAAAGACAAAGCAAGAAAAAAGTCTTTTAATGAAATAAAAGAGACAACACAGTTTTCATTAATTTTATTACTCTCTCATTCCTGCGACGCCATCGATCTCCTGTAAAAAAAGAAAAAAAACAAACCAACAGTATACCACCTGTCCGACGCAGTCCATAACGACAGTCCCACGACGATCCAACTCTGCTACATCGCAATGACAGGCAGAGCCTGTCATCGCGACGCAGCACAGCTGATTACCTGCTTCCCCGGCGGTGACGTCATCGGACTGACTGCTTTACGGCCGGGATTACCCAGCAGTCACTGCAGTTATCGCGAGAAACTGCATGTGACCGCCGGGGAAAGAAGATTGCGGCCATGAAGCAGTCCAGGACGTGACCGCCGGAGATCTTCTGCCAGGTAAGTGCCGCTGACTCCTGACAGACCCGACCGACGGACACTGACAGTGACAGTGACAATCCCGATTCCGGTATCCGATAAGACGAAAATATCGGTACTCGGAATCGGAATTCCGATACAGCCAATATCGGCCGATACCCGATATTTGCAGTATCGGAATGCTCAACCCTACTATTTAGCGATCTCGTTAGTGATGCTGTTGTGTGTGGCATGTAGCAACGACGTGGCCCCTGCTGTGATCTCGCTGATCGTTCACTAGAGTTCTGGACCGTATTTAGATCGTTGGCGTCCCACTGGTGACGCTATATCGCTGTGTCTGGCACCTTTTGTGAGCGATGTGCGCTGTTTTTTACATCGCAATGACCGCCAAAGTCGTTAAGGAGATCGCTAAGTGTGGCAGCTACTAGCGACATTAAAACGATCACAAAAACGATCGCATTAGTATGCGTCGTTATTGTGATCGTTAGCGGGAGCGTTTAGTGTGGCAGTACCTTAACTCTTTGGTTTTCTATCTATTAACATGTCAAAAACCCATGGAATATTCCCAAGACCACATGTATAAGTACTATTGTCAGGTCTGTGCTGGAACACCCTGGGGGCTTGGTACTGCAGGAGGCCTACAACCAGTGTCTTCCCCCCCATTTACTGGAAGAAGGTGTGAATGGTTTAACTGTTAGTTCAGTGTAGGACTACTGCGCCCAGCTACTGACATCTTTCCCCCATGTCAATTACTAAGGAATAAATCAGACAATGTTTTTATGGAGTCATCTGGCACATTACATTTTCCGTCACCCGTTTCCTCTTTTGAGTTCATTCAGACATAGTAGATTGTGTCCGAGTGTCCGCCTCCACTAGACTTATACGCTTGACAATGTTACACATCAGAGCATGCGTTGACTCTGTCAGCACCATTATAGTCTGTGGCCTCGTTGGCGACTACATCTGCATCCTGTTTTGCGAGACACCTGAGAATGAGCAAGAATGCAATGTGAAAGAGGCCTAAGAATCTTTTTCATCAGTTGATCATATGGAATTAATTTAAGAACAACTTATTAAAAAGGTTAACTTGGGTAGATTGTTGGGTCCCTTTTCCACATTGCCAATAGTTAATTTAAGGGTCTCACAGATAGGTGTCCTCAAAAAGGAAGTGGAAATTTAATTTGATCCACTGTTTATCATATCCTAAAGTGTATTGGTAAATGATGATATTGATGAAACCTTATCACATCACTTGACGAGGCAGTAAAATTGGTTCAGCATACAGGTCAGGGTGCTTTATTGGCATACTGCCTGCTGCCAGTACATCCCAAATTATGTTGACTCCCTATAGACTACGCCATTTTATGTGCTTATTTTGAATCTTTTAGAACATTTTTCTTGTCTGGTTGCTGCTCATCAATTCACATATGGTATTAACTTGAAGTTTATGGCTCTCATTTTTGCTTGTTTCGGAATTCCATTGGAAGTAGTAAAAACTCTGGGCCCGATGACCTCACATTTTTGAGAGGTATTCAGAATGATTCTCAGAGTACAGAATGTCGTTTAACTGAGCCAAAGCTTCTTGATTTGCGCCGAGCAGTACAATAAACAATGGTGAAGACAAAGATAACTTTGCAATGTCTTCAGTCTCTTCTTGAAAAACTGAACTTCCCCTGCAGAATATTGCCCATGGTGAGGATATTTTGCAAGCGAATGGCACAAGTGATGGCGGGTTTAAGACGACCGCAACATTTCATTTGCTTAAAAAGTGAACATAGTGATTTGCAAGTTTGTGACACCTTTCACTTATTTGTACATATATTTGCCCATAACTTACGGTTTCCACCTTTATACACTTTTTTACACAAATTGTTTGATATATACACTGAACAAAAATCTAAACGCAACACTTGTTTTTGCTCCCATTTTTCATGAGCTGAACTCAAAGATCTAAGACTTTTTCTATGTCTACAAAAGGCCTTTTTCTCTCAAAATATTGCTCACAAATTCGTGTAAATCTGTTTTAGTGAGCTTGTGTTAAGGGTATAATAGCTTATCCCTAACATGTATATATCAAAAGGCACATAAACTGAAATGTAACTAAACCACACAAAGAACCTTACAGTATACCGTGCCACTTTTAAACAACAATTTTTATTAGAGTCAAAAAAGACAATCACTTAGTAAAAAACATCACATAGATATTTAGTAGTACAGAATTCAACAGGCTGCCGCCATCTAAAAATAGGGACTGCTAACCCTCACCAATACCTATACATCTCATGTATCTCAGTGCAAAATATATTGCTGAAAATATGCAATGATTATCATGCTGGACTGAAACCAGCTATATGATGTACCACCGGCGTAAGCCTTGCCATAAACTACACTTACATGAGAGGTGGGTCAGGTGTGGTGTCCCCCAGGCGCCTCAACGCGCGTTTCGTCTCTTCCTCAGGAGGCGAACGCTAGAGAAGGGGGTGTTGCGCATTAAATAGTCTGAGTGACCAATAGAAATCCCTCACCGCTAGTGTCTGCACATTAATGAGCCTAATTACACCAATGTGCTTCCGGTATTCCAACGCGCATGTACCAGTTGCCGTGATTACCATCACCATGGATACCATATGACATACCGAGGAATCCGAAATCACATGTTCCTTCCTATACTCAGTGTCTTTCCGGTATCGTATTGCGCATGCTCCGACGACGTCATCCATAAACAAGGACGCAGGGGGATCGCGGTCGAGGATCCTGGATAGCATGACCCGTCGCAATGACGGCGTATGCGCCAGGATCCGAATGTCCGCTCACCATCCGCGTCATGGATTAGGTCAGCTCGGCATGCGTCAGAAACGGGGAATCACACTGTTAGGTAATCATATATATGGCGGCTATAATGAATCACTATGTGTGATAAAAAATATATAATATACGTGAATATACTGTGACATCTATTCTTAGTGCTCAATATTCTTAAGAGAAGTACCATGGTAACCGACTTCATAAAATTGCATATAAATTAGTATTACATCATTCAGTGATACTACACCTATACATAGACATGTGAGTGCTGGTAGTGCTACATATATCGAGTGTCATAATGCCACATTATTATACAAAATAACTAAACATAAAAACTAATAATAATAATAATATTACATAACAATAATAACCCAAAATAATAAAAAGAAAAAGAAAAAAAGAAAGGATATATACATACATATTTTATGCGAACTACTACATAGAATTACCTATATAGGTGCATAGCCTAATCCCACCCCACAATATTAATCCCCAATATATAGTGATATCAGTCCACTACTGAAGGCCTTTAACATCATGCCAACTGCATGAGATACTTGATTGCAGACATAGGGTGGTTAAGATTATTAGCAATAGATTGTCCGTTCTAGATCATCCTCAGACAAATCGAAAAAATTCTCTTTTATGCGCACGGATAAGAAAACGTCAATGAATTCCATGATACCAATAAGAATGGATATTTCCTTAAATGAAAAAACATATAATTAACACCACATAAAATTAAAATAAATTAAAATTGCGTGCGTTTAGCACTATATAAACTATAAGATACAAATACTAACACATAATATACACATATACCCCCCACCACCGTTAAAATATAATTAAAACAACCAATCCTTACGTTAACTAAAGCAAAAAAAAGGGAAAAAGGAAAAAGGAAAAAGGAAAAAAGGGGAAGGAGAAGAGAAAGGAGAAGACAAGAAGACAAAAAAAGTTAGAAGGCAAAGGAAAGAAAATCCACGAATGTCTTACTACAGGAAGGAGCTGAACCCAAAGTTTTCATTAAGGCCAAGTGGAGTTACTGTTTGTAACCTGTAAATCCAACGACTCTCCACCTGTGCTAATCTTTTGAACAAATCCCCCCCTCTTTGGCCCAAAGACACTTGGTCAATTGCTCTCAGAATCAATAAACTGGAATCAGAATCATGGTACTCTCTGAAATGTTTGGGTATCGTTTTTAAAGGTTCCCCCAATTTCATGTGCCTTGATTTCTCAATATCTCGGATGTGTTCTCTCACCCTTAACTTAAATTCCCTGGTGGTCATTCCAACATATATTTTTCGCACGGACAAGATGCGTAATAGATCACACCCGAAGATGAGCATGTAAGTCTGTGCCGAATCTTATATGTGCGAGTATTAGAGGAATTACAGAAATCTTTACATTTAATAAGATTCCTACACGCTTTACATATACCACACGGATAAAATCCTTGTATGGAATTCAGATGTGCCTTCCTTTTCTCTTGCGTTTCCGGAACATAGTGACTCCTTACTAGAAGGTCACGCACATTTTTTGACCTTTTAGATGTCATTAGTGGTCTGTCCGGGATTAGATCTTTTAGAATTGGGTCAGTTTTCAGCACAGTCCAATGCTTACGAAAGATATCATTAATCTGACCCCATTGGTCACAAAAGGGAGAAATAAACCTCGGAGAGTCATTTTTTTGATCATTACGCCCTGATGTTTTGTATAGAAGATTGTTACGTGACTCATTTCTTGCTCTATTGTAGCCATTGCGAATGGCCCTATGACTATAACCTCTATCACGAAAATCTATCATACAAAACCCTCGCTTGTTTATGAAAAGTTTCATCCTTTGAGCATATTCTTCTGATTCTCAGATGCTGTCCAATAGGAATACCTCGTATGGTAGATCTGGGATGGGACGACTGAGCATGCAGGATAGTGTTAGTTGCCGTGGGCTTTCTATAAATGTCAGTGCATAGTGTGCCATCCTCATCAATTTGCACATCAACATCCAGAAAGTTGACCCGACGGCCAGACACATACGTCAACCTAATATTGAGATCGTTGTGATTTAAGTCCTCCATGAAAACCCTAAGGTCCTCAGTCGTCCCATCCCAGATAAACCACACGTCGTCTATATATCTAATCCAGTGATGTACCTTCTCAATATTCCTAACTGGGTTACAGGAAAAAATCTCCCTTTCCCATGCCCCTAAGAACCAGTTTGCATACGAGGGGGCACAAGTGGCCCCCATCGCAGTTCCCTGTAGCTGGAGGTACACCTGATTTTTGAAAATAAAACAATTGTGTGTGAGCACAAATGTTAAGAGTTCCATAATTAAGTCAATTAGGGATTTATCCAGATTGGTGGATTCTAAAAAGAGTGTGACTGCTTTGATCCCATCTCTATGTCTTATTGAGGTATATAAACTTTCAACATCGGCCGTGACCATAATCATGTTGTCATTCAATACCAACCCATCAAAATGGCCCAAGGCCGATGTTGTATCTCTTATAAAAGATGGTAAGGTTGACACTAGTGTTTTAAATAAAAATCTATCATCTGACAAACCACCTCACAAAGTCCGCCAACACCAGACACGATGGGTCGTCCTGGAGGATCCATCAAGTTTTTATGAACCTTTGGTATAAGGTAAAAAGTTGGAAGGCAGGGTTTGATGGAAACAATGGTTTCCATCATCTTCTTAGGATTATGTTATTATCAGATGCTCTCTTTACTATAGTGGATAATTCATCTTGGAACAAACTTAGAGGGTTATTGCTCAATTTCTGATAGCAGTTCTTATCAGATAAAAGTTTCAATGCCTGCTTTTCATATAAGGACTTAGGGCCAATGACAAGGTTCCCGCCTTGTCTGCTGGTTATAAAAAGACATCATTCCAAGATTGTCTATTCCCTAATGGCAGACATAACCATAACATTCTTGCAGTTTTTTTGTTAGTGTAACCCTAATTGTCAACATCATTGTGACCAGTTTTACAATATGCGACTGCCGGAAAACACACCTAACACAGGGAATGTTCTGGAACTTACGGAATAAGTGTGTTGGGACTTACATACCATTACTGGATCTTCTTCATCTGCAACGGACTCTAAATTTCCAAGCCTCTTGTTCTGGTCGCTGTCAAGGTCAATGCCTACTAGTGCTTGGATTCATCCTGATCTTCTCTGCATTATAGTGTCACATTTATAACTCAGTTTTCATGAACCTTTTCAACAGTAATTTCCTTGCAAATAAATGAATTTTTGATTACGTAAATGTGTCTATGGAAGTACCATGAGAAAGGTTAACCCTTTTCAAGTAACATTTCTCTGAATATCAGTAAGCACATGTGTGGACGATTTAATACCTTGATTGCTCACTTTTCTTCGGTTCTGATTGAAAAAGTCCCTTGAAAGACCTCTTTCTACCGTAAATTGTGTTTGATAGATCCGAGGTTAGCCTGTATCGCTCAGAATTCTGAATATATAGCTTGTATGGAGGAGATGAACACCGTGATCGCTCCTATTTTAATTTCGTTTTTGTGGGACCCTGTCTCCTTGCCATCCCATAAATCTTCTTATTTATAATCTGACATCCCTTTGGAAATTTTCTCTTTTGAATGCACTAACCTATCTTGTTCACTTACTTATCCCTATTCCATCTTAAAAAAGACTTCATGTCATAATCGACTGAAAGTTTTGGAATTTGATTTTTTGAATACTAATTTGGTATCAATATCTTCTAACAATTATCTGATTTTTCTATATTAACTATATTTGCAATAAACATGAGAGAGAGCAGGTGGATGCTGCCTCTTCCCATTTGATAGTCAACGCCTCATCATCCAGGGAAAAAGTGGGGTATAGTTGAATCCGAAGACCCCTTGGTATAATTTTCTGTTTCAAGTAGTTATCAATAGATGTTTTTGTCCACCACACTCTTGTTTTTTTGTGGACCAGATTTCTATATTTCTTAGTGAATTCTTTAAAATCAGGATTGGTAGTATTCTGACTAGATGTAGCGCCATGTTTAAATAGATCCGAAGCTTTGTTCAGCCAAGATAACTCCCTGGCCTTCAGATCCATAGTTGTAACTAGGGATTTAAATCTGTTGATAAACAGGGAATAGATCATAATAGCTTATCCCTAACATGTATATATCAAAAGGCACATAAACTGAAATGTAACTAAACCACACAAAGAACCTTACAGTATACCGTGCCACTTTTAAACAACAATTTTTATTAGAGTCAAAAAAGACAATCACTTAGTAAAAAACATCACATAGATATTTAGTAGTACAGAATTCAACAGGCTGCCGCCATCTAAAAATAGGGACTGCTAACCCTCACCAATACCTATACATCTCATGTATCTCAGTGCAAAATATATTGCTGAAAATACCCAATGATTATCATGCTGGACTGAAACCAGCTATATGATGTACCACCGGCGTAAGCCTTGCCATAAACTACACTTACATGAGAGGTGAGTCAGGTGTGGTGTCCCCCAGGCGCCTCAACGCGCGTTTCGTCTCTTCCTCAGGAGGCGAACGCTAGAGAAGGGGGTGTTGTGCATTAAATAGTCTGAGTGACCAATAGAAATCCCTCACCGCTAGTGTCTGCACATTAATGAGCCTAATTACACCCATGTGCTTCCGGTATTCCAACGCGCATGTACCAGTTGCCGTGATTACCATCACCATGGATACCATATGACATACCGAGGAATCCGAAATCACATGTTCCTTCCTATACTCAGTGTCTTTCCGGTATCGTATTGCGCATGCTCCGACGACGTCATCCATAAACAAGGACGCAGGGGGATCGCTGTCGAGGATCCTGGATAGCATGACCCGTCGCAATGACGGCGTATGCGCCAGGATCCGAATGTCCGCTCACCATCCGCGTCATGGATTAGGTCAGCTCGGCATGCGTCAGAAACGGGGAATCACACTGTTAGGTAATCAATATATGGTGGCTATAATGAATCACTATGTGTGATAAAAAATATATAATATACGTGAATATACTGTGACATCTATTCTTAGTGCTCAATATTCTTAAGAGAAGTACCATGGTAACCGGACTTCATAAAATTGCATATAAATTAGTATTACATCATTCAGTGATACTACACCTATACATAGACATGTGAGTGCTGGTAGTGCTACATATATCGAGTGTCATAATGCCACATTATTATACACAATAACTAAACATAAAAACTAATAATAATAATATTACATAACAATAATAACCCAAAATAATAAAAAGAAAAAGAAAAAAAGAAAGGATATATACATACATATTTTATGAACTACTACATAGAATTACCTATATAGGTGCATAGCCTAATCCCACCCCACAAAAATTTTTTTGCTTTAGTTAACGTAAGGATTGGTTGTTTTAATTATATTTTAACGGTGGTGGGGGGTATATGTGTATATTATGTGTTAGTATTTGTATCTTATAGTTTATATAGTGCTAAACGCACGCAATTTTAATTTATTTTAATTGTATGTGGTGTTAATTATATGTTTTTCATTTAAGGAAATATCCATTCTTATTGGTATCATGGAATTCATTGACGTTTTCTTATCCGTGCGCATAAAAGAGAATTTTTCGATTTGTCTGAGGATGATCTAGAACGGACAATCTATTGCTAATAATCTTAACCACCCTATGTCTGCAATCAAGTATCTCATGCAGTTGGCATGATGTTAAAGGCCTTCAGTAGTGGATTGATATCACTATATATTGGGGATTAATATTGTGGGGTGGGATTAGGCTATGCACCTATATAGGTAATTCTATGTAGTAGTTCGCACTTTTTATTATTTTGGGTTATTATTGTTATGTAATTTTTATTATTAGTTTTTATGTTTAGTTATTGTGTATAATAATGTGGCATTATGACACTCGATATATGTAGCACTACCAGCACTCACATGTCTATGTATAGGTGTAGTATCACTGAATGATGTAATACTAATTTATATGCAATTTTATGAAGTCCGGTTACCATGGTACTTCTCTTAAGAATATTGAGCACTAAGAATAGATGTCACAGTATATTCACGTATATTATATATTTTTTATCACACATAGTGATTCATTATAGCCACCATATATATGATTACCTAACAGTGTGATTCCCCGTTTCTGACGCATGCCGAGCTGACCTAATCCATGACGCGGATGGTGAGCGGACATTCGGATCCTGGCGCATACGCCGTCATTGCGACGGGTCATGCTATCCAGGATCCTCGACCGCGATCCCCCTGCGTCCTTGTTTATGGATGACGTCGTCGGAGCAGTGCGCAATACGATACCGGAAAGACACTGAGTATAGGAAGGAACATGTGATTTCGGATTCCTCGGTATGTCATATGGTATCCATGGTGATGGTAATCACGGCAACTGGTACATGCGCGTTGGAATACCGGAAGCACATGGGTGTAATTAGGCTCATTAATGTGCAGACACTAGCGGTGAGGGATTTCTATTGGTCACTCAGACTATTTAATGCGCAACACCCCCTTCTCTAGCGTTCGCCTCCTGAGGAAGAGACGAAACGCGCGTTGAGGCGCCTGGGGGACACCACACCTGACCCACCTCTCATGTAAGTGTAGTTTATGGCAAGGCTTACGCCGGTGGTACATCATATAGCTGGTTTCAGTCCAGCATGATAATCATTGGGTATTTTCAGCAATATATTTTGCACTGAGATACATGAGATGTATAGGTATTGGTGAGGGTTAGCAGTCCCTATTTTTAGATGGCGGCAGCCTGTTGAATTCTGTACTACTAAATATCTATGTGATGTTTTTTACTAAGTGATTGTCTTTTTTGACTCTAATAAAAATTGTTTGTTTAAAAGTGGCACGGTATACTGTAAGGTTCTTTGTGTGGTTTTGTGTTAAGGGTATGCCACACTAAGCGAGATCGCTAACGAGATCGCTAAAATGTCACTATTTAGCAGATCTCGTTAGCGACGTCGTTGTGTGTGGCATGTAGCAACGATGTGGCCCCTGCTGTGATGTCGCTGATCGTTCACTAGCGTTCTGGACTGTTTTTTGATCGTTGGCGTCCCGCTGGTGAGCCTATATCGCTGTGTTTGGCACCTTTTGCGAACGACGAGCGACCTCGTTTGTGACGCATATGACAGCGGCGCAGGCGGGACTAGGGTTTTTTAGCGTCACGGAGTGGATCTCAATATCTTTAGGTTCTGTTTTGCGTCACAGAGAGGATCGCAGAAGTTGCAAAGCAGGCTAGCAGGACGCAGAGAGCAGGAGCGATGCTGGAAATTATGAATCAGAAGCGCTCAGTACATGCTAATGACAGATCCTAACGACCGCTAAAGTCGTTAAAGAGATCGCTGACCGCTGATGTGTCGTTTATGAGATCTCCTGTTTGGCAGCTACTAGCGAACTAAAAGCGATCACACCAACGATCTCGTTAGCTTGCGTCGTTATCGTGATCGCTAACGAGATCGCTAAGTGTGGCAGTACCTTTACATTGCAGCCGTAGATGAATTGATTGAGAGGTGCAGTCTCTACAAAGAGGTCACTTTTGGGGGTTTTATGCTTCTCTGGCACCTTCGGGGCTTCGCAAACGTCACCCGTAAACTATTCCAGCAAAATTAGTGCTCCAAAAGCCAAATAGTAATCAAAGGAGCATCACACCATTCATGAGAAATTGCGCAATAAATTGTAGTGTCTAGTTTCACATATTAGCTCTTGTGTACCTGCCAATTTTGCAGCAAATACAATTACATTATACCACTAAAATGTTATGTTTCCACATCTCATTGTCATACAATTCTCTGAGGCACCTATGGGTTCAAAATACTCACTACACCCCTAGGAGAATTCCTTGAGGGGTCTAGTTTCCAAAATGGGGGTCACTTATGGGGTATTTCTGTAGTTTTCATGTCAGGGTTCTTCAAATGTGACATGGCATTCACAATCTATTAAAAGCACATAGGGCTAGGAAAGGAAAACGCGCTAACATGTGCCCAAGCAGAAGTTTTTGACCACATATGGAAAATAATTACGTTCGAGACAAATTGTCCAACAAATTATGCGGTACATTTTCTCCCATTATCCTTTGTGAAAATAACAAATTTGGGGCTAAAACATTATCGTGAAAATAAACCTTTTCAATATGATGACCTAATGTTATCAAATTCTGTGTACTACCTTTGGGTTCAAAATGCCCACTATACCCCTGGATTAAATTCTTGTAGGGATGTAGTTTCCAAAATGGTGTCACTTATGGGGAATTTTCACAGTTTAAGCACATAAGGGGCTCTCCAAACGCGACATGACGCCCGCAGACCATTCCATCAAATTCTGCGTTCCAAAACAAAATACTTCCTTTCGAAAGCCCTGTTGTGCAATTAAATAGTACTATTCCCCCACACATGATGTATCAGCATACTCAGGAGAAATAGCACAACACATTTTTGGGTCCATTTTCTCCGGATAACCTTGTGAAAATATATACTTTTGGGCTAAAAAAAACATTTTTGTGGGTAAAATGTGATTTTGTATTTTCACAGCTCTATGTTATAAACTTCTGTAAAGCACCTGGGGGTTCAAGGTGCTCATGACACATCTAGATAAGTCCATTGAGGGGTTTAATTAAAAAAAAATGGGGTCACTTGTGGGGGGTTTCCACTGTTTAGGCACATTAGGGGCTCTCCAAAAACGACATGGCATCCGCTCTGTATTCCAACCATTTTTGCTTTCAAAAAGTCAAACGGTGTTCTTTCCCTTCCGTGCCCTGCTGTGCACCTAAATAGTAGTATTCACCCACATATTGGGTATCGGTGTACTCAGTAGAAATTGTACAACAAATTTTTAGGTCCATTTTCTCCTGTTACACTTATGAAAATAAAAAAATTGGGACTAAAATATATTTCTGCATTTAAAATGTGATTTTTTATTTTCACAGATCTACGTTATAAACTTCTGTGAAGCAGCTGAGGGTTCAAGGTGCTCACTACACATCTAAATAAGTTCCTTAAGGGTTCTAGTTTCCAAAATGGGGTAAATTGTGCGGGGGGGGTTCCACTGTTTAAGCACATCAGGGGCTCTTCAAACACGACGTAGAGTCCGCTAATGATTGTAGCAAATTTTGCATTCAAAAAGGCAAATAGCGCTCCTTCCCTTGCGAGCACTGCCATGCGCCCAAACAGTAGTTTTCAATCACATATGGGGTATAGGCGTGCTCAGGAGAAATTTCACAACACATTTTGGAGTGCACTATTTCACAGGTGGAGCATTAATCTACCTCTTGGGCTGAAAAGTCCTGCTCAAGTCCAGCACCGCAGCCCAACAGACACAGTCCAAGGAGAGATATGATGTCAGGATTTCTTACTGACCACAGCAGTTACAGAGACGAGTAGCTCCTCACCAGAAGTCTGGACAATAGGTAACAGAGGACTGAAGGTGGCTGAATGTAGAGAGGTAGAGAACCGAGTAACGAGCAGCAGCAGCAGGAAGTCTAGTAGCAAACAGGCAGAAGCTAAGGAGCCAACAGCAACAAAATACTTAGGCAAAGAGGATCTCCTGACTCGGACTTAAATAGCAGGATGGACAGGAAGTTCAAGGGCAGGGCGAAGTACCAGACTCCATCTTGGGCAAGGGCAAAATAGGCTCTAAGGAACATCCGGAACCCTTACAAGCTCCTTAAAGGTTAATAAACTACTTGAATGTGGTTTTGAGCATATTGACGGGTGCAGTTTTTAGAATGGTATCACTTTTGAATAGTTTCTGTCATATAGACTCCTTAAAGTCATTTCAAATGTGATGCTGTCCATAAAAAAGTTTTGTAAATTTTATTGTAAAAATGAAAAATTCTTGGTCAACTTTTAACCCTTCTAACTTTCTAACAAAAAAAAATAAAGTTTCAAAAATTGCGCTGATGTATAAAGTGTAATATGACTGATTTAAGGGAATTTAAAAAAAAAAAGTTTGAAAAATGTTCTACCTTTTTTCCAATTTCTTTCACAAATAAACGCAAGTCATATCAAATAAAGTATACCTCTATCATGAAGTACAGTACAGTGGGGAAAATACTTATTTGACACAATGCAGATTTGGTTTTCCAACATACAAAGAATGGAGAAATCGGCGCAATTAATACAGGAAGTAATAATAATAATAATATTTTCATATGGCGCCAACACATTCTGCTGCACTTTACAATTAAACAATGATAAGGTAATGAGTGCAGAGTAGGAGGGATTCTTAAAGAAAAGCAAGAAAAGCAACAGTCTGGTTGGTAGGTAATCAAATAATTCTTTTATGCAATAAAAAGCAATTTAATTTTTTAAAATCATACAATGTGATTTTCTGGTTTTTATTTTTAGAATCTGTCTCTCACAGTTGAAGTTTACCTGTGATAATTACAGACCTCTCCATTCTTAGTAGGTGGGAAAACTTGAAAATCGGCAGTGTACAAATATGTATGTTCCCTACTGTATGTCAGTATGTCTCAGAATCAGTGGGATCCATTGAAGCATTCCAGAGTTATAACCTCGTAAAGTGACACTGGTCAGAATTGAAAAAAAAATTGTTCTGGTCAGGAAGGTGAATAAAGGCATGTGGGTGAAAGGGTTAAAGCATCCCTTTAGAGGAATTCCCAATATATTAGCCCCTCAAAGTCACTTCAAAACTTAATAGGTCCCTAACAAAACGAGTTCTGAACATTGCCCTACAATAATGAAAAATAAATCAACTACTAAACTTTTAACCCCTCAAACAAAATAAAAAGATGTTTGAAAAATTACTGACATAGAAGACATAAGGTAAATGTATTGGTAATTTCTTTTTATGTTGTATAACTATACTGTTTACAGGTATAAATATTCAAAGCTGGAATATTGCATATTTTTCTTATTACATTTATCAAAATAAAACACAACATATAAGGAAAAAATATTCTCAGAATAACTGGGATATGAGACATTGCATCATTATTAATGCAAAAAGTGACAATTCAGATTTTAAAAATTAGGTTTGGTCACTAAAGGATTACTGTTGTGAATGGGTTTGAGATGAGTTCTGAGCAGAGGCTCCCTCTGGTGGTTACAAGCGGTACTAGTGAAGATTGTGAGGACTGGGAATCAGGTGTTACTGACTGGTCTTATATAAGGGAGTCATTTTCCCATCAGGGTTGCCGGTGATCAATTGTTCTGGTCTGAATCCTTCTTTCCAGTTTCCCTTGTAGCCTGCTGTGTCGTGTCTGCATCTCCTGCTACCAGATAAGAATTTTTCTTTTTTTGTGTTTTTGCTATATTTTTGCATTTTGTCCTGCACTTCTGTGGGGGCCTTCAGGGTCCCCTCCGGGGGCTTTTGCCCTCTCTGTTTAGTTCAGCCACTGAGTTTTGTACTTTTGCTTTTTCCAGTTTTTTCAGTGGCTGCTGTTTTGATTTTCTTACACCAGAGAACTAATTTAGGTGGTAGAGGTCGTGTGATCTCAGGTGATTTTGAAATTAGTAGAGTTGGTGTTTTTCAGGGTTTTCTGGGATTGCAGTAAGTACCCTTCCTATCCTTTTCTATTTAGTTAGTTTGGGCCCCAGCGTTTGCTCATACTATTTTCTTTCTGTGTCAGTATTTCCTCTTGTCTAACCGCCATTACATGTTTGGGGGCTTTCTATTATCTTTGGGGTTCTGCTCCGGGGCAGATAGCTTTCCTATTTCTGTCTTTAGGTGTAGTTAGTTTCTCAGGCTGTGACGAGGCGTCTAGGACCAACGTAGGAACGCTCCACGGCTGCCTCTAGTTGTGGTGGTTAGTCAGGGTACTGCAATCTCATAGATTCCAACTGCTCTGGTGTATTTCCTTTTTTACCTGCACTCCTCAGCTACCGAAACATAACAGTATCACCGGCCCATAAATTGTATGGTACTCACAGAAGGGAAAAAATATTGTGAAGAAAGAAGGATTCAGACCAGAACAATTGATCACCGGCAACCCTGATGGGAAAATGACTCCCTTATATAAGACCAGTCAGTAACACCTGATTCCCGTCCTCACAATCTTCACTAGTACCGCTTGTAACCACCAGAGGGAGCCTCTGCTCAGAACTCATCTCAAACCCATTCACAACAGATTACAATGCCTTCTTCCCAATGTGAGTTCTCTGATGTCTAACAAGTTGAGATTTAGATAAAAAAAATATCCCACAATCTGAACATGAAAATGGCTTCTCTCCTGTGTGAATTCTCTCATGTGTAACTAGATGTGATTTTACAGTAAAACATTTCCCACATTCTGAACATGAAAATGGCTTCTCTCCTGTGTGAATTCTCTCATGTGTAGCAAGATGTGATTTTACAGTAAAACATTTACCACATTCTGAACATGAAAATGGCTTCTCTCCTTTGTGCATTCTCACATGTTTAAGAAGAGTTGATTTCTCTGTAAAACATTTCCCACACTCGGAACATGAAAATGGCTTCTCTCCTGTGTGAATTCTCTCATGAATAACAAGATGTGATTTGTCTGTAAAACATTTTCCACATTCTGAACATGAAAATGGCTTCTCCCCTGTGTGAATTCTCACATGTTTAAGAAGAGTTGATTTCTTTGTAAAACATTTGCCACACTCTGAACATGAAAATGGCTTCTCTCCTGTGTGAACTCTCTCATGTGTAACAAGATGTGATTTCTCTGTAAAACATTTCCCACATTCTGAACATGAAAATGGCTTCTCTCCTGTGTGAATTCTCTCATGTGTAACAAGATGTGATTTTACAGTAAAACATTTTCCACATTCTGAACATGAAAATGGTTTCTCTCCTGTGTGAATTCTCTCATGTGTAAGAAGAGTTGATTTCGCTGTAAAACATTTCCCACAATCTGAACATGAAAATGGCTTCTCTCCTGTGTGAATTCTCACATGTTTAAGAAGAGTAGATTTCTTTGTAAAACATTTCCCACACTCTGAACATGAAAATGGCTTCTCTCCTGTGTGAATTCTCTCATGTGTAACAAGATGTGATTTCTCTGTAAAACATTTCCCACATTCTGAACATGAAAATGGCTTCTCTCCTGTGTGAATTCTCTCATGTGTAACAAGATGTGATTTTACAGTAAAACATTTTCCACATTCTGAACATGAAAATGGTTTCTCTCCTGTGTGAATTCTCTCATGTGTAAGAAGAGTTGATTTCGCTGTAAAACATTTTCCACAATCTGAACATGAAAATGGCTTCTCTCCTGTATGAATTCTTTCATGTGTAAGGAGATTGTTTTTATCTGTAAAACATTTTCCACATTCCGAACATGAAAATGGGTTCTTTCTTGTAGGAGCTTTTTTATTTTCCACACTTCTTCTGTGACTTTTATTTTGTTTAACAGTCTGTGATGAATTAGGACATTGTACTTTAAAAGGATTCATGTCTGTGATGTTGGTATGTTCTTCAGATTGGTCTTGAGCAATACTTTTTCGGATTTTGGAGCTGCTGGTACGACCATCTACCAAGAATATAATTGATGTAATTTTTTAGTCAAATAACCTTAATACTTATATTTATCTAAATATAAAAAACATTAAGAAAAATAAAAAAATACATAGAAATTGCAAAGTGTGTAGCAAAGTTCTATTAACTGACTGAAGTATAATTTACATGATTTGATGATTTCACAAAGAATCAATTGTGCTAATGTTCATTCTCAATCATTGGCCAGTGCAAACATCAAATAATAAAACATTTGTAAGTGGTCACATAGTTTATCTATTTATATAATTGCCTTTCAATGTTTTCATTTCCTGTTCTGTCCAGATGTCACCGTATCCCAGAATTCCAAGCAGAGGAAGTTCACCGACCGCCACATTGGGACACCCAAGTGATGGGTGTCTCAATATGGAAACTGCTGTTGGTACCAACCTATTGCGCCAGCGGAACACCGTTGCACCACACACACACTGTATACGGCATACACACCACACACTCACACAGCCTCTTGCACAGTACCACCAGCGGAACACAGTTGCACTGCGCCTACGCGAATTCCGCGCAGGCGCAGTGAAGCATTCCGCTGATCCCGGCGACAGATGCATGACGAGTCTACAGGCAGAGGAAGCCGGTCACATTACAGGGGTGTTCCCACGAACGAAAGTTCATTTTAAAAACTGTCTGTGTCTGACCGTATACGGAGCATACCACATCTCCTGGGCAGGGGAGGAAGCAAAAGACAATACTGACATTACAGCAGGGGATCACAGAGGATTCATTTTGTGAGGTAAAATATTTCACTGACTGTTTTTAAACATTATTTAACCTCACAAAATGTATCCTCTGTGATCTCCTGCTGTAATGTCTGTATTGTCTTTTGCTTCCTCCCCTGCCCAGGAGCTGTGGTATGTTCTGTACAGGTCAGACACGGGTGAGAGACAGAGCACAGGGGGAGACAGCTCAAACGGGACAGCACATGAGGGGAGAACACAGCACAGGAAGGAGAGAGACAGCAGACAAGGAAGATAGCACATGGGGTAGACAGGTCAAAGAAGAGAGCACAGACAGGAGAAGTCAGCACATGGGGAAAGAGAGTGGATAGGTGGATGAGCACATGGGGGGGAGATATTCTCAACGTTGCAATGCCTGCCCCCATCGTGACATTACCAACCTCCCGGGCCTCCATCTAGTATGAGAATAAAAACGATCGTTGGTGACAGCACATCATCCCCTTTGTATAAATTGAGCATGTTCTGCAATAATAAAAAAGCCATGAGATAAGGAAACAAATCATCATTCCTTCATCAAGATGAAAACTAATAAGCCTCAATCACTGCTTATTGATGAAATTATATTCTCCTTGCAGTTGCTCGATTTTATTCTTCAGGGAAGTAGAGGGCTGAAGTAGTCACCTTTCTCTGTTAGAGCTTCATGCTCCACCTCAATGACTGGAAGCGAGAGGCTGCAAGGAACTTATTTCAATTTCTCCTGGTAGTCGCTCTCCCAGTAAAACAGCCTAATATGCTTTAAAGCGAACCTGTCAGCAGTTTTGGCCGACATAAGATGCGGCCATTGCCTTTCAGGGCTTACCTACAGAATTCTATAATGTTGTAGATAAGCCCCCAGTCTGATCTGAAAGAAAAAAAAGTTTTATTATACTCACCCGGGAGGCGGTCAGGTCCAATGGGTTTCACAGGTCCAGCGCCTCCCATCTTCTTGTGATGCCCCCTCCTGCTTGCTTCATCGCTCCCCAGCTTCGCGCTCCTGCACAGGAGTACTTGTCTGCCCTGCTGAGGGCAGAGTAAAGTACTGCAGTGCGCAGGGCCTCTCTGACCTTTCCCAGCGTCTGCACACTGCAGTACTTTGGTCTGCCCTCTAAAGGGCAGATAAATCCGCTACGCAAGATTCCGGGGAGCAAATGAAGCAAGCAGGAGGGCGGCATCTCAAGAAGATGGGAGGCGCCGGACCGGGACCTGCGACACCCATCAGCCGGACCGTCCCCCCCCAGTTTATGTCTATTCTTCACTGAACACTTCACATCGACCACAGGTGCCCCATCTTCCATGTGGCAGAGTGAGGACTTGATCATACTTTGTCACTTGTGCGTAGAGAAATGCTCAGATGTCAGTACTACTAGGTGGTGTCCGTCTCACACAATCGCTGACCGCTCCATGCAGAACAGAGGAGCCGTATGGTCGTGTATTAGGAAGTCATGGCCATGGAGAAATATAAAGCTGGATAAGCCCAGGCAAGTCTCTGCTTTCTCTTATAATCTACTCCTGGCTGTGACTATGAGACAATTGTCTAAAAACTTTTTTTTTTTTAACCTCCAGCTAGTTCAGTTCATCAAATAGGTTACTTAGATTATATATTAATCCTGGAACCAGAACCATGATGGATATATGTAAAACAGTAAACTAGATATTATGCCAATGAGGTGTCACGCGTCTCTGATGATCTATCATCCCAGTATATTCTGAATTCCTTATTATAGATATCAGGAAAATATGAATAATTTTCCATGGTTTCGATTGCGCATCCAGGGGTTGCTGCTACTTCCCCAGTATTCATTTCCATAGAAACAGGTCTCACACAAACACACACAGCTCCAGGGCTTAGGCTGCCCCATCCCCCATTAGGTTTGTGCAGGTAAACATGAATCCCCATGTGCAGGCAGGAGGCTGCAGTCTTCTCCCCCTCTCTCTCTGCCTGTAATTCTATCCCACTCTTTCCACTTCCCTCTGAAATGTGGTTTATGACCCCCAGTTAAAAGAGTTAAGAGTGATTCCCCACCAAGAATTTCTTCCTCTCTACACCAAAATACTTAAAAGTCCTTAAAAAGTCAAATTGAATAATGCACAGTAATCCTAGAAATATGGAAAATATATTTCCAGGATCTGGGCACGCAGGGCTACACATCGCAACGTTATGCAGCCTGTGCGCCCACCAGAAACTGAGAAAAGGGTTTCCGTCTTCTAGTAGCCCGCAGATAGGCCATGTTTGATATCTAAAGGAAGATAAATTCGTAAGCGAACATGTGATACCCCTTTCGCCACTCTGTGAGCTTTCCAGCCTCAGATATGGCCGCAGACGTTTCGTAACTTTCAAAAGGGGGCATTCAGAGCCCAACCAGTGAGTTCAGCAAGGAGGAGTCCCTTGATTTTGGGCAGAGGTATAAATCTCAGATGCTCAATGGGGGTGGGGGGTTGGTTGGTCTTTTGCCAAAGAAGCAGCTGACATGACCTTGTGCAGATGTACTCTTTGTTCTGGGAAGTTCTCCTCCCCCCTCATCGACCATTATGCCAGTGACTGAGATGTATTAAGTTCTTATCTTAATCCTCTTTTATTTGTAACTGTTGTATAAACTCTATTTTATCTCTTTTTGTAACATCTTTTGCATTTTTGTAAACACGGCCTATATTTTCTGGAGTAAATCTATAAAATCTACTAGTTTTTGTCATGCTACTACAGTGCAGTATAGCGCAACCTACACCAGGGGTGCTGGTGAGGGAAGAAAGGTTGCACACACAGTGTAGCAACACTGAGCAGCAGCAAAAGTTACACCAGGTGGCGAAAGAGTGGTCAGACAAGCCGAGTCAAGAGCAGAAGTACCAGAGATCACAGCAGTACACATGGTCAGAAACAAACCAGGGGGTCAGCAACGGTCGGAAGCGGATAAGACAAAGACAGAAGAAGGTCCAAATTCAAGCCAAGTCAAAACCAGGGAGTCAACAAACTTACAGGTAAATACTGAGTCAGGACAGACAGAGGGAATAAACAGACATGGGGCATGTCAGGATATATTAGGGTCAGCTACACACGCCGAAGGCAGAGCTATAGCTCATGCAGAGGAGCTAAATAGCAAACCTGGAGACCAGACTGAGGCTGAGAAAAGTTAACCCCTGCATTGACCAGACCGGAAACAGGGAAAGACAGGACTCAAAACCTGGTCTAGATCATGACAGTAACCTTCTCTCAAGGGGTGCCGCCGGACCCCCAGGCTTTCCAGGATAACGTGTATGAAACACCCGAACCAATCGATCAGCATGGACAGATTGCGCTGGGACCCAAGATCGATCCTCAGGACAGTAACCCCTCCAATGGACCAAATACTGAAGTGAACTACGGACCATGTGAGAATCCACAATCCGTTCCACTTCATACTCGGTCTGACCCTCCACAGAGACAGGAGGCAGAGGGGATGGGGACCCAGCAGAGGATGGTAAAAATTACTTAAGAAGGGACTTATGGAACACATTGGGAATCCGAAGCGACGGAGGAAGGAATAAGCAAAAGGCAACTGGATTGACAACCTCAATGATCTCGTAAGGACCAATAAACCTGGGTTTTAGCTTAGCAGAAGGAACTTTTAGACGAATGTTCTTGGTAGACAATCACACTTTATCTCCCACCAGGAACATAGGTCCTACAGACCGTCGCTTATCAGCAAAATGTTTATGCTGCACTGAGCCTCCCCAATGTTCTTCTGGATCTCCCTCCACAACTCCGCCAATCGTTGAACTGCTGTATCAGCCCCTGGACATCCTAAATACAGCCTAGAAAATTTGCCAAATTGGTGGTAAAAACCATAGTTACAGAAGAACGGAGAAGTGCCAGTGGACTGATTAATCCGATTGTTAAGTGCAATCTCAGCCACGGGCAACGAGGAACACCAATCATCCTGCTGAGACATAGCAAGACACTGCAAAATCTTTTCAAGTGACCGATTAGACCTCTCCGTTTGTCCGTTGGTCTGGGGATGGTAGGAAGAGAAGGTTAAGCAAATACCCAATCTTTTACAAAATGCCCTCCAAAATTTGGACACAAACTGTACCCCTCTATCAGAAACCACACTCAAAGACACGCCATGCAGCCATACAACGTGCTGAACAACTTAGATAGTGTTTCTGCATCAGGCAAGCCTGTCGAAGGTACAAAATGCGCCTGTTTACTAAAACTGACAACCACTACCCAGTTAAGAATGGGTCTCACATAGCGATACACCAGCGATCCCAACAACGATATTCACTTGTCAGGATCGCTGGTGTATTGCTACATGATCGCTGCTGAGCTGCCAAACAGGCAGCTCAGGGCAGCGATCAGCTCTGCTACACTGCGGGTAACATCGCTTAGTTACCCGCTGTGTACCTTGGTTACCTGCTCCCTGCATCAGGGCACTGGAATCGAAGGTACACAGCGGGTTTCCAGGCACAGCCCCGCGCCTGGAAACCCGCTGTGTACCTTGGTTACCAGCGGATCGCTGGTCTCCCGCCTGTCACACGCAGCGATGCGTGTCTGTCAGCGGGAGACCAACGATCAAAAAAATATCCAGGACATTCAGCAATGATCAGCGATACCCAGCAGGGGGCTGATCGTCACTGAATGTCACACACAGCGATATCGCTGGGGAGATCGCTGCTGCGTCACAAAACTAGTGACTCAGCAGTGATCTCGCTAGCGAGATCGCTGTGTGAGACGGGGGCTTTAACAGTTTTGACATTGGAAGGAGTGAGATCAGTGATAAAATCCATAGACAAATGAGTCCATGGTTTATCCGGAATTGGCAACGGCATTGGCACCAATTCCTCAGCCGGCCGGTTATGGGAGCTCTTAGCACGGGCACAGGTATCACAAACAGACACAAACCTAGTCATGGAGGACCACCAAAACAGCCTAGCAATGGCTTTCCGGGTGGCCGAGATCCCCGGGTGCCCACTGATAGCAGAATCGTGGAACTCCCGGAGAACCCTCAAAAGGAACTGAACCGGGACAAAGAGTTTATTATCAGGCAAAGACGGAGGAGCAAGAGACTGAGCTTCCCGAATATCACGCTCCAATTCAGAGGATAGCCCAGTAACAACCACCCCGTGCTGAAGAATGGAGGAAGGAGGTTCAAAACTGCGAGATAAGGCATCCACCTTGACAATCTTGGAACCAGGCCGAAAAGTGATAGAAAAATGAATACGAGAAAAAAGCGACAACCTAGCCTGTCTAGGAGTTAAACGCTTGGCAGATTCAATGTAAGACAAGTTCTTGTGGTCCGTAATCACCATGATCCGATTAACTGCCCCCTCCAAAAAATGCCTATATTCTTCAAAAGCCAATTTTATGGCCAATTTTACGGTTACCAACATCATAGTTCCTCTCTGCAGAAGAAAACTTTCTGGAGAAAAAGGCACATGGTCTTAAATTGGTAAAAAGTAATGGGTCCCTAAGACAATACCGCCCCCACTCCCACCTTCAATGCTTCCACCTCTACAATGAACGGTTCTGATGGATTGGGCTGAACCAATACAGGAGCAGACATAAAACACTTCTTTAAAGTAGTAAATGATTCAACCGCCAAGGGTGACCAGACTTTGAGATCAGCCCCATTGCAAGTGAGATCGGTGATCGGTGACCACCTGAGAAAACCCTTGATACATTTTTGATAATAATTGGCAAAACCCAGAAAACGCTACAGACCCTTGAGGTCTCTGGGTTGCACCCAATCAACAATGGCCTGTACCTTTCTGGGATCCTTTCAAAACCCATTAGCAGAAAGGATGATCCCCAGAAAGGAAAGCTCCTGGACACAAAACAAACATTTCTTGGGTTTAGCGAACAGAGAATTTCCCCTTAACCTGTGAAGAACAGCACATAAATGACCAATGTGGGATTCCTTGTCAGGCAACAAAACAAGGATATCATCCAGGTATACAACCATAAAACGCACAATGAAATCAGAAAAAAACATAATTCATGAAGTTCTGAAACACCGCGGGCGTGTTAATGAGACAGAATGGCATGACCAAACTTTCAAACAGACCCTTGGAGGTGAGAAATGCTGTTTTCCACTCATCCTCTTCCTGAATGCGGATAAGGTTATATGCTCCCCTGAGATCAAGTTTGGAAAATCACTTAGCCCCAGAAAATTGGTTATAGAGATCAGGAATGAGTGGGAGAGGGTAGGTATTTCTCACCGTAATTTTATTTAGTTCTCTGAAATCGAGGCACGGGCATAAACCACCATCTTTTTTCTTAACAAAAAAGAATGCAGCACAGGTGAGACCGAGGGACGGATGTGACCTTTGCGTAGACTATCAGAGATATAGTTTTTCATAGCAGTACGCTCTGGGCCAGAAAGATTGTACAAACGGGCTTTGGGCAATTTAGAACCCAGAATAAGATTAATGGTACAATCATAAAGACGATGTGGTGGCAAGACCTCAGCTTATTTTTCGGAGAACACGTCCCCAAAGTCCTTCAGGTGCTCCGGAATACACTCCGGACTAAAGGCAGAGATAAAAACAGCAGAAAAACAACCATTGGAACAATTAGGACTCCATTTAACAATATTACGAGATCCCCAGTCTATAACAGGATTATGCCACTGTAACCAGGGGAACCCCAACACCAGTCCCACAGGAAGATTGTTTATAACATAACATGAAATTTGTTCCTGGTGCAAGGAACCCACCTTGAGGAGGAACCCCTCAGAGACAAACTTAATAACATTTTGAGCCAATGGTGTCTTATCAATGGCAATGATATGGATGGGAGTCTCTAGCCAAACTGTCCCTAACTTTAACTTGGACACCAAACTAGAGTCAATGAAGTTCATGGAAGATCCACAGTCCATAAAAGCTGGAGTGAATGCAAAACCACCTCCATAACACAGTTCCACCTCTAACAAAACTTTTTCAAATGATGAAAATGGTACCTGAGAGTCTGGGTGACCTCCTCGACAATCACCCAGACTCGGCAGTTTGTTACTCAATGGACAAGAGGGGCAGTCCTTCTTCCAAAGTCCCGGATCTCCACAATAAAAACATAATTTCCCATCACGTCATTGCTTCCTCTCTTTCTCCTTGAAGTTGGTGGCACCATCCTCCATAGTCTCCGTGAATGGCATCACCTAAGACTTGGCAGGCAATACAGGAATCTCACGCTGGATAATTCCTCTCTCCCGTAACCTCCGGTCCATACGAATGGCCTGGGTCATAGCCCCCTCCAGGGAACTGGGTGGCGGATGGAGGGCCAGCGTGTCCTTGAGATGATCACAAAGTACTCTCCTGAACTGGCATCTCAAAGCAGAGTCATCCCAAGACACCTCTAGACCACTGTCTAAACTCAGAATACCGTTCAGCAGTGAGTTTACTCTGGGAGAGACCCATGATCATGTCCTCTGCTACCCTGACCTGTTCTGGTTCCTCATAAATCAGTCCTAAAGCCTCAAAGATCCTGTCCACAGATGTTCGTTCAGGGACAGAAGCAGGTAAAGAAAAAGCCCAGGTTAGAGGCCCCTCCCGGAGTAATGAAATAATTATCCCCACCCGTCGCCTCTCATCTCCAGAAGATATGGGTCTAAGGGAAAAAATAGCTTACAACTTTTTGTAAGGTTCTTTGTCTCTTTTGACATGTTCCTTGAAACTCAGTTTTCCGTCGGCCATTTTGCTTTCTGTCTTGCTGCAGCTATCTTGCCCTCAGTTAATATGGAGGTTCCAGCTTTCATGTTCCCGCCCTGATTCTCTCCTCTTGCTTCTTAAGCAGCCTCAGCTGAACAATCAGTGCTCCTGAATCAAGCTTCAGTCAGCCTGTGACCTGACTCCTGGAAACCTAGGATTTTGGACTCCAGCTATTTCCTACTGAGGAACTTTGGAACACTTTTGGACTCTGGAAACCTGCTGTCTGGTGAATCCATGTTTGCAGAGGAATTACGGTACAGAGAAGAGATCCTGAACCTGCTTTGGAGAGTTATTGTAGAGCTTGAAGTTACTCTGGCCTGCTGTGTCTCCTGCCTCTGTTCCTGCAAACTGTGTGACCTTTTCAGCATGCTTGTATGAAGTAATACAAGTCATTTCATATCAACCTGTGTCTCATGTGTTTTCCTCGCACCCAAGCACAAGACGCTATAGGAACTGTACACTATACATGACAAGATTCAGGAGCCAATGTTTAGTGTCTGCTGGGTCTGGGAAAGCCGTGTCTGCTGTGACTGTGGATATCAGATGTCCGTTTAATACCTTCTGTGATGACAGTGGTTGTGACTTCTCACAACCATTCCAGGTGAGCGCATTCCCTTAAATGTTACTCTGGAGTGTTACCACAGGTAAACACTATTGTTTTTTTTTTTCCTTTTCTCTTCTTCTTCCAGCACTTCTGCCTTAAAAGATCTGGAAGATGGAGGCCCGCATAAAGGAGCTTTGCGGAGTGACTGATACAATCCTTGCAGATATACAGACTATAAAGACCCGTTTTGCAAGCCTACAGGACCTCACTAATCATAATTTGCAAGTGTTTGGACAAACTACCCAGGAATTACGAGCCAGGATTGAGGCTCTAGAGGAACGAGTCCAGGCTCCTGCCATAACCCCGAGTTCTGGGATCCCCAAGTTACCTCCTTTTCGTTTTGGCGGTGAACGTGAGAAATTCAGGGGATTTATTAACCAATGCAATCTATTTTTCTCTGCACATGCTTCACAATTTCCCACTGAACGATCCAAAGTGCTTACTATAATCATGTTGCTTACCAATAAGGCTTTGATGTGGGCAAACCCTCTGATTGAGACTGAGGATGATTGTTTTGAATCACCTTGATGCTTTTATTTCAGCCATGGGGCAGGTGTTTGATGACCCCAATCGAGGTGCAACAGCTGAAGCAGCCATGTTAACTTTGCGCCAAGGTAAGCGTTCAGTAGCCGAATATGCCTTGGATTTCAGGAGATGGGCTCTTGATACCACTTGGGACACTTCCGCCAAAAAATCTATTTTTCGGAAAGGGTTGTCTCCACTGATTAAGGATGAACTTGCTCGTGCCGACCCTCCCACTGCGTTAGGTGACTTTATTAACTATTGTATCCGTATTGATGCTCGTCTGACTGAACGCAGACAAGAGAGATGGTTCGAAATAATCGCACTAACCTTTTCCTACCTCCCTCCTCAGCTAAGGAACCTTTGAGTAGGATCACAAGGGAACCAGAACCTGAACCCATGCAGGTGGACTCTTTACAAAGACGGGTTAGTGATGCACGCAAAGAACATCGTATAAAGGAAAATCTATGTTTTTACTGTGGTAAGTCAGGGCACTTCATTATAAACTGCCCCAGCCGTTCTCGTAAGACTACTGCAGCAGTCATTCACTGTGAGTGTTGCGAGAGGAGCTCTGTCATGTCCGAGCCTCAGATTCCAGAGAGATCTGCTGCAAGAGATCTTGATTTTTTGGACTTAAACTCTGTTAGTTCTGGGGACAATGACGGTATAAACGCTGCAATTTTTCAAGTTTCCTCAGCGGTGTCCCAGCTGAGTTGTAAAAGAAACAATTCTCATTGCTTCCTTTCCATCAAACTCTGGGTTGACTCAGTCTGGGTGTCTAGCTCTGCTATGATCGACTCAGGAGCAAGTGGAAATTTTATGGATATCTCCTTTGCTCTGAAACAGGAGATACGTTCAGTGAAGAAGGCTACTCCAGTACAGATGGAGACTGTAGATAGCTCCCTGCTGACCTCTGGACCAGTGGATCAGGAAACAGAGCCTTTGAGGGTCCTTATGGGTAAAGATCATCAGGAGAAAATGTATTTTATGCTTATCTCTTCTCCCCACTTTCCCATTATTCTAGGGCTACCATGGCTACAGGCGCAGAATCCTACGATTAACTGGGAGACCAAGGAATTACACTTTCCGGAGAAACAGATGAGTCAAGGAGTTTCAGCTTGCTCTGTTCCTAAAGGAACCATGTCAGTCCCTGAACTACCAGCTGTATACCAGGACTATGTGGATTTATGTGACAAGAAGAACGCTGATCAGCTTCCTCCTCACCGTCCGTATGATTGTCCAATCGAATTATTGCCTGGAGCCGAGATACCTTTTGGTAAGATCTACCCCCTAGCGGGGCCCGAGCTAAAAGCTTTGAAGGACTACATAGATGAAAATCTAGCCAAAGGCTTCATACGCCCCTCTTCATCTCCCGCAGGTGCACCCATCTTCTTTGTGAAGAAGAAAGATGGATCTCTGAGACCCTGCATAGACTATAGGGAACTCAATAAGGTTACTATTAGAAACCGTTATCCATTGCCTTTAATCCCTGAGTTGTTGGAGAGAGTGTGGCACGCCAAAATTTTCTCTAAACTGGATCTCCGTGGGGCCTATAACTTGGTCCGTATTAGACCTGGGGATGAATGGAGGACTGCATTCAGGTCACGCTATGGACACTTTGAATATCTAGTTATTAGTGTTGAGCGATACGATAATGCAAATATCGGCTATCGGCCTTTTGATAATTAGTTTAGATATTTTCGTCATATCGGATACCGGAATCGGATTTGTCACTGTCACTGTCAGTGTCCGTCGGTCGGGTCTGTCACTGTCAGTGTCCGTCGGTCGGGTCTGTCAGGAGTCAGCGGCACTTACCTGGCAGAAGATCTCCGGCGGTCACATCCCGGACTGCTTAATGGCCGCCATCCTCTTCTCCCCGGCGGTCACATGCAGTTTCTCGCGATAACTGCAGTGACTGCTGGGTAATCCCGGCCGTAAAGCAGTCAGTCCGATGACGTCACCGCCGGGGAACCAGGTAATCAGCTGTGCTGCGTCGCGATGACAGGCTCTGCCTGTCATTGCGATGTAGCAGAGCTGGATCGTCGTGGGACTATCGTTACTATGGACTGCGTCGGACAGGTGGTATACTGTTGGTTTGTTTTTTTTCTTTTTTTACAGGAGATCGATGGCGTCGCAGGAATGAGAGTACAATAAAAAAAATGAAAACTGTGTTGTCTCTTTTATTTCATTAAAAGACTTTTTTCTTGCTTTGTCTTTTTTTTATGCATTTAATAACTTTGGGATTAATAATGGATCGGTGTCTTATTGACGCCTCTCCATTATTAACCGGGCTTATTGTCACCGTGCAATCAACGGTGACATTAACCCCTTATTACCCCGCTTGCCACCGCTACAGGGCAAGTGGGAAGAGCCGGGTAAAGTGCCACAATTGGCACATCTTTTAAAGCGCCAAATGTGGGGCTGCTGTAGCCTGGTATTATCAGGCTGTTGAGGGCCAAAATCCATGGGCCTTGACAGTCTTTTAATACCAGGCCGCAGCAGTCTGCATTTTACTTGGCTGGTTAACAAAAATAGGGGGACCCCTACGCCGTTTTTTTTTCGAGGGGATCCCCTATTTTTGTTAACCAGCCAAGCTAAGCAGACTGCTGTGGCCTGGTATTATCAGGCTTGCAAGGTCCATGGATATTGGATCCTTACCAGCCTGAAAATCAGGCCTCAGCGGTCTGCTTCATCTGGCTGGTTAACAAAAATAGGGGGGACCCCACGCCAATTTTTTTCGAGGGGATCCCCTATTTTTGTTAATCAGCCAAGATATGCAGACTGCTGTGGCCTGGTATTATCAGGCTGGCAAGGTCCATGGATCTTGGCTCCTTAACAGCCTGAAAATCCAGGCCTCAGCGGTCTGCTTCATCTGGCTGGTTAACAAAAATAGGGGGGACCCCACGCCAATTTTTTTCGAGGGGATCCCCTATTTTTGTTAATCAGCCAAGATATGCAGACTGCTGTGGCCTGGTATTATCAGGCTGGCAAGGTCCATGGATCTTGGCTCCTTAACAGCCTGAAAATCCAGGCCTCAGCGGTCTGCTTCATCTGGCTGGTTAACAAAAATAGGGGGGACCCCACGCCATTTTTTTTTCAAAGGGAACCCCTATTTTTGTTAACCAGTTCCCTCTGACGTCACTGATTGTGTCCCTGGCTGACCTGAAGTGAAAGTGGAAAGCAATCAATTAAGCTTTCCACTTCCTCTCCTGTCAGCCAGGAGAGGAACTCATTCATTTGGGGGTTTACTGTGAGGCTGCAGCATTAGCTGCGGTCCCTGCAGTAAACATTAACCCTTTCTGAAGGATTACACCGTGGGACCTGACTGTGCATCGGATTGGTAAGAATAATTTTGCTTTATTATTTTATTTTTATTACAGGAAATGGTTTTAGCAGGAAAATAAAATATGGTCAAAAACTGTGTGATTATTTCATTAAACTTCTTTTTTATTAAAGTGTGTGTGTTTGATTTTTCTTTCATACAATAGGATTAATAATTGATAGTTGTCTAATTGACAGCTCTCAATTATTAACCTGGCTTAAAGTGACCTTTCAATTGCAAGGTCATTTTAACCCCTTATTAACCCATTCGCCACCGCTACAGGGCAATGGGAATAGACGGGCAAAGTGCCAGAAAGGGCAAATCTAATTAGAGATTTGCCCTTTCTGGGGTGTCTGGGGGCAGATGTTAGTAGCCGGGGGGGGGGCAAAAATAATGGTCCCTCTCTGGGCTATTATTATCTGCCCCCACTCACTGGCTTTGTCTGTCTGGTTGCGAAAATAGGTCGGGAGCCCACGCATTTTTTTTCAGCAATTTTACACAAATTATATATATATATATATATATATATAAAATACATGTCATTAAATTTGTGACACATATATATATATATTTATAGTTCATACACTTCTACATAGTATAATAGCCGCTAATTCAATTGCCGGCTTTTGTGAAAATGCAGAACCCGACATGAAATGACACTTGGTTTACATAGAGTTAACCATGTCTTTTCATGTAGTTTGATATCTGATTTGCACAAACAATTACATGAGTGTAAGTGTGCAAAATTTCACACCTGTAGGGGTTAATTAAAGGTGTAAATTCATAGCAAAAAAGTCCGTTTTTTTTACAACGAATTTACACCTTTAATTAACCCCTACAGGTGTGAAATTTTGCACACATAGACTGATGTAATTGTTTGTGCAAATCAGATTGCAAACGACATGAAAAGACATGGTTAACCCTATGTACACCAAGTGTCATTTCATGTCGGGTGCTTCTGTCTTTTCACAGAAGCCGGCTTTACCCGGCAATTGAATCAGAGGATATTTTACTATGTAGAAGTGTATAAACTATAAATTATGTATATATATATGTCACAATGACATGTATATATATATATATATGTATTCTATGTGTGTATATTTAGTGTTTACAAGGAAATAAAGGTTTTTTTTAGTTTCGATATTTTGTTCCCATAGACTTACATTGGACTTCCGGTATCGGAATCGGATATCGCCGATATTTAGTGATATCGGCGATACAATTTCGATACGATATTTTTAAATATCGAGCAATATCGCTCAACACTACTAGTTATGCCTTTTGGTCTGAGTACCGCCCCAGCCACTTTCCAACACTTGGTGAATGACATCTTCAGGGATCTCCTAGATACATTTGTGGTGATTTATCTGGATGATATTCTAATTTTTTCTAACTCCACAAAGGAACATCATGGACATGTGAGAATGGTCTTAGAACGCCTAAGACAAAACCATCTCTACATCAAACTTGAAAAGTGTGAATTCCATAGGACCGAAATTCAATTTCTGGGGTATGTACTATCTACGCAAGGGATTAGTATGGATGGAAGCAAGACCCAAGCCATCAAGTATTGGCCAATTCCTAGAAATGTGAAGGAGGTGCAGCGCTTCATCGGGTTTGCCAACTTCTATAGACGTTTCATTAGGAATTTCTCTGAGGTAGTGTCACCTATCACCCAACTTACCCGGAAACAGTCTAGGTTCTCCTGGACCCCGCAAGCGCAGGAAGCATTTTCCTGTTTAAAGGATAAATTTACCACCGCACCTATCTTAGTACATCCCAACCCCGAGCTTGCCTTCATAATAGAGGTGGATGCTTCAGACTGTGCCGTTGGAGCTATACTCTCTCAGAGAACAGGTGAGAAGAATGTCTTGCATCCCTGTGCCTTCTTTTCCCAGCAGTTGTCTTCGGCTGAGAGGAACTACGATGTGGGCAATAGAGAATTGTTGGCCATTATTTCCGCCTTCAAGGAATGGAGACACCTTCTTCAGGGAGCTGCACAGCAAATAGTCGTCCTGACAGACCATCGTAACCTTGAATTTATCAGGTCGGCTAAGTGCCTGACTCCTCGCCAGGCTCGCTGGAATCTTTTCCTAAACCAATTTAATTTTGTAATTTCTTATAGACCAGGATCGCGCAATGGAAAGGCTGATGCACTCTCTAGGATTCATTCAGCAGAGACACGTCCACTTACTCCTCCTAAGACTATTCTTCCTGACTCTAGATTCCTGGGAGTGATTCATAATCAAGACCTACTTAAGGACATCAAGGAAGCATACCATGCGGATTCTTTGTTGGCTCAACCCCCAAGGGACGTAAGTCTTGTTTTTAAGAATGGTGTGTGGATTCAGGGACAACGTCTGTATATACCTGAAACAGTCAGATTGAGAGTATTGCAACTCATCCACGATTCCAAGATAGCCGGGCATAGGGGAATTCTAAAGACACAAGAATTTCTTTCTCGTTTCTTTTGGTGGCCCACTTACAGGAAAGATGTTTTAAACTATGTCACTTCATGTGAAGTCTGTGCAAGATGCAAAACACCTCGCTCCTCACCAACTGGTCTGTTACAACCTCTTCCCACCCCGTCCCGCCCGTGGGGATCCATTTCTATGGACTTCATTGTGGAGTTACCAACCTCTCAAGGGAAGAACACCATTCTAGTGGTGGTTGATCGTCTAACAAAGGCAGCTCATTTTATCCCTTGTGTCGGTTTACCCACTGCAAAACAGACATCAGACTTAATGATTAAGAATGTGTTTCGCTTACATGGAGTACCGGATGAGGTCATTTCGGATCGAGGGGTGCAATTCACTTCAAGGTTTTGGCAAAATTTCTGTGCCGCATTGGACATTAAAGTAAACCTTTCTTCTGCTTTTCATCCCCAGACTAATGGACAGACAGAACGAACCAATCAGACCCTGGAGCAGTATCTCCGCTGCTTTATCTGCCACCTACAAGATGATTGGGTGGATCTACTTCCACTGGCTGAGTTCTCTTATAACAACTCTCAGAGCGCCTCCACTAAGCAGTCTCCTTTTTACTCCAATCTAGGTTATCATCCTAACATTCTTCCTCGATTTCCCATAGATACCCCTTGCCGGCAGTGGCTGAAAGAATCACTTCTTTACAAAAGAATATGGATCTTCTAAAGGAAAATCTAGAATTGGCTCAGGAAAGGTACAAGAAAGCAGCAGATAAATTTCGTAAACCTGCACCAGCTTTCAAGGTAGGAGATTTGGTCTGGCTGTCAACCAGAAATCTTAAAATAAAGATTCCATCGTCTAAATTGGGACATAAGTACATTGGACCTTATAAGATCAGTAAGATTATAAGTGCTGTTGCTTGTCGTCTTCAACTGCCCAGAACTATGAGAATCCACCCTGTCTTTCATGTATCCCTACTAAAGGCTGCAACACCCAATACGTTTCCTGGACGCTCTTCTCCTTGCCCTGACCCAGTGCTGTCGATGGTCAGGAAGAATTTATGGTGGAAAGGATTCTAGATTCCAGGTTGTACAGAAATCAGTTGCAATATTTGATTAAATGGCAGGGCTACCCAGTGGAGGACAACTCATGGGAGCCAGTCAATAATGTAAATGCTCCTCGCCTGCTCCGCCAGTTTCATCAGAGGTACCCTGACAAGCCTGGTCTGAGGTCATCCAGAGGTTGTCCCTAAGGGGGGAGTAATGTAAGGTTCTTTGTCTCTTTTGACATGTTCCTTGAAACTCAGTTTTCCGTCGGCCATTTTGCTTTCTGTCTTGCTGCAGCTATCTTGCCCTCAGTTAATATGGAGGTTCCAGCTTTCATGTTCCTGCCCTGATTCTCTCCTCTTGCTTCTTAAGCAGCCTCAGCTGAACAATCAGTGCTCCTGAATCAAGCTTCAGTCAGCCTGTGACCTGACTCCTGGAAACCTAGGATTTTGGACTCCAGCTATTTCCTACTGAGGAACTTTGGAACACTTTTGGACTCTGGAAACCTGCTGTCTGGTGAATCCATGTTTGCAGAGGAATTACGGTACAGAGAAGAGATCCTGAACCTGCTTTGGAGAGTTATTGTAGAGCTTGAAGTTACTCTGGCCTGCTGTGTCTCCTGCCTCTGTTCCTGCAAACTGTGTGACCTTTTCAGCATGCTTGTATGAAGTAATACAAGTCATTTCATATCAACCTGTGTCTCATGTGTTTTCCTCTCACCCAAGCACAAGACGCTATAGGAACTGTACACTATACATGACACTTTTTCTGAATGCAAGAAACCTCTCCTTCTCTCCAGAGAAACTATCAGGGAGCCTGACCGTAGGTTCAGGAGAGGGTAAGGACACATCAGTGGGGTTGGATTGCCTAACAGCTGATTTAGTCATGGAACCCTGAAAAAAATTAACAGTCTGATTAAGCTCCCACTGGAGTTGGTTGTGAGAGGAAGCAAGAGCCCTATGTTCCACTGACAAATCCAGCATCATTTGGGTCAGATTGGACACCTGATCCACCAAGTTACAAAGCGGATCCATGATCGGAGAAAATCAAAGCAAAATCCCCTTAAATGTATAGGTCAACTATATTGTCATGCTACTGAAGTGCAGCATAGCACAACCTCCACCAGGTGAGGAAAGAAAGGTTGCACACACAGCATAGCAACACTGAGCAGCCGCACAAGTGCGAACAGGTGGCGAAAGAGTGGTCAGACAAGCAGAGTCAGAAACAAGAGCAGAAGTACCAGAGGTCACAGCAGTACACATGGTCAGAAACAAGCCAGGGGGTCAGCAACGTAGTCAGGACAGACAGAAGGAATTAACAGACACGGGGCAAGTCAGGATATACCAGAGTCAGATACACACGTCGAAGGCAGAACTATAGCTGACAGCGGCTGCAGTATGCAGCGGAACTAAATAGCAAACCTGAGACCAGACTGAGGCTGAGAAAAGTTAACCCCTGAAATGACCAGACCGGGATAGACAGGACTCAAAACCCAGTCTGGATCATGACAGTTTTGTTTTCCTTGCTCTATGAACGAACTGACACGCACTCCGCGCCAAATCTGCTACCCTGTGGGTAGGCTCCTGACCGATATTGGTTTTAATATGAAACGAGGAGCTGGCGATAGCACAATGCTCTGGGGAATTTGGGAGATTATGGCAGTGACGGAACAGAGGTTTATGTGTGTATTACCTGCCCTGGGACTGGGGATAAACATACCGCTCTCACTGCAGAGTGCCCAATAGCCAGTACACGGCAAGGCAGCCTTTCTGGAGACTACTTATCCTAGGTGTAGTTAACTGACTGACCTGAGGGTAAGCGGTACGCCAGAGAGCTGCAAGTTCCTAAACCGGAACTGAAAGTGGAAACAAAAGTTGTGTGTGGTTGTATAACCCACGACCATGAATAATAAATTAGTGACAATTGATGGGATATAATAAATTACCTGACATTTAGAGGCAACACCTCCTTGTAATTCCTGACATAGATGCACAAGCGGTCTGATTACATATTGCGTCATTACATTGTCAGCTCTATATAATCTGTATTTTAGCTAAATGGGGAAATCTATGGCCAAAAAAAATTGAGAAAACACATAACAAAAAAACGTCAAGCCTAAAATTGTCCGATCCGTTGAATGAGGAGATATTTAGTAGTGGCAACTCCTCACTGGGGCAGTTACCTGTAGGAATGTCCTCTTTTCACCACTCATCATCCCGCACATCACTTTCTTCTTTCTTCATTATGGCATCAACTTTGATATTCTTCAGATATTTGCCTGGATGTCAAAGCTGTGAAAGTAATAATGTAAAAGTCACAGACAGAAGGAAAACTCACATGGAATGTTCTAGATGGAGGCTTTTACTATTATTATTCATTTTTACAGCGCCATTTATTCCATGGCGCTTTACATGTGAGAGAGGGCGAGTATAGACAAGTACAATAAATATTAGCAATACAGGACACACATAAGTACAGAAGGAGAGGGGACCCTGCCCGCGAAGGCTCACAATCTATAGGGGATGGGTGAGGATACAGTAGGAGAGGGTAGAACTGGTTGTGCGGAGGTTCAGTAGACTGAGGATCACTGCTGGTTGTAGGCTTGTCGGAAGAGGTAGGTCTTCAGGTTCTTTTTGAAGGTTTCCATGGTAGGCGCGAGTCTGATGTGTTGGGGTAGAGAGTTCCAGAGTATGTGGGAGGCACGGGAGAAGACTTGTATGCGGTTGTGGGAAGAAGAGATAAGGGGAGAGTAGAGAAGATCTTGAGAGGATCGAAGGTTGCGCGAGGGTAAGTAACGGGAGACCATGTCACAGATGTATGGAGGAGACAGGTTGTGGATGGCTTTGTATGTCATAGTTAGGGTTTTGAACTGGTGCCTCTGGACGATAGGAAGCCAATGAAGGGCTTGGCATAGGGGAGAGGCTGGGGGAAAAACGGGGAGACAGGTGGATTAGTCGGGCAGCAGAATGTAGGATGGATTGGAGTGGTGCCAGGGTGCTGGAGGGGAGGCCAGAGAGTAGGAGGTTGCAGTAGTCTAGGTGGGAGATGATAAGGGCATGCACTAGTGTTTTTGTGGTATGGTGGTCAAGGAATGCATGGATCCGGGAAATATTTTTGAGTTTGAGACAGCAGGAGGAGGCTAGGGTATGGATATGTGGCTTGAAAGACAGGGCAGAGTCGAGGATCACCCCGAGGCACCGAGCATGGGGGACCGGGGAAAGTGAGCAGCCGTTGACATTGAGGGATAGGTCTGCTGGAGGCGCAGAGTGAGATGGGGGGAAGATGATGAATTCTGTTTTGTCCATGTTCAGTTTTAGAAAGCGAGCAGAAAAGAAAGCTGAAATAGCGAACAGACAGTGTGGGATTTTTGTCAGTAAGGAGGTGAGGTCAGGTCCAGATAGGTAGATCTGCGTGTCATAGGCATAGAGATGATACTGCAAACCGTGGGATTCTATGAGCTGTCCCAGGCCAAAGGTGTAGATGGAGAAGAGTAGGGGTCCTAGAACTGAGCCTTGAGGAACACCAACAGAGAGGGGGCGATGTGAGGAGGTGGTGTGGGAGAGGTAGACACTGAATGTTCGATCTGTTAGATATGATGAGATCCAGTATAGGGCCAAGCCTGTGATGCCCAGATATGAGAGAATCTGGAGAAGGAGGGAGTGGTCCACAGTGTCGAAGGCAGAAGACAGGTCCAGGAGACGGAGGATAGAGTAGTGTCGCTTGCTCTTGGCGGTTAGTAGGTCGTTGGTGACTTTAGTTAGGGCAGTTTCAGTTGAGTGAAGCAGTCGGAAGCCTGATTGCAAGTGGTCAAAGAGGGAGCAAGAGGACAGGTGGGAGGACAGTTCAAGATGGACATGCTGTTCCAGTAGTTTTGAGGCATAAGGGAGAAGAGATATCGAGCGATAGCTAGACGCAGAGGATGGGTCAAAGGAGGACTTTTTGAGGATGGGTGTGATTGAGGCATGTTTGAAGGATGGGGGGAACACATCATTTGTAAGTGAGAGGTTGAAGAGGTGTGTTAGAGTAGGGATGAAGACTGTGGCAAGGTTAGGGATGAGGTGGGACGGGAGCGGGTCAAGTGTGCAAGTGGTGATGTGTGATCTTGAAAGGAGGGGGGAGAGCTGATCTTCAGTCATGGTGGAGAAGTTGATTTTGGGGGAACAGGGCTGAGCAGCTAAGAGGGGCATTGGGGGCTATGGGTCAAAGCTTTCCCTGATCGTATCAATCTTCTGCTTGAAAAAGGAGGCAAAATCTTCAGCAGTAATGAAATGAGAGGGGGGAGGTGCTGGGGGATGGAGTAGAGAATTGAAAGTGTTGAAGAGCTGTTTAGGGTTGTGAGACAGGGAGGATATGAAAGATGAGAAGTAAGTTTGCTTTGCGGCAGTGAGCGTGGACTTGAAGCTGGTAAGGGACTGCTTGTATGCGGTTAAGTGCTCAGCAGAGCGGGATTTCTTCCATCTCCGCTCAGCAACCCTGGAAGCCCGTCTCAGTTCTTTGATGAGGCTGGTCAGCCAGGGCTGTCTGTTGATTGTGCGAGTTTTGCTATGTGCGAGGGCGGCGGCCGACAATCAAGTGCTGCTGTTATTGTGGTGTTATAAAAGGTGGCAGCAGCATCTGTGTCATGAAGTGAGGCTATGTCTGAAAGAGGGAGGAGGGACTCAGAGAGCGATTGTAAGTTGAGGTGCTTGAGATTTCTGCGAGGATGAGCGAATTTGTGGAGCGGGGGTTGCGAACTAGGAGGAGAGGGAAGAAAATGTCAGTAGCTTGTGGTCAGACAGGGGCAGGGGTGAGTTAGTGAGATTAGTAAGGGAGCAGATGTGGGTGAAGATAAGGTCCAGTGTGTGACCATCTTTGTGAGTGGCCGCAGAGGACCATTGAGTGAGGCCAAAGGAGGCAGTGAGCGATAAAAGTTTGCAGGCAGCAGAGGTGGAAGTGTCAATGGGGATGTTAAAGTCACCCATGATGATAGTGGGGATGTCAGCAGAGAGGAAATGAAGCAGCCAGGTGGTGAAGTGACCTAGAAAGGTGGTGATGGCTAGTTCTGGGGGGCGGTAGATGACAGCTAGCTGGAGGTTGGAAGGGGAGTAGATGCAGACGGAGTGCACCTCAAACGAGGGAAGAATAGCGGAGGGTGGGAGAGGAAGTGGGGTAAAGGAGCAGAAATCGGAGAGGAGCAAGCCAACTCCTCCTCCACGTTTGTTGCTGGGTCGGGGGGTGTGAGAGAGATGGAATCCGCCATAAGAGAGTGCAGCTGGAGAGGCTGAGTCAGAGGGGGTGAGCCAGGTTTCAGTGATAGCAAGGAAGGAGAGTTTGTTGGTGATGAAGAGGTCGTGGATAAATGACAGTTTATTGCAGACTGAGCGTGCGTTCCATAGTGCTCCAGGTAGGGGGACCGGAGGAGTGGGGGCTGGGTGAATGGGTATGAGGTTATCATGGTTGCAGAAACGTATAGAGGATCGTGGCAGGGTGTTAGAAATAAGTGTGGGGATGTGTTGAGGACCAGGATTTGGGGATACGTCGCCAGCAATGAGGCGTAACAGACAGAGTGTTAGAAGGTGGGAGCAGGAATAAGCCATGGTGTGGCCGTGTGTGTCTGGACAGAGAGGCTTGTATGTGGAGGAACAGTTCTGAGGAAAAGGTGAGGTGGCTGGGGAGGATGGAGGGAGAAATGAATAGTTCCTTACTAGGTGGGGGATTAATGGAGATCGGGCAAAATAGAGAAGTATGGGGGTGAAAGTGAGAAGAAGTCGAAACATTGTTGTGGGGTTATAGTTCGTTACCTTACAGTCAAATTCCAGTCCAATTCTAGTCTAATTCAGAGTGTTGTAATTAGAAATCTGTAATTTGAAATATGGGTTTGAAATATGTGGAGCAGACATGGGTCTGGAGCAGACCCATGCCACTGAATTTATGTGCAGCTAAAGACAATCAGGTGTTTTGGAAAGTGGGCTGTGACTGCGCCCCTGGTCTAGTAAGATGCTACAGGTTAAAGCAAAAAAGGTTAGTAAAGAGGTAGAAGACAAGGGTTACAAGACACTCGATTGGGCAAAGATAAGAAGAATGGAGTAAATTATGATACTGGAAAGAGGTAGAGCCAAACAACCAATCAGGTCATGGGAAAGCTGGGAAAGGTGCGGTGCATACCAGACAGAGTTAATGCAGTTCGCAAAATACAGTCGGGGTTGAGGAAAGCTGGGGAAATTCGTGCATACCAGACAGAGTTAATGCAGTTCACAAAATACAATTTCAGGGGTTGAGGAAAGCTGGGGAAATTCGGTCGCATACCAGACAGAGTTAATGCGTTACAAAATACAGTCGGGGTTGAGGAAAGCTGGGGAAATTCGGTGCATACCAGACAGACTATAAGCTCCTGGGGCAGCTGAACCGCCAAAAGATGCTGACATCTCCGCCTTCTATATCACTGGGACTGCCCTCAGTCAGTAATGCGGCGTGTAGTGATAGAAGCCGGCGTCACTGTAAGTAACTGCAAAAGTGACTTTAAACCCTTAATGACCGGGTCAAATTTTTAAATTCTGACCAATGTCACTTTATGGGGTAATAACTCTGGAATGCTTCAACAAATCCCACTGATTTTGAGCTTGCTTTTTCGTGGCACATTATAATTTATAATAACGATAAATTTAGGTTTATACGTTTTGTGTTTATTTATAAAAAATATCAGAAATTTGACAAAAATGTAAAAAAATGTGCAATTTTCAAACTCTGAATGATTATCCCTTCAATCCAGATAGTCATACCGCAGAAAAACATTAATAACATTTCCCTCATATCTGCTTTACATCAGCACGCACCATTTATAAAATGTTACTTTATTTTGTGAGCCTTTTAGGAGGTTTAAACATGTAACAGTAATTTTTTATTTTTTCACGGAAATTTACAAAATTAATTTTTTTGAGGGGCCTATCCAGATTTGACTTTGGGGTCCCATATATTTGAAAACCCCAAAAGTGATACCATTTTGAAAACATCACCCCCACCCCGACATATTGACAACTGCTGTCAGGTAGTTTATTAACCCTTCAGGTGATTTTAAGGAATTAATGCAAAACGGCATGACAGGAATGAAAAAGTGTATTTTTACCACCTAAATGTCGCTAACTTCTGAACAGGCCGCTATAGCCGGGAGACTCTAAGACCGCTATAGCCTCTAAGGCCGCTATTTGGCCGTGAATTGCCAAGGAAACCATCAGGACCACACAATCATGATCTCAGGGTGTCGATGAGATTAAAGCGGAAGCCCCCACAATGTGTTAACCTTTTATATGATGTAGTCACTATTGACAGCAGCATCTAAGGGTTAAACATATATGGATGGTGCCAACACTGACCATTGCTGATACAGCAAGTTGTCAGCTATAGTGTACAGCAGACAGCTGCTGGATTGTCACCTGTATGGTGATGTTAGTCTCTTATATCTCAGGTCAGTAAAAAGACGTATTAAGGGGTTAAATGCAGTAGCATTTTTATTTTTGCAATATATAAGCAATGTTTCTTCTGGAGATGTTGTATTTTTGGGATACATGCTATTTTTTGTGAGGTTGGAAGCATTTTTTTCTTTTTATGGCATTCATTTCTGATATAAATGTCATATTAGAAAAGTTGTCCACCCATTTTTTTAATATTCACGCCCAGTATGGTTTGAACCACATATGTCAAACTCTGGCCTGTGAGCCAAATCTGTCCGACAGGGTGATTGTATTTGGCCCACGATGTTCGCACCACCCCTCCCCCATTCCAGGTAATCTCTCCTTCAACTGTTCAGCATCCTGGATTCCGATACAGTTGAAGGTAATAATGAATGAGGGATCTCAGCCATAATTCTCCTTCTGCGTCTGATGTCTCAGCGCAGCGGGTGCGATAACATCACTATTCAGCTGTGCTGAGCAGTGAAGAGCTTCAGAGTACTCGCTGTCGAGTGTGGAGCACTGGGGAGAGCTGAGTATTTTTAATGTGGGGATCATTATGCCATATGGAGTACTTCTTGGGGCCATTATACTGTATGGAGGGATATGTGGAGCCATTATACTGTATGGAAGGATATGTGAGGCCTATTGTACTATATGTAAGATGTGGGGCCATTATTCTGTGTGGAGCATTATGTGGGGCCCAATATACAGTCTAGAGGACTATGTGGAGCCATTACACTCTATGGATGACTATGTGGGGCCCATTATACTGTATGGAGGACTAAGTGCAGCCATTATACTGGGCCATTATACTGTACAGAGGACTATGTGGGACCATTATATACTGTATTGAGGACCTTATGGAGTCAATGGGCAGCACGGTGGCTCAGTGGATAGCACTACAGCCTTGCAGCGCTGGAGTCCTAGGTTCGAATCCCACCAAGGACCACATCTGCAAGGAGTTTGTATGTTCTCCCCGTGTTTGTGTGGGTTTCCTCCGGGTACTCCGGTTTCCTCCCACATTCCAAAAACATACAGATAGGGAATCTAGATTGTGAGCCCTTCGGGACAGCGACGATAATGTGTACAAACTGTAAAGCGCTGTGGAATATGGTAGCGCTATATAAAGATTATTATTATTATTACACTGTATGGTGGACAATTTGGGGCCCATTATACTGTATGTAGGTGTCACGCAGTGACAGACGTAAGTAAGGGAGAGGGGCCTAACTATCCCTGTCTCAGGGGTACTGTTGATGGTAGAGAGGCCTGGGTCTCCAACCTTACTATGATCTTGTTAAACCCTAATCTGTCCCCTCACCACCCTATGGGGCTTGGTACAGAAATGTAAGAGAAACAAGACACAAATACAGAACAGGGATAACTGAATACCACTATCATACAGCAGCACTTACTAAAATAGACAGGAGGATAAGGAAAGGCAGGAATACACAAACCATTGGATTCATTCATCAATCTAATCCCTATTCAGAGCAATACTATCTCCACCAAGACTGCAGTTCATGGGTTAGAGTCTCTATCCCCTAGGATACACAGATATTAGTCATGCTATTTAAAAAGAACACATAAGCCTGCCCAACAAGTTTTGCCTAACATGCTTCCTCAGGGAGTTGGGGGGGTATAAATTTTTTATAGAAATTATAATAGTGAGATTGCACACGCACACTGTTGTGTGTTTAATGTATGTACTACTATTTTTTTTAACAAAGTATAATAAAATCCATGTTTTAATGCATCCTTTAATCCCTCTCTGACATCAGATGTACTATCCGTCCATGAAACCCGTGCCAATCAGCCCATGGATGGGATAGTACGTCATAGGCGATCAGCTGCGCTCCCAGGCGGAGCGCAGCTAATCGCCGCCGGGTGTCAGCTGATTATCACAGCTGACACCCGGCACTATGTGTCAGGAGCGGTCACGGACCGCTCCCGGCACATTAACCCCTGGCACACCGCGATCAAACATGATTGCAGTGTACCGGGGGCACAGGGGAGCATCGCGCAGGAAGGGGGCTCCCTGCGCACTCCCCTGAGACCCTCAGAACAGCGCGATGTGATCATGCTGTTCTGAGGCCTTCCTCCCTCCAAGGACCCGGATCCAATATGAGAGCAGGCACTGAGAAGCCTGCATCAGTGCCAGAGCGATCACTGGTGTGACAGAGTGCTGTGCACACTGTCACACCAGCGATCTGACATTTTACAGTGATGTCCCACCCTGGGACAAAGTAAAAAAGTGAAAAAAATAAAAATAAACATGTTTTAAAAAAAATCCAAAATAAAGAAAAAAAATATTCCCCAATAAATTCATTTCTTCCTGTAAATAAAAAAAAACAAAACAATATGTACACTTATTTTGTATTGCCGCGTCCGTAACGACCCCCTATAAAACTGTCCCTCTAGTTAACCCCTTTATGAACATCATCATATAGTAATATGTAGCCCCCAGAATTAATGTCCCCTGAGAAATAATGCAGCTCCATAGGTTACTGTAGCCCCTCATATAGTATGATATAGCCCCAAGAATATAATGTAGTCCCCTGAGAATAATGCAGTCCCCCCAAGAATATATGTAGCCTAATAAATGCAGACCTTCCACCCCATCATTGTCTCATCACACCTCCTCATTGCCTTCTCCCCACACCATCATGCCCATCCCACATCAATCATTGCTCTCCTCCACCACCATCATTGTCATTTCATCACTCCATCATCATCATTTCATCAAATCATCATTGTCCCACCACCATTGCCATCACCTCCATCATTGTCTCCCAACTCATTCCCATCACCTCATCATTGCTCCCCATCATTTGCCCATCACCTCATCATTGCCTCCCCACCATCATTGCCCATCACCTTCCATTGCTCCCCCACATCATTGCCCATCACTCTCATTGCCTCCCCACCATCATTGCCATCACCTTCTCATTGCCCTCCCACCATCATTGCCATCAATTCATCATTGCCTCCCACCATCATTGCCCATCACCTTCATCATTGCCTCCCCACATCATTGCCCATCACCTTCCATCATTGCTCCCCCACTGTCATCATTGCCCATCACCTCATCATTGCCTCCCCACACTGCATCATTGCCCATCACCTCATCATCATTGCCTCCCCACCATCATTGCCCATCACCTCATTGCCTCCACACATCATTGCCTCACCTCATCATTGCCTCCCCCACTCATCATTGCCCATCACCTATCTGCCCCCACTCATTGCCTCACCTTCATCATTGCCTCCACCATCATTGCCCACCACCTCCATCATTGCCTCCCCACTGCATCATTGCCCATCACCTCCATCATTGCCTACCAGAAACCTCACCATATGTTACCCATCACCTCCATCATTGCCTCCCCCCCACCATCATTGCCCATCACCTCCATCGTTGCCTCCCCACCATCATTGCCCATCACCTCCATCATTGCCTCCCCACCATCATTGCCCATCACCTTCATCATTGCCCCACTCATTGCCATACCTTCATCATCTCCCCAATCATTGCCCTCCTCATCATTGCTCCCCATCATTGCCTACCCACCACCATCATTGCCCATCACCTTATATTGCCTCCCCCCACCATTGCCCATCACCTTCATCATTGCCTCCCACCACCATCATTGCCACAATGCACCTTCATCATTGCCCATCAACTTCATCATTGCCCATCACCTCCATCATTGCCTCCCCCCACCGCCATCACTGCCCATCACCTTAATTATTGCCTGCCCCACCTCATTGCCCATCACCTTCATTCATTGCCTCCCACACCATCATTGCCCATAACCTTCATCATTGCCTCCTTCAGCATCATTGCCCACCACCTTCATCATTGCCTCCCCCACCATCATTGCTCATCACCTTCATCATTGCCTCCCTCAGCATCATTGCCCACCACCTTCATCATTGCCTCCCCACCATCATTGCCCATCCCTTCATCACTGCCTCCCCCACCATTGCCCATCACCTTCATCATTGCCTCCCCAGCATCATTGCCGACCACCTTCATCATTGCCGTCCCACACCATCATTGCCCATCACCTCCATCACTGCCTCCCCACCATCATTGCCCATCACCTTCATCATTGCCTCCCCAACCATCATTGCCCATCACCTCCCTCACCATCATTGCCCATCACCTCCATCATTGCCTTCCCCCACCATCATTGCCCATCACTTTCATCATTGCCTCCCCCACCATCATTGCCCATCACCTCCCCCACCATCATTGCCCATCACCTTCATCATTGCCTCCCCCACCATCACTGCCCAACATCTCCATCATTGCCTCCCCCACCAACCCTCTCTCTCTCACACACACACAAAGCACCATCACTCTCACACTCACACATGCGGCAGGCACACAGACACACAGCACAGCTCACCTCCCAGCAGCAGCACATCCTGTCAGCCTCTTCCTCGCCAGCTGCTTTCTGTCTGAGACCTGGTGCTGGATGATGATGTCATCCAGCTGGGCTGTCTCAGACAGGAAGAGCCTGCAGGAAGCCAGGATGTGCTGCGCTGTGAGTCTGTGTCTCTGTATGTGTGTGGTGCGTGGGCCAGTATGCCAGCAGGTGTCAGTGTCTGTGCCCACCGGAGAATCCTCCGGTTCTCTGGTGGGCCAGTCCGAGCCTGGATCTGGTAAATTGGAAACATCATTTAAATGCTCAAGAATACATTTTATAAAGACCTTGTAGCGCACCCTACATACAGTACAGAACATAAGTTTGGACACACCTTCTCATTCAAAGATTTTTCTGTATTTTCATGACTATGAAAATTGTAGAATCACACTGAAGGCATCAAAACTATGAAGTAACACATGTGGAATTAGACAATACACTTTACAAAAAAGTGTGAAACAACTGAAAATATGTCTTATATTCTAGGTTCTTCAAAGTAGCTACCTTTTGCTTTGATTACTGCTTTGCGCGCAGAAAAGGTGAACGGATGGACTCTACGTGCCTGGTTCCCAACGTGAAGCATGGAGGAGGTGGTGTGATGATGTGGGGGTGCTTTGCTGGTGACACTGTTGGGGATTTATTCAAAATTGAAGGCATACTGAACCAGCATGGCTACCACAGCATCTTGCAGCGGCATGCTATATCCATCCGGTTTGCATTTAGTTGGACCATCATTTATTTTTCAACAGGACAATGACCCCAAACACACCTCCAGGCTGCGTAAGGGCTATTTGACCAAGAAGGAGAGTGTTGGGGTGCTACGCCAGATGACCTGGCCTCCACAGTCACCAGAACTGAACCCAATCGAGATGGTTTGGGGTGAGCTGGACCGCTCACCGCTTCAATTTTGAATACATCCCCTACAGTGTCACCAGCAAAGCACCATCACACCATCACACCACCTCCTCCATGCTTCACGGTGGGAACCAGGCATGTAGAGTCCATCCGTTCACCTTTTCTGCGTGCAAAGCAGTAATCAAAGCAAAAGGTGGCTACTTTGAAGAACCTAGAATATAAGACATATTTTCAGTTGTTTCACACTTTTTTGTAAAGTGTAATGTATAATTCCACATGTGTTAATTCATAGTTTTGATGCCTTCAGTGTGATTCTACAATTTTCATAGTCATGAAAATACAGAAAAATCTTTGAATGAGAAGGTGTGTCCAAACTTTTGGTCTGTACTGTATAATAGATCATATTTCGAGCACCTGATAATGTAGACTACATGATCGGAGTTACAATTCATTAGATCTTGAATATCGAATGATTGAGAGCCATTAGAGTTTGAAAATGACTTGCACATATTTGCATGGATTATGTCCACATCTAAAAAGCCCTCTATTATGTAGCCATGCTTTTCGAGGAGGATTAAAGGGAAGGTGCCACGCTTTTGATTTTTGTATTAATAATTATTGATTATAAAATTATTTTTAATAGAAAATAAAATCCACTAATTTAACAGTTTTTTATTATTTTTATTTCAGCTACTGGGGCTGCCATTTGCTGGTGTGTATGGGTATGTTATCACATGGCGATTTTACTGTGTTTTTTTTATGTGCGTTTTGTATGCAAATTTTCAGCTGCATTTTACAGCACCAGCAAAATCTGTGAGATTTCAGAAATCTCCTATACAGTTTGTTTCTTTCTCCTTAGTGTTTTGTGCTTTGCTTGTTCTTGCAGAATAGTGCATGTCACTCCTCTCAGCGTTTTTCACCCATTGAAGGGATTGGGTGGTGAAAAAACACAGGTATCGGGTTTTGCTGTGTTTTTTTGTGCCTAAACCTTATGAAGCAGAATATGATTTTTGTTTTGGCACTAAGCTTTATCAGCGTGCACAAGAGACAAATGTAGCAGACAAACACGCAGCAAAAAAAAAGCAAGAATTGTTAAGCAAAATCTGCTTTTTTCTGGAGCTGCTTTACTGCCAATGAAGCTGATTTTAAGGTGGAAAGAAACGCACAAAATGCCGCGTGTGAACATAGCCTTAAGTGTCTGAGTACGACACTTACACACCTCCAATAAGACAGCCCCTGGACTGTCCAGGTCACAGCTGTGGGAGGAGACCAGCGCCATTTTGTTTGTGTGCTGTGAGGTAGAGACTAGAATGAAGTTGCTCCCGTGAGGGGATGATGTCACAGGAAGGGACGGGCCTCCTCCATCCAGGGTAGATCTGATAACAGGAAGGAACATGGTGCTGTGGCTGCCTGTAATCAGGAGGCTTCTGTGTGCAGGAATTTCTGAGAGGACTGAGGGGCTGCACAATGGAGATGTGTGGAGAGGAGATTGGGGACATAGGGCTAAGCGTGAGGAGTCTGACGATGCATTTTGGGGGCAAAAAACATGGACAATATTACTATATGGGACTGCATGTTGGAGGGTTCACAGGGAAATAGGTGCTGCTACTTGTATGAGGCTGCTTATTGGGGGAATGATGATGATGAGGGGCTGTGGGAAAAGTGGGTGATGATGAGGGGACAATTACAGGTTCAAGACCTCTATGGGGACCAATAAATACAATGAAATTTTAAAAAAAAAGTCCACATCACCTCCTTTTTCCCCAATAAAAAGTACAAAAATACAGAATGTGGTGTCACTACATTCATAAAAGTCCGATCTATCAAAATATAAAATGAATTAACCAGATCAGTAAATGGAGTAACAAAGAAAAAAATAAAATCCCCAGAATTGTGTTTCTTTGAACACTGCAAAAAATGTAATAAGTGATAATCAAAACATTGTATGTACTCTAAACTGTTATATATAAAAAGATTGGATTAGGGCACAAAAAGCAAACCATCAAAATGGGAAAAATAAAAAAAAGTTGAGAGGTATTAATGAATACAAGAGGAAGATAATAAATGACATACAGTAAAAAGCTGCATACAAATTTCTTCAAAATAAAAGGATATAAGCCAGAAACCGATCACTTACTTTTTGTGTTTAGGATCCAGTGGAGGCAGAAACTGCGACAAGTCTTCAATTCACTGACTCCAAGAAATGACCAACATTTGAAAGTCTCACACATTTTTAAGACCTGGTCTGTTGTTGCTCATCCCCATCCTGTGATGTCACCTCCAGGCAGGGTCAGGATATTTGCATTCTATGGCTCTTTATGTAGATGTATCCCCCACCTGTGGGTTGTAGATGTGTAAGGTCAAAGAAAAGCAATTCCCAGACCCAATGTGAATTACAACCAGTCCACACAGGAATCCTCCACAATAAACCCTGTTCCTATAATTAGATGGCCTTTTCCATGAAACTTCATGGCATATTAAATGTTCACAGACCAGTGTGAAAGGAGAGCTGAGTCCAGTATATTCCACTTACAATAAGAGCTGTTACACATTAACTCTTTGGTGTCCATTCCATTAACATATCCAAAGCCTCTGGAATATCCCCCAGAGTGGTCCCACATGTATAAATACTATTATCAGGTCGGTGCTGGGACCCCTGGGGGTCTATGGCTTTGTGCTGCAGGAGGCCTACAGTCAGTGTTTTCTCCCCACTTACAATAGGGACTGTTACACAATAACTCTTTGGTTTTCTATCTATTAACATGTCAAAAACCCATGGAATATTCCCAAGACCACATGTATAAGTACTATTGTCAGGTCTGTGCTGGAACACCCTGGGGGCTTGGTACTGCAAGAGGCCTACAACCAGTGTCTTCCCCCCATTTACTGGAAGAAGGTGTGAATGGTTTAACTGTTAGTTCAGTGTAGGACTACTGCACCCAGCTACTGACATCTTTCCCCCATGTCAATCACTAAGGAATGAATCAGACAATGTTTTTATGGAGTCATCTGGCACATTACATTTTCCTTCACCCGTTTCCTCTTTTGAGTTCATTCAGACATAGTAGATTGTGTCCGAGTGTCAGCCTCCACCAGACTTATATGCTTGACAATGGTACTGTAATGTATGTAGTACAGTTCATATAGCGTCTTGTGCTTGGGTGCGATGAAAATACATGAGACACAGGTTTGATATAGAAGGTCTTGTATTACTTCATACAAGTGGCAAAAATAGTCACACAGTTTGCAGATACAGAAGCAGGAGACACAGCAGGCCAGAGTAACTTAAGCTCAGCAATCACTCTCCACAACAGGTTCAGGATCTTCTTCTCTGTTACCGTAAGTCCATGCAAACGTGGATCTTTCAAAGAGCAGGGTTCCAGAGTCCACAAGTGTTCAGAGTTCCTCAGTAGGAATAGCTGGAGTACATAGTCCAAGGCTTCCAGGAGTCAGGTCACAGGTTCACTGCAGGCTAGATTCTGAAGCACTGATTGCTCAGCTGTGGCTGCTTAAGAAGCAAGAGGGAGAGAATCAGGGCGGGAACATGAAAGCTGAAAACTCCATATTGACTGAGGGCAAGATAGCTGCAGCAAGACAGAAAGCAAAATGGCTGACGGAAAACTGAGTTTCAAGAACATGTACAAAGAACCTTACATTACTCCCCCTTAGGGACAACCTCCGGATGGCCTCAGACCAGGCTTGTCTGGGTACCTCTGATGAAACTGGCGGAGCAAACGAGGAGCATTAACGTTATTGACTGGTTCCCATGAGTTGTCCTCCACTGGGTAGCCCTGCCATTTAATCAAATATTGTAACTGATTTCTGTATAACCTGGAATCTAGAATTCTTTCCACCACAAATTCTTCCTGACCATCGACTAGCACTGGGTTAGGGCAAGGAGAAGAATGTCCAGGAAACGTATTGGGTGTTGCAGCCTTTAGTAGGGATACATGAAAGACAGGGTGGATTCTCATAGTTCTAGGCAATTGAAGACGACAAGCAACGGCACTTATAATTTTACTGATTTTATAGGGTTCAATGTACTTATGTCCCAACTTAGACGATGGAATCCTTAACTTAAGATTTCTGGTTGACAGCCAGACCAGGTCTCCTACCTTGAAAGCTGGTGCAGGTTTACGAAATTTATCTGCTGCTTTCTTGTACCTTTCCTGAGCCAATTCCAGATTCTCCTTTAGAAGATCCATATTCTTCTGTAAAGACGTGATTCTTTCGGCCACTGCTGGTAAAGGCGTTTCTATGGGAAATCGTGGAAGAATGTTAGGATGATAACCTAGATTGGAGTAAAAAGGAGACTGCTTAGTGGAGGCGCTCTGAGAGTTGTTATAAGAGAACTCAGCCAATGGAAGTAGATCCACCCAATCATCCTGTAGGTGGCAGATAAAGCAGCGGAGATACTGCTCCAGAGTTTGATTGGTTCGTTCTGTCTGTCCATTAGTCTGGGGATGAAAAGCAGAAGAAAGGTTTACTTTAATGTCCAATGCGGCACAGAAATTTTGCCAAAACCTTGAAGTGAATTGCACCCCTCGATCCGAAATAACCTCATCCGGTACTCCATGTAAGCGAAACACATCTTTAATCATCAAATCTGATGTCTGTTTTGCAGTGGGTAAGCCGACACAAGGAATAAAATGAGCTGCCTTTGTTAAACGATCAACCACCACTAGAATGGTGTTTTTCCCTTGAGAGGTTGGTAACTCCACAATGAAGTCCATAGAAATGGATCCCCACGGGCGGGACGGGGTGGGAAGAGGTTGTAACAGACCAGTTGGTGAGGAGCGAGGTGTTTTGCATCTTGCACAGACTTCACATGAAGTGACATAGTTTAAAACATCCTTCCTGCAAGTGGGCCACCAAAAGAAACGAGAAAGAAATTCCTGTGTCTTTAGAATTCCTCTATGCCCAGCTATCTTGGAATCGTGAATGAGTTGCAATACTCTCAATCTGACTGTTTCAGGAATATACAGACGTTGTCCCAGAATCCACACACCATTCTTAAAGACAAGACTTACGTCCCTTGGGGGTTGTGCCAACAAGGAATCCGCATGGTATGCTTCCTTGATGTCCTTAAGTAGGTCTTGATTATGAATCACTCCCAGGAATCTAGAGTCAGGAAGAATAGTCTTAGGAGGAGCAAGTGGACGGGTCTCTGCTGAATGAATCCTAGAGAGTGCATCAGCCTTTCCATTGCGCGATCCTGGTCTATAAGAAATGACAAAATTAAATTGGTTTAAGAAAAGATTCCAGCGAGCCTGGCGAGGAGTCAGGCACTTAGCCGACCTGATAAATTCAAGGTTACGATGGTCTGTCAGGACGACTATTTGCTGTGCAGCTCCCTGAAGAAGGTGTCTCCATTCTTTGAAGGCGGCAATAATGGCCAACAACTCTCTATTGCCCACATCGTAGTTCCTCTCAGCCGAAGACAACTGCTGGGAAAAGAAGGCACAGGGATGCAAGACATTCTTCTCACCTGTTCTCTGAGAGAGTATAGCTCCAACGGCACAATCTGAAGCATCCACCTCTATTATGAAGGCAAGTTCGGGGTTGGGATGTACCAAGATAGGTGCGGTGGTAAATTTATCTTTTAGACGAGAAAATGCTTCCTGGGCTTGGGGAGTCCAGGAGAACCTAGACTCTTTCCGGGTAAGTTGGGTGATAGGTGACACTACCTCAGAGAAATTCCTAATGAAACGTCTATAGAAATTGGCAAACCCGATGAAGCGCTGCACCTCCTTCACATTTCTAGGACTTGGCCAATCCTTGATGGCTTGGGTCTTACTTCCATCCATACTAATTCCTTGTGTAGACAGTACATACCCCAGAAATTGAATTTCGGTCCTATGGAATTCACACTTTTCAAGTTTGATGTAAAGATGGTTTTGTCTTAGACGTTCCAAGACCATTCTCACATGTCCATGATGTTCCTCTGTGGAGTTAGAAAAAATTAGAATATCATCCAAATAAATCACCACGAATGTATCTAGGAGATCCCTGAAGATGTCATTCACCAAGTGTTGGAAAGTGGCTGGGGCGGTACTCAGACCAAAAGGCATAACTAGATATTCAAAGTGTCCATAGCGTGACCTGAATGCAGTCTTCCATTCATCCCCAGGTCTAATACGGACCAAGTTATAGGCCCCACGGAGATCCAATTTAGAGAAAATTTTGGCATGCCGCACTCTCTCCAATAACTCAGGGATTAAAGGCAATGGATAACGGTTTCTAATAGTAACCTTATTGAGTTCCCTATAGTCTACGCAGGGTCTCAGAGATCCATCTTTCTTCTTCACAAAGAAGATGGGTGCACCTGCAGGAGATGAAGAGGGGCGTATGAAGCCCTTGGCTAGATTTTCGTCTATGTAATCCTTTAAAGCCTTTAGCTCAGGCCCCGCCAGGGGGTAGATCTTACCAAAAGGTATCTTTGCTCCAGGCAATAATTCAATTGGACAATCATATGGACGGTGAGGGGGAAGCTGGTCAGCGTTCTTCTTGTCACATAAATCCACATAGTCCTGGTATACAGCTGGTAGTTCAGGGACTGACATGGTTCCTTTAGGAACAGAGCAAGCTGAAACTTCTGGACTCATCTGTTTCTCTGGAAAGTGTAATTCCTTGGTCTCCCAGTTAATGGTAGGGTTCTGAGCCTGCAGCCATGGTAGCCCTAGAATAATGGGAAAGTGGGGAGAAGAGATAAGCATAAAGGACAGTTTCTCTTGATGATCTTTACCCATATGGACCCTTAAAGGCTCTGTTTCCTGATCCACTGGTCCAGAGGTCAGCAGGGAGCCATCCACAGTTTCCATCTGTACTGGAGTAGCCTTCTTCACTGAACGTATCCCCTGTTTCAGAGCAAAGGAGACATCCATAAAATTCCCACTTGCCCCTGAGTCGATCATAGCAGAGCTAGACACCCAGACTGAGTTAACCCAGAGTTTGATGGAAAGGAAGCAATGAGAATTGTTTTTCCTACAACTCAGCTGGGACACCGCTGAGGAAACTTGAAAAATTGCAGCGTTTACACAGTCATCGTCCTCAGAAGTAACGGAGTTTAAGTCCGAGAAATCAAGATCTGTTGCTGCAGATCTCTCTGGAGCCTGAGGCTCGGACCTGACAGATCTCCTCTCGCAACACTCACAGTGAATGAGTGCTGCAGTAGTCTTACGAGAACGGCTGGGGCAGTTTATAATGAAGTGCCCTGACTTACCACAATAGAAACATAGATTTTCCTTAAAATGATGTTCCTTGCGTGCATCACTAACCCGTCTTTGTAAAGAGTCTACCTGCATGGGTTCAGGTTCAGGTTCCGTGTGATCCTACTCAAAGGTTCCTTAGCTGGGGAGGAAGGTAGGAAAAGGTTAGTGCGATTGCTTTCGAACCATCTCTCTTGCCTGCGTTCAGTCAGGCGAGCATCAATACGGATGCAGAAGTTAATAAAGTCACCTAACGCAGTGGGAGGGTCGGCACGAGCAAGTTCATCCTTAATTAGTGGAGACAACCCCTTTCGAAAAATAGATTTTTTGGCGGAACTGTCCCAGGTGGTATCAAGGGCCCATCTCCTGAAATCCAAGGCATATTGGCTACCGAGTGCTTACCTTGGCGCAAAGTTAACATGGCTGCTTCAGCTGTTGCACCTCGATTGGGGTCATCAAACACCTGCCCCATGGCTGAAATGAAAGCATCAAGATGATCCAAACATTCATCCTCAGTCTCAATCAGAGGGTTTGCCCACATCAAAGCCTTGTTGGTAAGTAACATAATTATAGTAAGCACTTTAGATCGTTCAGTGGGAAATTGTGAAGCATGTGCAGAAAAAAACAGATTGCATTGGTTAATAAATCCCCTGAATTTTTCACGTTCACCGCCAAAACGAAAAGGGGGCAACTTGGGAATCCCAGAACTTGGGGCTACGGCAGGAGCCTGGACTCGCTCCTCTAGAACCTCAATCCTGGCTCGCAAATCCTGGGCAGTCTGTCCAAACACTTGCAAATTGTGATTAGTGAGGTCCTGTAGGTTTGTAAAACGGGGTTTTATAGTCTGTAAATCTGCAAGGATATTATCAGTCACTCCGCAAAGTTCCTTTATGCGGGCCTCCATTTTCCAGATCTTTTAAGACAGGAGTACTGGAAGGAGAGGAGAAAAGAAAAAAAAAAAACAATAGTGTTTACCTGTGGTAACACTGCAAAGAGAAAAAAAAATTAAGGGAACTGCTCACCTGGAATGGTTGTGAGAAGTCACAACCACTATCATCACAGAAAGTTCAACCGGACATCTGATATCCACAGTTACAGCAGACACAAAAAGAGGGAAGAGAAAAAAAAACAATAGTGTTTACCTGTGGTAACACTGCAGAAAAAAAAACTTAAGGGAATTGCTCACCTGGAATGGTTGTGAGAAGTCACAACCACTGTCATCACGGAAAGTACAACTGGACGTCTGATATCCACAGTTACAGCAGACACAGCCTTCCCAGACCCAGCAGACACTAACGTTTTGGCTTCAGAATCTTGTAATGTATGTAGTACAGTTCATATAGCGTCTTGTGCTTGGGTGCGATGAAAATACATGAGACACAGGTTTGATATAGAAGGTCTTGTATTACTTCATACAAGTGGCAAAAATAGTCACACAGTTTGCAGATACAGAAGCAGGAGACACAGCAGGCCAGAGTAACTTAAGCTCAGCAATCACTCTCCACAACAGGTTCAGGATCTTCTTCTCTGTTACCGTAAGTCCATGCAAACGTGGATCTTTCAAAGAGCAGGGTTCCAGAGTCCACAAGTGTTCAGAGTTCCTCAGTAGGAATAGCTGGAGTACATAGTCCAAGGCTTCCAGGAGTCAGGTCACAGGTTCACTGCAGGCTAGATTCTGAAGCACTGATTGCTCAGCTGTGGCTGCTTAAGAAGCAAGAGGGAGAGAATCAGGGCGGGAACATGAAAGCTGAAAACTCCATATTGACTGAGGGCAAGATAGCTGCAGCAAGACAGAAAGCAAAATGGCTGACGGAAAACTGAGTTTCAAGAACATGTACAAAGAACCTTGCAGGTACACATCAGAGCATGCGTTGACTCTGTCGGCACCATTATAGTCTGTGGCCTCGTTGGCGCCTACATATGCATCCTGTTTTGCGAGACACCTGAGAATGAGCAAGAATGCAATGTGAAAGAGGCCTAAGAATCTTTTTCATCAGTTGATCATATGGAATTAGTTTAGGAAAAGCTTATTAAAAAGGTAGATTGTTGGGTCCCTTTTCCACATTACCAATAGTTAATTTAAGGGTCTCACACATAGGTGTCGTCCTCAAAAAGGAAGTGGAAATTTTATTTGATCCACTGTTTATCATATCCTAAAGTGTATTGGTAAATGATGATATTGATGAAACCTTATCACATCACTTGACGAGGCAGTAAAATTGGTTCAGCATACAGGTCAGGGTGCTTTATTGGCATACCGCCTCCTGCCAGTACATCCCGAATTATGTTGACTCCCTATAGACTACGCCATTTTATGTGCTTATTTTGAATCTTTTAGAACATTTTTCTTGTCTGGTTGCTGCTCATCAATTCACATATGGTATTAACTTGAAGTTTATGGCTCTCATTTTTGCTTGTTTCGGAATTCCATTGGAAGTAGTAAAAACTCTGGGCCCGATGACCTCACATTTTTGAGAGGTATTCAGAATGATTCCCAGAGTACAGAATGTCGCTTACCTGAGCCAAAGCATCTTGATTTGCGCCGAGCAGTACAATAAACAATGGTGAAGACAAAGATAAGTTTGCAATGTCTTCAGTCTCTTCTTGAAAAACTGAACTTCTCCTGCAGAATATTGCCCATGGTGAGGATATTTTGCAAGCGAATGGCACAAGTGATGGCGGGTTTAAGACGACCGCAACATTTCATTTGCTTAAAAGTGAACATAGTGATTTGCAAGTTTGTGACACCTTTCACTTATTTGTATATATATTTGCCCTTAACTTACGGTTTCCACCTTTATACACTTTTTACACAAATTGTTTGATATATACACTGAACAAAAATCTAAACGCAACACTTGTTTTTGCTCCCATTTTTCATGAGCTGAACTCAAAGATCTAAGACTTTTTCTATGTCTACAAAAGGCCTTTTTCTCTCAAAATATTGCTCATAAATTCGTGTAAATCTGTATTAGTGAGCTTGTGTTAAGGGTATGCCACACTAAGCGAGATCGCTAACGAGATCGCTAAAATGTCACTATTTAGCGATCTCATTAGCGACCTCGTTGTGTGTGGCATGTAGCAACGATGTGGCCCCTGCTGTGATGTCGCTGATCGTTTACTAGCGTTCTGGACCGTTTTTTGATCGTTGGCGTCCCACTGGTGAGCCTATATCGCTGTGTTTGGCACCTTTTGCAAACGACGAGCGACCTCGTTTGTGACGCATATGACAGCGGCGCAGGCGGGACTAGGGTTTTTTTAGCGTCACGGAGTGGATCGCAATATCTTTAGGTTCTCTTTTGCGTCACAGAGAGGATCGCAGAAGTTGCAAAGCAGGCTAGCAGGACGCAGAGAGCAGGAGCGATGCTGGAAATTATGAATCAGAAGCGCTCAGTACATGCTAATGACAGATCCTAACGACCGCCAAAGTCGTTAAAGAGATCGCTGACCGCTGATGTGTCGTTTATGAGATCTCCTGTTTGGCAGCTTCTAGCGACCTAAAAGCGATCACACCAACGATCTCGTTAGCTTGCGTCGTTATCGTGATCGCTAACGAGATCGCTAAGTGTGGCAGTACCTTTACATTGCAGCCGTAGATGAATTGATTGAGAGGTGCAGTCTCTACAAAGAGGTCACTTTTGGGGGTTTTATGCTTCTCTGGCACCTTCGGGGCTTCGCAAACGTCACCCGTAAACTATTCTAGCAAAATTAGTGCTCCAAAAGCCAAATAGTAATCAAAGGAGCATCACACCATTCATGAGAAATTGCGCAATAAATTGTTGTGTCTAGTTTCACATATTAGCTCTTGTGTACCTGCCAATTTTGCAGCAAATACAATTACATTATACCACTAAAATGTTATGTTTCCACATCTCATTGTCATACAATTCTCTGAGGCACCTATGGGTTCAAAATACTCACTACACCCCTAGGAGAATTCCTTGAGGGTCTAGTTTCCAAAATGGGGGTCACTTATGGGGTATTTCTGCAGTTTTCATGTCAGGGGTTCTTCAAATGTGACATGGCATTCACAATCTATTAACCCCTTAATGACCAAGCCATTTTGTAGGTTAAAGACCAGGACAATTTTTACAATTCTGACCACTGTCTCTTTATGAGGTTATAACTCTGGAACGCTTCTACGGATCTTGGCGATTCTGAGACTGTTTTCTCGTGACATATTGTACTTCATGATAGGGGTAAAATTTCTTCAATATAACTTGCGTTTTTTTATGAAAAAAATGGAAATATGGCAAAAATTTTGAAAATTTTGCAATTTTCAAACTTTTAATTTTTATGCATTAAATCAGAGAGATATGTCACAAAAATTAGTTAATAAATAACATTTCCCACATGTCTACTTTACATCAGCACAATTTTGGAACCAAAATTTTTTTTTGTTACGAAGTTATAAGTGTTAAAAGTTGACCAGCAATTTCTCATTTTTCCAACAAAATTTACAAAACCATTTTTTTAGGGACCACCTCACATTTGAAGTGAATTTGAGGGGTCAATATGACAGAAAATACCCAAAAGTGACACCATTCTAAAAACTGCACCCCTCAACATGTTCAAAGCCACATTCAAGAAGTTTATTAACCCTTTAGGTACTTCACAAGAATTGAAGCAATGTGGAAGGAAAAAATTAACATTTAACTTTTTTTCCCAAAATTTTTCTTTCAACACAATTTTTTTTAAATTTTGTCAAGGGTATCAGGAGAAAATGAACCACAATATTTGTTGTACAATTTCTCCAGAGTACACAGATATACCATGTGTGGGGGTAAACCACTATTTGGGCGCATGGCAGAGCTCGGAATGGAAGCAGCGCCATTTGACTTTTTTGGCTGGAATTGAGATTGGACGCCATGTCGCATTTGGAGAGTCCCTGTGTGCCTAAACAGTGGAAACCCCCCACAATTGACCCCATTTTGGAAACTGGACCCCTCAAGGAACTCATCTAAATGTGTTGTGAGAGCTTTTAACCCCCAAGGGTTTCACAGAAGGTTATAACGTAGAGCCGTAAAATTAAAAAATCATATTTTTTCCACAAAAATGATCTTTTCATCCCAATTATTATTTTCCAAAGGATAAAAGGACCCCAAAAGTTATTGGGCAATTAGTCCTGAGTACGCTGATACCCCATATGTGGGGGTAAACCACTATTTGGGCGCATGGCAGAGCTCGGAAGGGAAGCAGCGCCATTTGACTTTTTTGGCTGGAATTGAGATTGGACGCCATGTCGCATTTGGAGAGTCCCTGTGTGCCTAAACAGTGGAAACCCCCCACAAGTGACCCCATTTTGGAAACTGGACCCCTCAAGGAACTCATCTAAATGTGTTGTGAGAGCTTTTAACCCCCAAGGGCTTCACAGAAGGTTATAACGTAGAGCCGTAAAATTAAAAAATCATATTTTTTCCACAAAAATGATCTTTTCATCCCAATTATTATTTTCCAAAGGATAAAAGGACCCCAAAAGTTATTGTGCAATTAGTCCTGAGTACGCTAATACCCCATATGTGGGGGTAAACCACTATTTGGGCGCATGGCAGAGCTCGGAAGGGAAGCAGCGCCATTTGACTTTTTTGGCTGGAATTGAGATTGGACGCCATGTCGCATTTGGAGAGTCCCTGTGTGCCTAAACAGTGGAAACCCCCCACAAGTGACCCCATTTTGGAAACTAGACCCCCCAAGGAACTTATTTAAATGTGTTGAGAGAGCTTTTAACCCCCAAGCGCTTCACAGAAGGTTATAACGTAGAGCCGTAAATTAAAAAATCATATTTTTTCCACAAAAATGATCTTTTCATCCCAATTTTTATTTCCAAAGGGTAAAGGGACCCCAAAATTTATTGTGCAATTAGTCCTGAGTACACTGATACCCCATAGGTGGGGGTAAACCACTATTTGGGCGCATGGCAGAGCTCGGAAGGGAAGCAGCGCCATTTGACTTTTTTGGCTGGAATTGAGATTGGATGCCATGTCGTATTTGGAGAGTCCCTGTGTGCCTAAACAGTGGAAACCCCCCACAAGTGACCCCATTTTGGAAACTAGACCCCCCAAGGAACTTATCTAGATGTGTGGTGAGAGCTTTGAACCCCCAAGGGCTTCACAGAAGGTTATAACGTAGAGCAGTAAAATTAAAAAATCATATCTTTTCCACAAAAATGATCTTTCCACCCCCAATTGTTATTTTCCAAAGGGTAACAGGACCCCAAAAGCTATTGTGCAATTTGTCCTGAGTACGCTGATATCCCATATGTGGGGGGGAACCACTATTTTGACGCATGGCAGAGCTCGAAAGGGAAGTAGCGCCTTTTTCAAATGCAGACTTTGATGGAATGGTCTGTGGGTGTCATGTCACGTTTGGATAGCCCCTGATGTGCCTAAACAGTAGAAACCCCCCACAAGTGACTCCATTTTGGAAACTAGACCCCCCAAGGAACTTTTCTAGATGTGTGGTGAGCACTTTGAACCCCCAAGTGCTTCACAGAAGTTTATAACGTAGAGCCGTGAAAATAAAAAAATCAATTTTTTTCCACAAAAATAAACTTTTTGCCCCAAACTTTTATTTTTATAATGGTAACAGGAGAAATAGGACCCCAAAAGCTATTGTGCAATTTGTCCTGAGTACGCTGATATCCCATATGTGGGGGGGAACCACTATTTTGACGCATGGCAGAGATCGGAAGGGAAGGAGCACCGTTTTTAAATGCAGACTTTGATGGAATGGTCTGCGGGTGTCATGTCGCGCTTGGAGAGCCCCTGATGTGCCTAAACAGTAGAAACCCCCCACAAATGACCCCATTTTGCAAACTAGACCCCCAAGGAACTTATCTACATGTGTGGTCAGCACTTTGAACCCCAAGGGCTTCACAGAAGTTTATAACGTAGAGCCGTGAAAATAAAAAAAATCATATTTTTTTCCACAAAAATGACTTTTTTGCCCCAAATTTTTATTTTTATAAGGGTAACAGGAGAAATAGGACCCCAAAAGCTATTGTGCATTTTGTCCTGAGTACGCTGATACCCCATATGCGGGGGGGGAACCACTGTGATCGCCTTACTGCGATCTTTGGGAGGCACAATGAACAAATCTACCAAAGGTGAAGAATTGGTTTTCTTTTTTACGCCGTTCCTCGTGCGGTATTAGTGATTAGGCGACTTTATTCCTCGGATCGGTGCGATTACAGCGATACCAGATTTACACCCTTTTTTCATGTTTAGCTTCTGTCACACTCTAAAAGATGCTTTTTTTTGGAATAATTTTTTGTAAGAATTTTTTGCATCGCCGTATTTTGAGAGCTATAATTTTTCCATATTTCGGCCGACAGAGTTATCTATGGGCTTATTTTTTGCGGGGCGAGCTGACGTATTTATTGGTACCATATTCAGGCACATAACGTTTTTTGATCGCTTCCTATTCCGATTTTTGTGGAAGCAGAATGAACAAAAACCAGCAATTCAGGAATTGTTTTTTTTTAAATTTTTTTTCCCCGTTCCGCGTGTGGTAAAATTGATAAAGCAGCTTTATTCTTCGGGTCACTACGATTACAGCGATACCTCATTTTATATTTTTTTTTATGTTTTGGCATTTTTTACACAATAAAGAATTTTATAGAAAAAATAATTATTTTTGCATCAGTTTATTCCGCGAGCTATAACTTTTTTATTTTTTCGCTGATGATGCTATATAGCGGCTTGTTTTTTGCGGGACAAGATGACGTTTTCAGCGGTACCATGATTATTTATATCTGACTTTTTGATCGCGTGTTATTGCACTTTTTCCAAGCGGTATAATGATACCGCTTGGAAAAAGTATAATTTACTACTTTTTTGTGGTTTTTTTTATGGCTTTCACTGAAGGGGTTAACTAGGGTTATGCTTTTATAGATGGGATTTTTACGGACATGGCGATACCTAACATGTGTATTTTTTTGTTTTTTATTTTTTTTATTACATAAAAATGTGTATTTTTTAGGGGATTTTTTTAAAATTATTTTTTAATATTTTTTTACAATTTTTTTTAAAAAATGATTTTTTTCAACTTTTCCCTTTATGCGACTTTCACTTTTTTTACTTTTGATTGCAGTTACAATGCATTGCAATGCTCTGGCATTGCAATGCATTGCAACTATAGTGGAAGCTGCTGTGACATGATCACAGCAGCTTCCCGTAGCTAAATGACCCGGAGGTTGTCATGACAACCCCGGGTCATCAAGGCAGAGATCGGGCCCTGCGATTACATCGCTGGGGCGCTGATCTGAGGCAGAGGGAGCTCCCGACCCTCTGCCTCCCCCCCTGAGCTCTGCGATCGCGCTGGATCGCAGCAGTCAGGGGGTTAACAGCCAGGGGCGGTGGGGGCTCCACTCCTGGCTGTCAGTGCAGGAAGCCTGGCCACTGCAGCGCCGGCTCCTGCACTGATCGCGCTGGGGAAGCTGAAATTTCAGCTTCTCCTGCGCGATCGCTGCTGTGTTTGGTCAGTCAGATTGACTGACCAAGCACAGCGCTGTGGGTGCGGGGACCGACGGCAAAGGTCCCCGCACCGCTTGCCGTGCCTGTCAGCTGTCTGTGACAGCTGTCGGCACTGATATACCACTGCGTGTTTACACGCAGTGGTAGATCAAAGGCATGACGTGCAGAGTCCGTCCTGGTGCCGGAACTGGCACCTTGCCATGACGGACTCTGCACGTCAGTGGACATTAAGGGGTTAAAAGCACATAGCGCGTTTTCCTTTCCTAGCCCTAACATGTGCCCAAGCAGAAGTTTTTGACCACATATGGAAAATAATTACGTTCGAGACAAATTGTCCAACAAATTATGCGGTCACATTTTCTCCCATTATCCTTTGTGAAAATAACAAATTTGGGGCTAAAACATTATTGTGAAAATAAACCTTTTCAATATGATGACCTAATGTTATCAAATTCTGTGTACTACCTTTGGGTTCAAAATGCCCACTATACCCCTGGATTAAATTCTTGTAGGGATGTAGTTTCCAAAATGGTGTCACTTATGGGGAATTTTCACAGTTTAAGCACATAAGGGGCTCTCCAAACGCGACATGACGCCCGCAGACCATTCCATCAAATTCTGCATTCCAAAACAAACTACTTCCTTTCGAAAGCCCTGTTGTGCAATTAAATAGTACTATTCCCCCACACATGATATATCAGCATACTCAGGAGAAATAGCACAACACATTTTTGGGTCCATTTTCTCCGGATAACCTTGCGAAAATATAAACTTTTGGGCTAAAAAAAAATTTTTGTGGGTAAAATGTGATTTTGTATTTTCACAGCTCTATGTTATAAACTTCTGTAAAGCACCTGGGGGGTTCAAGGTGCTCATGACACATCTAGATAAGTCCATTGAGGGGTTTAATTTAAAAAAATGGGGTCACTTGTGGGGGGTTTCCACTGTTTAGGCACATTAGGGGCTCTCCAAAAACGACATGGCATCCGCTCTGTATTCCAACCATTTTTGCTTTCAAAAAGTCAAACGGTGTTCTTTCCCTTCCGTGCCCTGCTGTGCACCAAAATAGTAGTATTCACCCACATATTGGGTATCGGTGTACTCAGTAGAAATTGTACAACAAATTTTTAGGTCCATTTTCTCCTGTTACACTTATGAAAATAAAAAAAATTGGGACTAAAATATATTTCTGCATTTAAAATGTGATTTTTTATTTTCACAGATCTACGTTATAAACTTCTGTGAAGCAGCTGAGGGTTCAAGGTGCTCACTAGACATCTAAATAAGTTCCTTAAGGGTTCTAGTTTCCAAAATGGGGTCAATTGTGCGGGGGGGGGTTCCACTGTTTAAGCACATCAGGGGCTCGTCAAACACGTTGTAGAGTCCGCTAATGATTGTAGCAAATTTTGCATTCAAAAAGGCAAATAGCGCTCCTTCCCTTGCGAGCACTGCCATGCGCCCAAACAGTAGTTTTCAATCACATATGGGGTATAGGCGTGCTCAGGAGAAATTTCACAACACATTTTGGAGTGCACTATTTCTCGGTTACCCTTGTGAAAATAAAATTTGTGTCTAAAGTAACATTTTTGTGAAAGAAAGTTTAAATTTTCATTTTTTACTTCCACATTTTGTGTGGGATTAAATGAATCGGAGACCAAAGCTGAGGCAAAAAGTGTATTTACTAAATCAGAGGTGTAACAAAACTAATAGATCTTCCTGCAATTGTAACAAAGTGTACAGCACATTACAGAAATGTTCAGCAAACTGAATATTGGGGCGTGACAGCTAATATGAACCAGTCCAGCAGTAATATGATGCAGGAGTGCACAATGGCACTTTAAATGTAGAAGTCTAGCAATAATATGATCACAATTGCGCACGGCACTTATATGTGGAAGTCCAGAAATACACATGTGGAGCATTTATCTACCTCTTGGGCTGAAAAGTCCAGCACAAGTCCAGCACCGCAGCCCAACAGACACAGTCCAAGGAGAGATATGATGTCAGGATTTCTTACTGACCACAGCAGTTACAGAGACGAGTAGCTCCTCACCAGAAGTCTGGACAATAGGTAATCCTGGTCAGAACCAGGAAGCCGCACAGAGGACTGAAGGTGGCTGAATGTAGAGAGGTAGAGAACCGAGTAACGAGCAGCAGCAGCAGGAAGTCTAGTAGCAAACAGGCAGAAGCTAAGGAGCCAACAGCAACAAAATACTTAGGCAAAGAGGATCTCCTGACTCGGACTTAAATAGCAGGATGGACAGGAAGTTCAAGGGCAGGGCGAAGTACCAGACTCCATCTTGGGCAAGGGCAAAATAGGCTCTAAGGAACATCCGGAACCCTTAGGCTAAGTGCACACGATCAGGAATATTTGCGTTTTTTTCGCGGTTTTTCCCGCGATTTTCCGCGGTTAAACCGCGAAAAAAACGCAAGCATTAAGCATTCTATACTTGTTAATTGATTGCGCATGTTTTGTACACATGTTGCGGTATTTTCTGCGAAAAAAAACGCTTCGCGGAAAATCTAGCAACATGTTCATTAATTTAGCGTAACCGCGGTGATTCCGCCGCCATAGGAATGCATTGAACCGCTTACTTTCCGCATGTGGCTATGCCCACTATGCGCAATGTAAGCGGTTCATGTGCGGATGGTACCCAGGGTCTGGAGCAGAGGAGACTCTCCTCCAGGCCCTGGGTACCATATCCCTGGTAAAACAATAATTAAAATAAAATTAATGATATTCTCACCTTCCGGCGTCCCACGCAGCTTTCCCGCCTTCAGCGACGCTCCCGGCAACTTCCGGTCCCAAGAGTCCTTTGCGAGATTCACCCAGATGGCATAGCGGTCTCGCGAGATGCTACGTCATCGGTGTGATTTGTCGCAATGCATCCTTGGGACCGCGAGTTGCCGGGAGCGTCGCTGAGAGGCGGGAAGGCTGCGGGGGCCGCCGGAAGGTGAGAATATCATTATTTATTATTTTTTTTATTATTTTTACATTAGATCTTTTTACTATTGATGCGGCATAGGCGGCATCAATAGTAAAAAGTTGGTCACACGTGTCAAACACTATGTGTGACTCGTGTGACCAACCTGTCAATCAGTTTTCCAAGCGATGCTACAGATCGCTAGGAAAACGCTAGCATTCTGCAAGCTAATTACGCTTGCAAAACGCTATTATTCTGGCGGGAATCAGCATACAAAAAACGTGCGTATTTCCTGCGGGAGAAGTGCGGGATTGCCGCGGAAATTTCCGCGGCAATTCCGCAACGTGTGAACTTAGCCTTACAAGCTCCTTAAAGGTTTGTGGTTTTCCCACATACAAAGAATGGAGAAATCTGAGCAATTAATACAGGAAGTAATAATAATAATAATTTTCATATGGCGCCAACACATTCCGCTGCACTTTCCAATTAAACAATGATAAGGTAATGAGTGCAGAGTAGGAGGGATTCTTAAAGAAAAGCAAGAAAAGCAACAGTCTGGTTGGTAGGTAATCAAATACTTCTTTTATGCAATAAAAAGCAATTTAATTTTTAAAATCATACAATGTGATTTTCTGGTTTTTATTTTTAGAATCTGTCTCTCACAGTTGAAGTTTACCTGTGATAATTACAGACCTCTCCATTCTTAGTAGGTGGGAAAACTTGAAAATCGGCAGTGTACAAATATGTATGTTCCCTACTGTATGTCAGTATGTCTCAGAATCAGTGGGATCCATTGAAGCATTCCAGAGTTATAACCTCGTAAAGTGACACTGGTCAGAATTGAAAAAAAAATTGTTCTGGTCAGGAAGGTGAAAAAAGGCATATGAGTGAAAGGGTTAAATTAGCATCCCTTTAGAGGAATTCCCAATATATTAGCCCCTCAAAGTCACTTCAAAACTTAATGGGTCCCTAAAAAAACGAGTTCTGAACATTGCCCTAAAATAATGAAAAATAAATCAACTACTAAACTTTTAACCCCTCAAACAAAATAAAAAGATGTTTGAAAAATTACTGACATAGAAGACATAAGGTAAATGTTTTGGTAATTTCTTTTTATGTTGTATAACTCTACTGTTTACAGGTATAAATATTCAAAGCTGGAATATTGCATATTTTTCTTATTACATTTATCAAAATAAAACACAACATATAAGGAAAAAATATTCTCAGAATAACTGGGATATGAGACATTGCATCATTATTAATGCAAAAAGTGACAATTCAGATTTTAAAAATTAGGTTTGGTCACTAAAGGATTACAATGCCTTCTTCCCAATGTGAGTTCTCTGATGTCTAACAAGTTGAGATTTAGATAAAAAAAAATATCCCACAATCTGAACATGAAAATGGCTTCTCTCCTGTGTGAATTCTCTCATGTGTAACTAGATGTGATTTTACAGTAAAACATTTCCCACATTCTGAACATGAAAATGGCTTCTCTCCTGTGTGAATTCTCTCATGTGTAGCAAGATGTGATTTTACAGTAAAACATTTACCACATTCTGAACATGAAAATGGCTTCTCCCCTGTGTGAATTCTCTCATGAATAACAAGATGTGATTTGTCTGTAAAACATTTTCCACATTCTGAACATGAAAATGGCTTCTCCCCTGTGTGAATTCTCACATGTTTAAGAAGAGTTGATTTCTTTGGAAAACATTTCCCACACTCTGAACATGAAAATGGCTTCTCTCCTGTGTGAACTCTCTCATGTATAACAAGATATGATTTGTCTGTAAAACATTTTCCACATTCTGAACATGAAAATGGCTTCTCTCCTGTGTGAATTCTCTCATGAATAACAAGATGTGATTTGTCTGTAAAACATTTTCCACATTCTGAACATGAAAATGGCTTCTCCCCTGTGTGAATTCTCACATGTTTAAGAAGAGTTGATTTCTTTGGAAAACATTTCCCACACTCTGAACATGAAAATGGCTTCTCTCCTGTGTGAACTCTCTCATGTATAACAAGATATGATTTGTCTGTAAAACATTTTCCACATTCTGAACATGAAAATGGCTTCTCTCCTGTGTGAATTCTCTCATGTGTAACAAGATGTGATTTCTCTGTAAAACATTTCCCACATTCTGAACATGAAAATGGCTTCTCTCCTGTGTGAATTCTCTCATGTGTAGCAAGACGTGATTTTACAGTAAAACATTTACCACATTCTGAACATGAAAATGGCTTCTCTCCTTTGTGTATTCTCACATGTTTAAGAAGAGTTGATTTCTCTGTAAACCATTTCCCACACTCGGAACATGAAAATGGCTTCTCTCCTGTGTGAATTCTCTCATGAATAACAAGATATGATTTGTCTGTAAAACATTTTCCACATTCTGAACATGAAAATGGCTTCTCCCCTGTGTGAATTCTCACATGTTTAAGAAGAGTTGATTTCCTTGTAAAACATTTCCCACACTCTGAACATGAAAATGGCTTCTCTCCTGTGTGAATTCTCTCATGTGTAACGAGATGTGATTTCTCTGTAAAACATTTCCCACATTCTGAACATGAAAATGGCTTCTCTCCTGTGTGAATTCTCTCATGTGTAACAAGATGTGATTTTACAGTAAAACATTTTCCACATTCTGAACATGAAAATGGTTTCTCTCCTGTGTGAATTCTCTCATGTGTAAGAAGAGTTGATTTCGCTGTAAAACATTTCCCACAATCTGAACATGAAAATGGCTTCTCTCCTGTATGAATTCTTTCATGTGTAAGGAGATTGTTTTTATCTGTAAAACATTTTCCACATTCCGAACATGAAAATGGCTTCTTTCTTGTAGGAGCTTTTTTATTTTCCACACTTCTTCTGTGACTTTTATTTTGTTTAACAGTCTGTGATGAATTAGGACATTGTACTTTAAAAGGATTCATGTCTGTGATGTTAGTATGTTCTTCAGATTGGTCTTGAGCAATACTTTTTCGGATTTTGTAGCTGCTGGTACGACCATCTACCAAGAATATAATTGATGTAATTTTTTAGTCAAATAACCTTAATACTTATATTTATCTAAATATAAAAAACATTAAGAAAAATAAAAAAATACATAGAAATTGCAAAGTGTGTAGCAAAGTTCTATTATTAACTGACTGAAGTATAATTTACATGATTTGATGATTTCACAAATAATCAATTGTGCTAATGTTCATTCTCAATCATTGGCCAGTGTGTTATGTTTCGGTAGCTGAGGAGTGCAGGCAAAAAAGGCAATACACCAGAGCAGTTGGAATCTATGAGATTGCAGTACCCTGACTAACCACAACAACTAGAGGCAGCCGTGGAGCGTTCCTACGTTGGTCCTAGACGCCTCGTCACAGCCTGAGAAACTAACTACACCTAAAGATAGAAATAGGAAAGCTATCTGCCCCGGAGCAGAACCCCAAAGATAATAGAAAGCCCCCAAACATGTAATGGCGGTTAGACAAGAAGAAATACAGACACAGACAGAAAATAGTATGAGCAAACGTTGGGGCCCAAACTAACTAAATAGAAAAGGATAGGAAGGGTACTTACTGCAATCCCAGAAAACCCTGAAAAGCACCAACTCTACTAATTTCAAAAACACCTGAGATCACACGACCTCTACCACCTAAATTAGTTCTCTGGTGTAACAAAATCAAAACAGCAGCCACTGAAAAAACTGGAAAAAGCAAAAGTACAAACATCGGTGGCTGAACTAAACTGAGAGGGCAAAAGCCCCCGGAGGGGACCCTGAAGGCCCCCACAGAAGTGCAGGACAAAATGCAAAAATCAAGCACAAAAACAAAAAGAAGAAAATGTCTTATCTGTTAGCAGGAGATGCAGACACGACACAGCAGGCTACAAAGGAAACAGGAATCAAGGATTCAGACCAGAACAATTGATCACCGGCAACCCTGATGGGAAGGTGACTCCCTTATATAAGACCAGTCAGTAACACCTGATTCCCAATCCTCACAATCTTCACTGGACAGACCAGCACCACTTGTAACCACCAGAGGGAGCCTCTGCTCAGAACTCATCCCAAGCCCACTCACAACAGTACCCCCACTTGAGGAGGGGTCACCGAACCCTCATTTGAGCAACCAGGTCGGTCAGGATGAGTTCTATGGTACGCACGGATGAGTCTCCTAGCATGGATGTCCGAAGCAAACACCCAAGAATTGTCTTCCTGACCATAACCTCTCCACTTAACCAAATACTGGAGTTTCCGTCTAGAAAAACGAGAATCTAATATTTTCTCAAACACATACTCCAGATTGCCCTCAACCAAAACAGGGTCAGGAGGCACAGCAGCAGGAACCACTGGCTCAACAAACCTCTTCAACAAGGACTTGTGGAACACGTTATGGATCTTAAATGTCCCTGGAAGAAGCAAACGAAAAGAAACAGGATTAAGAATCTCTATGATCTTATAAGATCCAATGAACCTAGGCTTAAATTTAGGAGATGCTACTCTCATAGGAATATTTTTTGAGGACAACCAGACCAAGTCACCCACTTTAAACCGAGGACCATCAGTCCTATGCCGGTTAGCAAACCGCTGGGCCCTCTCCTGAGAGAGGGACAACCTCTCCACTACCTGGTCCCAAATCTGTTGCATACGCTCCACAACAGAGTCAACACCTGGACAGACAGAAACCTCCGTCAGTCCTGAAGAAAATCGAGGGTGAAACCCAGAATTACAGAAAAACGGAGACATCAAAGTGGCAGAGCTAGCCCTATTATTAAGAGCAAACTCAGCCAAAGGCAAAAAAGAGACCCAGTCATCCTGATCAGCAGACACAAAGCATCTTAGATAAGTCTCTAATGTCTGGTTTGTTCTCTCAGTTTGACCATTGGTCTGAGGATGAAATGCCGAGGAGAAAGACAATTGAACACCCAGTTTAGAACAAAAAGTCCTCCAAAATCTGGAAACAAACTGGACTCCTCTGTCAGACACTATGTTCTCAGGAATGCCGTGTAAACGAACCACATGCTGAAGGAACAATGGCACCAATTCTGAGGAGGAAGGCAACTTAGGTAATGGCACAAGATGTATCATCTTAGAAAACCTATCACAAATCACCCAGATGGCGGTCATTCTCTGAGAAACAGGAAGGTCAGAAATGAAATCCATAGAGATATGGGTCCATGGTCTCTTGGGCACAGGCAATGGCATCAACAAACCACTAGAGCGAGAGCAAGGCTTGGAGCGAGAGCAAGTCCCGCAGGACTGCACAAATTCCCTGACATCACGAGACAAGGTAGGCCACCAAAAGGACCGACTAACCAAGTCTCTGGTACCAAAAATTCCGGGATGCCCAGCCAACGCGGAACAATGAATCTCAGACATCACACTCTTTTTCCACTGGTCCGGTACAAACAATTTTCCAACAGGGCAGCGCTCGGGCCTATCCTCCTGACACCCCTCCAGAGCAAGTCTCAAATTAGGTGAGATGGCGGAAAGAACTACACCCTCTTTCAAAATAACAGAAGGATCAGATAACTCAGGAGAGTCCGCAAGGAAGCTCCTCGAGAGGGCATCCGCCTTAACATTCTTAGTGCCAGGAAGAAAGGAAACCACAAAATTAAAACATGTGAAAAACAAGGCCCACCTGGCCTGTCTAGGATTGAGTCGCTTGGCAGATTCCAGATAAACCAGATTCTTATGGTCAGTAAGGACCACCACCTGATGTTTGGCTCCCTCCAGCCAATGTCTCCACTCTTCAAAAGCCCACTTCATGGCCAATAACTCCCGATTACCCACGTCATAATTACGTTCAGTAGGAGAAAATTTTCGAGAGAAAAAGGCACAAGGGTTACTTTTAGAGGTCTCTGGATCTTTTTGGGACAAAACGGCACCTGCCCCAATTTCAGAGGCATCAACCTTCACCTGAAATGGCAGAGAAACATCAGGCTGCCGTAGAACAGGAGCAGAAGTGAATCTCTGCTTAAGTTCCTGAAATGCAGAGACTGCCTCAGGAGGCCAATTCACCACATCAGAACCCTTTTTGGTCAAATCAGTTAATGGTTTAACAATAACCGAGAAATTACCAATAAATTTACGATAAAAATTGGCAAAACCCAAAAATCTTTGAAGAGCCTTTACTGAAGTAGGTTGGACCCAATCACAGATGGCCTGAACCTTGACCGGGTCCATTTCAATAACAGATGGGGACAAAATGAATCCCAGAAATGAGATCCTCTGTACGCCAAAAAGACACTTTGATCCCTTCACATACAGAGCATTCTCTCTCAAAATCTGGAATACAGTTCGAACATGTTTCACATGAGAGTCCCAGTCATTAGAAAAAATCAAGATATCATCCAAATAAACAATCAGAAATTTATCCACAAAATCCCTGAAAATGTCATTCATGAAGGACTGGAAGACAGAAGGAGCATTAGTGAGCCCAAAGGGCATCACAAGGTACTCAAAATGCCCTTCAGGGGTGTTAAATGCCGTCTTCCATTCATCCCCGTGCTTAATGCGAATAAGGTTATACGCCCCCCTGAGGTCAAGCTTGGTAAACCAAGTAGCGTTTTTCACCCTGGAAAACAGGTCAGAAATCAAGGGTAACGGGTATTGATATTTCACAGTAATATTGTTCAAGAGACGATAATCAATACACGGCCTTAATGAACCATCCTTTTTGGCCACAAAGAAAAAACCGGCACCTAAGGGTGAAGAGGATGGTCTGATATGACCCTTCTCCAATGACTCCTTGATATAAGACCGCATAACGTCATGTTCAGGTACAGACAAGTTAAAAAGGCGACCTTTAGGGAATTTACTACCAGGCACTAATTCAATAGCGCAGTCATAGCTCCTATGGGGAGGCAAGGATGCAGATTTACTTTCGCTAAATACATCAGAAAAATCAATCAAAAAGTCAGGAACATCCTGAGCCTGGGGGAGGCAGAAAAAACAGGAGTGTTGGTATTAACACATTGGCAGACCCAACTGGTTACAGACACAGATTTCCAATCCAAAACAGGATTATGAGACTGTAACCAAGGGAAACCCAGTACGATAATATCATGCAGATTATACAGAACCAAAAATTTGCAGCACTCTTGATGATCAGGTTCAACCCTCATTATCACCTGAGTAGAGAACTGAGGTTTATTCTCAGCCAAAGGGGTAGAATCGATCCCCAGTAGGGGAATAGACTTCTGTAGGGGTATCAAGAGAAACCCACAACGTTTAGCAAAATCATAATCCATCAGGTTAATAGCTGCTCCAGAATCAACGAAAGCCTGAGCAGAAAATGAGGACAGAGACCATATCAGAGTGACAGTTAATAAAAACTTATTATGAACACTACCCAAGACAACTGAGCGTGCAAAACGTCTTCCCCGCTTAGGGCAGACTGAAATAGCATGAGAGGCATCACCACAGTAGAAGCATAACCCATTGCGCTTTCGAAACTCATGACGCTGTGCCCCAGACACCACTCTATCACACTGCATGGATTCAGAAGCAGGTTCACAAGGCAACACTATTCCACGCATACTTCTCCGCTCACGCAAACGTCTGTCAATTTGAATCGCTAATGACATAGAATCATTGAGACCAGAGGGGACAGGGAATCCCACCATAACATCCTTTACATTATCTAACAGACCCTTCCGAAAAAGGGCCGCCAAAGCGTCGTCATTCCACTTGGTCAGGACTGCCCACCTACGGAATCTCTGACAGTATAACTCAGCGTCATCAAGCCCCTGATTTAATGCCAACAAGGCTTTTTCAGCTTGATCAGTGACATTAGGCTCATCGTACAATAACCCCAAAGCCTGAAAAAATGCATCAACATCACTCAAAACAGGATCCCCAGGTGTCAGGGAAAAAGCCCAATCCTGAGGATCGCCGCGCAGGAGAGAGATGACAATTTGAACCTGCTGCGCTGCGTTCCCTGAGGACTTAGATTTTAAGGCAAAAAACAATTTACAATTATTTTTGAAATTCTGAAAGTTAGCTCGATCCCCTAAAAACAAATCTGGCATGGGAATCCTAGGTTCCACAACAGGCAACCTAGCAAGATATGCAGCAATACTCTGAACCTCAGTGGCAAGCTGATCCACACGGCCAGACAACTGTGCAAACTCCATTGAGAGAAAAAATCCTCCCCAGCACCCAGAGATACAGAGGGAAAAAAAAAAAATGCAACAAACAGAAAAATATCTCTGACAACTCTGACAACCGTTTTTTCTTTCACAAATTTTTTCCCTTCTGTGAGTACCATACAATTTTAAATTTTTGGCCGGTGATACTGTTATGTTTCGGTAGCTGAGGAGTGCAGGCAAAAAAGGCAATACACCAGAGCAGTTGGAATCTATGAGATTGCAGTACCCTGACTAACCACAACAACTAGAGGCAGCCGTGGAGCGTTCCTACGTTGGTCCTAGACGCCTCGTCACAGCCTGAGAAACTAACTACACCTAAAGATAGAAATAGGAAAGCTATCTGCCCCGGAGCAGAACCCCAAAGATAATAGAAAGCCCCCAAACATGTAATGGCGGTTAGACAAGAAGAAATACAGACACAGACAGAAAATAGTATGAGCAAATGTTGGGGCCCAAACTAACTAAATAGAAAAGGATAGGAAGGGTACTTACTGCAATCCCAGAAAACCCTGAAAAGCACCAACTCTACTAATTTCAAAAACACCTGAGATCACACGACCTCTACCACCTAAATTAGTTCTCTGGTGTAACAAAATCAAAACAGCAGCCACTGAAAAAACTGGAAAAAGCAAAAGTACAAACATCAGTGGCTGAACTAAACTGAGAGGGCAAAAGCCCCCGAAGGGGACCCTGAAGGCCCCCACAGAAGTGCAGGACAAAATGCAAAAATCAAGCACAAAAACAAAAAGAAGAAAATGTCTTATCTGTTAGCAGGAGATGCAGACACGACACAGCAGGCTACAAAGGAAACAGGAATCAAGGATTCAGACCAGAACAATTGATCACCGGCAACCCTGATGGGAAGGTGACTCCCTTATATAAGACCAGTCAGTAACACCTGATTCCCAATCCTCACAATCTTCACAATCTTCACTGGACAGACCAGCACCGCTTGTAACCACCAGAGGGAGCCTCTGCTCAGAACTCATCCCAAGCCCACTCACAACACCAGTGCAAACATCAAATAATAAAACATTTGTAATTGGTCACATAGTTTATCTATTTATATAATTGCCTTTCAATGTTTTCATTTCCTGTTCTGTCCAGATGTCACCGTATCCCAGAATTCCAAGCAGAGGAAGTTCACCGACCGCCACATTGGGACACCCAAGTGATGGGTGTCTCAATATGGAAACTGCTGTTGGTACCAACCTATTGCGCCAGCGGAACACCGTTGCACCACACACACACACTGTATACGGCATACACACCACACACTCACACAGCCTTTTGCACAGTACCACCAGCGGAACACAGTCGCACTGCGCCTACGCGAATTCCGCGCAGGCGCAGTGAAGCATTCCGCTGATCCCGGCGACAGATGCATGACGAGTCTACAGGCAGAGGAAGCCGGTCACATTACAGGGGTGTTCCCACGAACGAAAGTTCATTTTAAAAACTGTCTGTGTCTGACCGTATACGGAGCATACCACATCTCCTGGGCAGGGGAGGAAGCAAAAGACAATACTGACATTACAGCAGGGGATCACAGAGGATTCATTTTGTGAGGTAAAATATTTCACTGACTGTTTTTAAACATTATTTAACCTCACAAAATGTATCCTCTGTGATCTCCTGCTGTAATGTCTGTATTGTCTTTTGCTTCCTCCTCTGCCCAGGAGCTGTGGTATGTTCTGTACACGGTCAGACACGGGTGAGAGACAGAGCACAGGGGGAGACAGCTCAAACGGGACAGCACATGAGGGGAGAACACAGCACAGGAAGGAGAGAGACAGCAGACAAGGAAGATAGCACATGGGGTAGACAGGTCAAAGAAGAGAGCACAGACAGGAGAAGTCAGCACATGGGGAAAGAGAGTGGATAGGTGGATGAGCACATGGGGGGAGATATTCTCAACGTTGCAATGCCTGCCCCCATCGTGACATTACCAACCTCCCGGGCCTCCATCTAGTATGAGAATAAAAACGATCGTTGGTGACAGCACATCATCCCCTTTGTATAAATTGAGACTGTTCTGCAATAATAAAAAAGCCATGAGATAAGGAAACAAATCATCATTCCTTCATCAAGATGAAAACTAATAAGCCTCAATCACTGCTTATTGATGAAATTATATTCTCCTTGCAGTTGCTCGATTTTATTCTTCAGGAGAAGTAGAGGGCTGAAGTAGTCACCTTTCTCTGTTAGAGCTTCATGCACCACCTCAATGACTGGAAGCGAGAGGCTGCAAGGAACTTATTTCAATTTCTCCTGGTAGCCGCTCTCCCAGTAAAACAGCCTAATATGCTTTAAAGCGAACCTGTCAGCAGTTTTGGCCGACATAAGATGCGGCCATTGCCTTTCAGGGCTTACCTACAGAATTCTATAATGTTGTAGATAAGCACCCAGTCTGATCTGAAAGAAAAAAAAGTTTTATTATACTCACCCGGGGAGGCGGTCAGGTCCAATGGATGTCACAGGTCCGGCGCCTCCCATGTTCTTGTGATGCCCCCTCCTGCTTGCTTCATCGCTCCCCAGCTTCGCGCTCCTGCACAGGAGTACTTGTCTGCCCTGCTGAGGGCAGAGTTAAATACTGCAGTGCGCAGGGCCTCTCTGACCTTTCCCAGCGTCTGCGCACTGCAGTACTTTGGTCTGCCCTCTAAAGGGCAGATAAATCCGCCTACGCAAGATTCCGGGGAGCGATGAAGCAAGCAGGAGGGCGGCATCTCAAGAAGATGGGAGGCGCCGGACCGGGACCTGCGACACCCATCAGCCGGACCGTCCCCCCACCAGTTTATGTCTATTCTTCACTGAACACTTCACATCGACCACAGGTGCCCAATCTTCCATGTGGCAGAGTGAGGACTTGATCATACTTTGTCACTTGTGTGTAGAGAAATGCTCAGATGTCAGTACTACTAGGTGGTGTCCGTCTCACACAATCGCTGACCGCTCCATGCAGAACAGAGGAGCCGTATGGTCGTGTATTAGGAAGTCATGGCCATGGAGAAATATAAAGCTGGATAAGCCCAGGAAATTCTCTGCTTTCTCTTATAATCTACTCCTGGCTGTGACTATGAGACAATTGTCTAAAAACTTTTTTTTTTTTAACCTCCAGCTAGTTCAGTTCATCAAATAGGTTACTTAGATTATATATTAATCCTGGAACCAGAACCATGATGGATATGATGTAAAACAGTAAACTAGATATTATGCCAATGAGGTGTCACGCGTCTCTGATGATCTATCATCCCAGTATATTCTGAATTCCTTATTATAGATATCAGGAAAATATGAATCATTTTCCATGGTTTCGATTGCGCATCCAGGGGTTGCTGCTACTTCCCCAGTATTCATTTCCATAGAAACAGGTCTCACACAAACACACACAGCTCCAGGGCTTATGCTGCCCCATCCCCCATTAGGTTTGTGCAGTGTAAACATGAATCCCCATGTGCAGGCAGGAGGCTGCAGTCTTCTCCCCTCTCTCTCTGCCTGTAATTCTATCCCACTCTTTCCACTTCCCTCTGAAATGTGGTTTATGACCCCCAGTTAAAAGAGTTAAGAGTGATTCCCCACCAAGAATTTCTTCCTCTCTACACCAAAATACTTAAAAGTCCTTAAAAAGTCAAATTGAATAATGCACAGTAATCCTAGAAATATGGAAAATATGTTTCCAGGATCTGGGCACGCAGGGCTACACATCGCAACGTTATGCAGCTGTGCGCCCACTAGAAACTGAGAAAAGGGTTTCCGTCTTCTAGTAGCCCGCAGATAGGCCATGTTTGATATCTAAAGGAAGATAAATTTGTAAGCGAACATGTGATACCCCTTTCGCCACTCTGTGAGCTTTCCAGCCTCAGATATGGCCGCAGACGTTTCGTAACTTTCAAAAGGGGCATTCAGAGCCCAACCAGTGAGTTCAGCAAGGAGGGATTCCCTTGATTTTGGGCAGAGGTATAAAGCTCAGATGCTCAATGGGGGTGGGGGGTTGGTTGGTCTTTTGCCAAAGAAGCAGCTGACATGACCTTGTGCAGATGTACTCTTTGTTCTGGGAAGTTCTCCTCCCCCTCATCGACCATTATGCCAGTGACTGAGATGTATTAAGTTCTTATCTTAATCCTCTTTTATTTGTAACTGTTGTATAAACTCTATTTTATCTCTTTTTGTAACATCTTTTGCATTTTTGTAAACACGGCCTATATTTTCTGGAGTAAATCTATAAAATCTACTAGTTTTTGTCATGCTACTACAGTGCAGTATAGCGCAACCTACACCAGGGGGTGCTGGTGAGGGAAGAAAGGTTGCACACACAGTGTAGCAACACTGAGCAGCAGCAAAAGTTACACCAGGTGGTGAAAGAGTGGTCAGACAAGCCGAGTCAAGAGCAGAAGTACCAGAGATCACAGCAGTACACGTGGTCATAAACAAGCCAGGGGGTCAGCAACGGTCGGAAGCGGATAAGACAAAGACAGAAGAAGATCCAAATTCAAGCCAAGTCAAAACCAGGGAGTCAACAAACTTACAGGTAAATACTGAGTCAGGACAGACAGAGGGAATAAACAGACATGGGGCAAGTCAGGATATATTAGGGTCAGCTACACACGCCGAAGGCAGAGCTATAGCTCATGCAGAGGAGCTAAATAGCAAACCTGGAGACCAGACTGAGGCTGAGAAAAGTTAACCCCTGCATTGACCAGACCGGAAACAGGGAAAGACAGGACTCAAAACCTGGTCTAGATCATGACAGTAACCTTCTCTCAAGGGGTGCCACCGGACCCCCAGGCTTTCCAGGATAACGTGTATGAAATGCCCGAACCAATCGATCAGCATGGACAGATTGCGCTGGGACCCAAGATCGATCCTCAGGACAGTAACCCCTCCAATGGACCAAATACTGAAGTGAACTACGGACCATGTGAGAATCCACAATCCGTTCCACTTCATACTCGGTCTGACCCTCCACAGAGACAGGAGGCAGAGGGGGATGGGGACCCAGCAGAGGATGGTAAAAATTACTTAAGAAGGGACTTATGGAACACATTGGGGATCCGAAGCGACAGAGGAAGGAATAAGCAAAAGGCAACTGGATTGACAACCTCAATGATCTCGTAAGGACCAATAAACCTGGGTTTTAGCTTAGCAGAAGGAACTTTTAGACGAATGTTCTTGGTAGACAATCACACTTTATCTCCCACCAGGAACATAGGTCCTACAGACCGTCGCTTATCAGCAAAATGTTTATGCTGCACTGAGCCTCCCCAATGTTCTTCTGGATCTCACTACACAACTCCGCCAATCGTTGAACTGCTGTATCAGCCCCTGGACATCCTAAATACAGCCTAGAAAATTTGCCAAATTGGTGGTAAAAACCATAGTTACAGAAGAACGGAGAAGTGCCAGTGGACTGATTAATCCAATTGTTAAGTGCAATCTCAGCCACGGGCAACGAGGAACACCAATCATCCTGCTGAGACATAGCAAGACACTGCAAAATCTTTTCAAGTGACCGATTAGACCTCTCCGTTTGTCCGTTGGTCTGGGGATGGTAGGAAGAGAAGGTTAAGCAAATACCCAATCTTTTACAAAATGCCCTCCAAAATTTGGACACAAACTGTACCCCTCTATCAGAAACCACACTCAAAGACACGCCATGCAGCCATACAACGTGCTGAACAACTTAGATAGTGTTTCTGCATTAGGCAAGCCTGTCGAAGGTACAAAATGCACCTGTTTACTAAAACTGACAACCACTACCCAGTTAAGAATGGGTCTCACATAGCGATACACCAGCGATCCCAACAACGATATGCACTTGTCAGGTTCGCTGGTGTATTGCTACATGATCGCTGCTGAGCTGCCAAACAGGCAGCTCAGGGCAGCGATCAGCTCAGCTACACTGCGGGTAACATCGCTTAGCTACCCGCAGTGTACCTTGGATACCAGCGCCCTGATGCAGGGAGCTGGTAACCAAGGTACACATCGGGTTTCCAGGCGCTGCGCGGTGCCTGGAAACCCGCTGTGTACCTTGGTTACCTGCTCCCTGCATCAGGGCACTGGTATTGAAGGTACACAGCGGGTTTCCAGGCACAGCCCCGCGCCTGGAAACCCGCTGTGTACCTTGGTTACCAGCGGATCGCTGGTCTCCCCGCCTGTCACACGCAGCGATGCGTGCCTGTCAGCGGGAGACCAATGATCAAAAAAATATCCAGGACATTCAGCGACGATCAGCGATACCCAGCAGGGGGCTGATCGTCACTGAATGTCACACACAGCGATATCGCTGGGGAGATCGCTGCTGCGTCACAAAACTAGTGACTCAGCAGTGATCTCGCTAGCGAGATCGCTGTGTGAGACGGGGGCTTTAACAGTTTTGACATTGGAAGGAGTGAGATCAGTGATAAAATCCATAGACAAATGAGTCCATGGTTTATCCGGAATTGGCAACGGCATTGGCACCAATTCCTCAGCCGGCCGGTTATGGGAGCTCTTAGCACGGGCACAGGTATCACAAACAGACACAAACCTAGTCATGGAGGACCACCAAAACAGCCTAGCAATGGCTTTCCGGGTGGCCGAGATCCCCGGGTGCCCACTGATAGCAGAATCGTGGAACTCCCGGAGAACCCTCAAAAGGAACTGAACCGGGACAAAGAGTTTATTATCAGGCAAAGACGGAGGAGCAAGAGACTGAGCTTCCCGAATATCACGCTCCAATTCAGAGGATAGCCCAGTAACAACCACCCCGTGCTGAAGAATGGAGGAAGGAGGTTCAAAACTGCGAGATAAGGCATCCACCTTGACAATCTTGGAACCAGGCCGAAAAGTGATAGAAAAATGAAAACGAGAAAAAAGCGACAACCTAGCTGTCTAGGAGTTAAACGCTTGGCAGATTCAATGTAAGACAAGTTCTTGTGGTCTGTAATCACCGTGATCCGATTAACTGCCCCCTCCAAAAAATGCCTACATTCTTCAAAAGCCAATTTTATGGCCAATTTTACGGTTACCAACATCATAGTTCCTCTCTGCAGAAGAAAACTTTCTGGAGAAAAAGGCACATGGCCTTAAATTGGTAAAAAGTAATGGGTCCCTAAGACAATACCGCCCCCACTCCCACCTTCGATGCTTCCACCTCTACAATGAACGGTTCTGATGGATTGGGCTGAACCAATACAGGAGCAGACATAAAACACTTCTTTAAAGTAGTAAATGATTCAACCGCCAAGGGTGACCAGACTTTGAGATCAGCCCCATTGCAAGTGAGATCGGTGATCGGTGACCACCTGAGAAAACCCTTGATACATTTTTGATAATAATTGGCAAAACCCAGAAAACGCTGCAGACCCTTGAGGTCTCTGGGTTGCACCCAATCAACAATGGCCTGTACCTTTCTGGGATCCTTTCAAAACCCATTAGCAGAAAGGATGATCCCCAGAAAGGAAAGCTCCTGGACACAAAACAAACATTTCTTGGGTTTAGCGAACAGAGAATTTCCCCTGTGAAGAACAGCACATAAATGACCAATGTGGGATTCCTTGTCAGGCAACAAAACAAGGATATCATCCAGGTATACAACCATAAAACGCACAATGAAATCAGAAAAAAAACATAATTCATGAAGTTCTGAAACACCGCGGGCGCGTTAATGAGACAGAATGGCATGACTAAACTTTCAAACAGACCCTTGGAGGTGAGAAATGCTGTTTTCCACTCATCCTCTTCCTGAATGCGGATAAGGTTATATGCTCCCCTGAGATCAAGTTTGGAAAATCACTTAGCCCCAGACAATTGGTTATAGAGATCAGGAATGAGTGGGAGAGGGTAGGTATTTCTCACCGTAATTTTATTTAGTTCTCGGAAATCGAGGCACGGGCATAAACCACCATCTTTTTTCTTGACAAAAAAGAATGCAGCACAGGTGAGACCGAGGGACGGATGTGACCTTTGCGTAGACTATCAGAGATATAGTTTTTCATAGCGGTACGCTCTGGGCCAGAAAGATTGTACAAACGGGCTTTGGGCAATTTAGAACCCAGAATAAGATTAATGGTACAATCATAAAGACGATGTGGTGGCAAGACCTCAGCTTATTTTTCGGAGAACACGTCCCCAAAGTCCTTCAGGTGCTCCGGAATACACTCCGGACTAAAGGCAGAGATAAAAACAGCAGAAAAACAACCATTGGAACAATTAGGACTCCATTTAACAATATTACGAGATCCCCAGTCTATAACAGGATTATGCCACTGTAACCAGGGGAACCCCAACACCAGTCCCACAGGAAGATTGTTTATAACATAACATGAAATTTGTTCCTGGTGCAAGGAACCCACCTTGAGGAGGAACCCCTCAGAGACAAACTTAATAACATTTTGAGCCAATGGTGTCTTATCAATGGCAATGATATGGATGGGAGTCTCTAGCCAAACTGTCCCTAACTTTAACTTGGACACCAAACTAGAGTCAATGAAGTTCATGAAAGATCCACAGTCCATAAAAGCTGGAGTGAATGCAAAACCACCTCCATAACACAGTTCCACCTCTAACAAAACTTTTTCAAATGATGAAAATGGTACCTGAGAGTCTGGGTGACCTCCTCGACAATCACCCAGACTCGGCAGTTTGTTACTCAATGGACAAGAGGGGCAGTCCTTCTTCCAAAGTCCCGGATCTCCACAATAAAAACATAATTTCCCATCACGTCATTGCTCTCTCTTTCTCCTTGAAGTTGGTGGCACCATCCTCCATAGTCTCCGTGAATGGCATCACCTAAGACTTGGCAGGCAATACAGGAATCTCACGCTGGATAATTCCTCTCTCCCGTAACCTCCGGTCCATACGAATGGCCTGGGTCATAGCCCCCTCCAGGGAACTGGGTGGCGGATGGAGGGCCAGCGCGTCCTTGAGATGATCAGAAAGTACTCTCCTGAACTGGCATCTCAAAGCAGAGTCATCCCAAGACACCTCTAGACCACTGTCTAAACTCAGAATACCGTTCAGCAGTGAGTTTACTCTGGGAGAGACCCATGATCATGTCCTCTGCTACCCTGACCTGGTCTGGTTCCTCATAAATCAGTCCTAAAGCCTCAAAGATCCTGTCCATAGATGTACGTTCAGGGACAGAAGCAGGTAAAGAAAAAGCCCAGGTTAGAGGCCCCTCCTGGAGTAATGAAATAATTATCCCCACCCGTCGCCTCTCATCTCCAGAAGATATGGGTCTAAGGGAAAAAATAGCTTACAACTTTTTCTGAATGCAAGAAACCTCTCCTTCTCTCCAGAGAAACTATCAGGGAGCCTGACTGTAGGTTCAGGAGAGGGTAAGGACACATCAGTGGGGTTGGATTGCCTAACAGCTGATTTAGTCATGGAACCCTGAAAAAAATTAACAGTCTGATTAAGCTCCCACTGGAGTTGGTTGTGAGAGGAAGCAAGAGCCCTATGTTCCACTGACAAATCCAGCATCATTTGGGTCAGATTGGACACCTGATCCACCAAGTTACAAAGCGGATCCATGATCGGAGAAAATCAAAGCAAAATCCCCTTTAAATGTATAGGTCAACTATATTGTCATGCTACTGAGGTGCAGCATAGCACAACATCCACCAGGTGAGGAAAGAAAGGTTGCACACACAGCATAGCAACACTGAGCAGCCGCACAAGTGCGAACAGGTGGCGAAAGAGTGGTCAGACAAGCAGAGTCAGAAACAAGAGCAGAAGTACCAGAGGTTACAGCAGTACACATGGTCAGAAACAAGCCAGGGGGTCAGCAACGTAGTCAGGACAGACAGAAGGAATTAACAGACACGGGGCAAGTCAGGATATACCAGAGTCAGATACACACGTCGAAGGCAGAACTATAGCTGACAGCGGCTGCAGTATGCAGCGGAACTAAATAGCAAACCTGAGACCAGACTGAGGCTGAGAAAAGTTAACCCCTGAAATGACCAGACCGGGATAGACAGGACTCAAAACCCAGTCTGGATCATGACAGTTTTGTTTTCCTTGCTCTATGAACGAACTGACACGCACTCCGCGCCAAATCTGCTACCATGTGGGTAGGCTCCTGACCGATATTGGTTTTAATATGAAACGAGGAGCTGGCGATAGCACAATGCTCTGGGGAATTTGGGAGACTATGGCAGTGACGGAACAGAGGTTTATGTGTGTATTACCTGCCCTGGGACTGGGGATAAACATACCGCCAGGGCCGGCTCCAGGTTTTTATGGCCCCGAGCGAAAGAGCCTCAGTGGGCCCCTTTAATACAGACCACGATTCATGATGCACAGATACGGCAGAGAAATATAGGTACAGTACAATGTCAAACACTTCACTTCTTCCATTACATGAGTGATATCTATTGTAAATTCTACAATAGCTCAAAAACCGCCAAATCCTCACAGCGCACAGAACAGACTGGACAGTACAGTCCTCCATACAATATTATGGGCACCACAGTCTCCCCCTCATCACCCTATAATACCCCATGCAGGATGTCACCCCCCATATAATGCTCCATACAGAATACTGGACCCAATATAATGCTCCATACAGGATACTGGTCCCCATATAATGCTCCATACAGGATACTGGTCCCCATATAATGCTCCATACAGGATACTGGTCCCCATATAATGCTCCATACAAAATATGGAGCTCTCCTCTGCGCTGTACTGCGTTCTGCACTGTTACAGCTCAGGAAAGGGCGCTGTGGAAAGACTCCCCATTATCATCATGATTGCCTCCCCATCATCATCAATGCCTGCCCATCATCATCATCTTCTCCCCATCATCAATGCCTGCCCATTATCATCAATGCCTGCCCATTATCATCATCTTCTCCCCATCATCATCAATGCCTCCCCATTATCAGCAATGCCTGCCCATCATCATCTCCTCTCCTCCCCATCATCATCAATGTCTGCCCATCATCATCTTCTCCCCATCATCAATGCCTGCCCATCATCATCTTCTCCCCATCATCAATGCCTCCCCATTATCAGCAATGCCTGCCCATCATCACACACAGACAGCACACAAGCACTCTCTCACATACATACATACACACACACACATACATACACACACAAAGCACCGCACTACATACACACACAGAGACACACACACAGACACGTCTTACCTGTTCAGCGTCCCCGCGCTCTGTGCCACAGCCGGCCGCTGAATGATGACGTCATTCAGCGGCCGGCTGTGAGAGGAAGCGCCGGCGCCCCCTGGAGCCCGAAGCTGTGGCAGCGGAGGCACGGGAGAGGTAAGTATTGTTGCCAGCTGCTGCCGGGGCCCTGAGAAAGCGGGGGGGCCAGGTGGCGGCGCTGACACCGCTCTCCGCGCGGGGGTGCCAGACTGCGAGTGGGCCCCCCCGCCTGCTCAGGGCCCCGGCACTGGCCCGGGCGTGCCGGGTGCTGACGCCGGCCCTGCATACCGCCCTCACTGCAGAGTGCCCAATAGCCAGTACACGGCAAGGCAGCCTTTCTGGAGACTACTTATCCTAGGTGTAGTTAACTGACTGACCTGAGGGTAAGCGGTACGCCAGAGAGCTGCAAGTTCCTAAACCGGAACTGAAAGTGGAAACAAAAGTTGTGTGTGGTTGTATAACCCACGACCATGAATAATAAATTAGTGACAATTGATGGGATATAATAAATTACCTGACATTTAGAGGCAACACCTCCTTGTAATTCCTGACATAGATGCACAAGCGGTCTGATTACATATTGCGTCATTACATTGTCAGCTCTATATAATCTGTATTTTAGCTAAATGGGGAAATCTATGGCCAAAAAAAATTGAGAAAACACATAACAAAAAAACGTCAAGCCTAAAATTGTCCGATCCGTTGAATGAGGAGATATTTAGTAGTGGCAACTCCTCACTGGGGCAGTTACCTGTAGGAATGTCCTCTTTTCACCACTCATCATCCCGCACATCACTTTCTTCTTTCTTCATTATGGCATCAACTTTGATATTCTTCAGATATCTGCCTGGATGTCAAAGCTGTGAAAGTAATAATGTAAAAGTCAAGACAGAAGGAAAACTCACATGGAATGTTCTAGATGGAGGCTTTTACTATTATTATTCATTTTTATAGCGCCATTTATTCCATGGCGCTTTACATGTGAGAGAGGGCGAGTATAGACAAGTACAATAAATATTAGCAATACAGGACACACATAAGTACAGAAGGAGAGAGGACCCTGCCCGCGAAGGCTCACAATCTATAGGGGATGGGTGAGGATACACTAAGAGAGGGTAGAACTGGTTGTGCGGAGGTTCAGTAGACTGAAGGTACTGCCACACTAAACAATCCCGCTAGCGATCACGATAACGACGCATACTAATGCGATCGCTAGCGGGATTGTTTCTATATCGCTAAAGTGCGGCCACATTTAGCGATATAGTTAACGACGCTATCGACGTTAGCGATCTTCTTAACGACTTTAGCGGTACAAAAGTACCGCTAAATCGCTAAGAAAAGGTGCCACACTAGCGATATATACTTACCCAGCGGGAGCGCCGACGAGAAAATAGGGTCCGGAACGATTCCAGCGACGAGCGAGATCACAGCAGGAAGCTCGTCGCTGGCAGATGCCGCACTGAACAACATCGCTAACGGGATCGCTAAATAGTGACGTTTTTTAGCGATCCCGTTAGCGATATTGTTCAGTGTGGCATACCCTTGAGGATCACTGCTGGTTGTAGGCTTGTCGGAAGAGGTAGGTCTTCAGGTTCTTTTTGAAGGTTTCCATGGTAGGCGCGAGTCTGATGTGTTGGGGTAGAGAGTTCCAGAGTATGTGGGAGGCACGGGAGAAGACTTGTATGCGGTTGTGGGAAGAAGAGATAAGGGGAGAGTAGAGAAGATCTTGAGAGGATCGAAGGTTGCGCGAGGGTAAGTAACGGGAGACCATGTCACAGATGTATGGAGGAGACAGGTTGTGGATGGCTTTGTATGTCATAGTTAGGGTTTTGAACTGGTGCCTCTGGACTATAGGAAGCCAATGAAGGGCTTGGCATAGGGAGAGGCTGGGGAATAACGGGGAGACAGGTGGATTAGTCGGGCAGCAGAATGTAGGATGGATTGGAGTGGTGCCAGGGTGCTGGAGGGGAGGCCAGAGAGTAGGAGGTTGCAGTAGTCTAGGTGGGAGATGATAAGGGCATGCACTAGTGTTTTTGTGGTATGGTGGTCAAGGAATGCATGGATCCGGGAAATATTTTTGAGTTTGAGACAGCAGGAGGAGGCTAGGGTATGGATATGTGGCTTGAAAGACAGGGCAGAGTCGAGGATCACCCCGAGGCACCGAGCATGGGGGACCGGGGAAAGTGAGCAGCCGTTGACATTGAGGGATAGGTCTGCTGGAGGCGCAGAGTGAGATGGGGGGAAGATGATGAATTCTGTTTTGTCCATGTTCAGTTTTAGAAAGCGAGCAGAAAAGAAATCTGAAATAGCGAACAGACAGTGTGGGATTTTTGTCAGTAAGGAGGTGAGGTCAGGTCCAGATAGGTAGATCTGCGTGTCATAGGCATAGAGATGATACTGCAAACTGTGGGATTCTATGAGCTGTCCCAGGCCAAAGGTGTAGATGGAGAAGAGTAGGGGTCCTAGAACTGAGCCTTGAGGAACACCAACAGAGAGGGGGCGATGTGAGGAGGTGGTGTGGGAGAGGTAGACACTGAATGTTCGATCTGTTAGATATCATGAGATCCAGTATAGGGCCAAGCCTGTGATGCCCAGATATGAGAGAATCTGGAGAAGGAGGGAGTGGTCCACAGTGTCGAAGGCAGAAGACAGGTCCAGGAGACGGAGGATAGAGTAGTGTCGCTTGCTCTTGGCGGTTAGTAGGTCGTTGGTGACTTTAGTTAGGGCAGTTTCAGTTGAGTGAAGCAGTCGGAAGCCTGATTGCAAGTGGTCAAAGAGGGAGCAAGAGGACAGGTGGGAGTACAGTTCAAGATGGACATGCTGTTCCAGTAGTTTTGAGGCATAAGGGAGAAGAGATATCGAGCGATAGCTAGACGCAGAGGATGGGTCAAAGGAGGACTTTTTGAGGATGGGTGTGATTGAGGCATGTTTGAAGGATGGGGGGAACACATCATTTGTAAGTGAGAGGTTGAAGAGGTGTGTTACAGTAGGGATGAAGACTGTGGCGAGGTTAGGGATGAGGTGGGACGGGAGCGGGTCAAGTGTGCAAGTGGTGATGTGTGATCTTGAAAGGAGGGTGGAGAGCTGATCTTCAGTCATGGTGGAGAAGTTGATTTTGGGGAACAGGGCTGAGCAGCTAAGAGGGGCATTGGGGGCTATGGGTCAAAGCTTTCCCTGATCGTATCAATCTTCTGCTTGAAAAAGGAGGCAAAATCTTCAGCAGTAATGAAATGAGAGGGGGGAGGTGCTGGGGGATGGAGTAGAGAATTGAAAGTGTTGAAGAGCTGTTTAGGGTTGTGAGACAGGGAGGATATGAGAGATGAGAAGTAAGTTTGCTTTGCGGCAGTGAGCGTGGACTTGAAGCTGGTAAGGGACTGCTTGTATGCGGTTAAGTGCTCAGCAGAGCGGGATTTCTTCCATCTCTGCTCAGCAACCCTGGAAGCCCGTCTCAGTTCTTTGATGAGGCTGGTCAGCCAGGGCTGTCTGTTGATTGTGCGAGTTTTGCTATGTGCGAGGGTGGCGGCCGAATCAAGTGCTGCTGTTATTGTGGTGTTATAAAAGGTGGCAGCAGCATCTGTGTCATGAAGTGAGGCTATGTCTGTAAGAGGGAGGAGGGACTCAGAGAGCGATTGTAAGTTGAGGTGCTTGAGATTTCTGCAAGGATGAGTGAATTTGTGGAGCGGGGGTTGCGAGCTAGGAGAGGAGAGGGAAGAAAATGTCAGTAGCTTGTGGTCAGACAGGGGCAGGGGTGAGTTAGTGAGATTAGTAAGGAAGCAAATGCGGGTGAAGATAAGGTCCAGTGTGTGACCATCTTTGTGAGTGGCCGCAGAGGACCATTGAGTGAGGCCAAAGGAGGCAGTGAGCGATAAAAGTTTGCAGGCAGCAGAGGTGGAAGTGTCAATGGGGATGTTAATGTCACCCATGATGATAGTGGGGATGTCAGCAGAGAGGAAATGAAGCAGCCAGGTGGTGAAGTGACCTAGAAAGGTGGTGATGGCTAGTTCTGGGGGGCGGTAGATGACAGCTAGCTGGAGGTTGGAAGGGGAGTAGATGCAGACGGAGTGCACCTCAAACGAGGGAAGAGTAGCGGAGGGTGGGAGAGGAAGTGGGGTAAAGGAGCAGAAATCGGAGAGGAGCAAGCCAACTCCTCCACGTTTGTTGCTGGGTCGGGGGGTGTGAGAGAGATGGAATCCGCCATAAGAGAGTGCAGCTGGAGAGGCTGAGTCAGAGGGGGTGAGCCAGGTTTCAGTGATAGCAAGGAAGGAGAGTTTGTTGGTGATGAAGAGGTCGTGGATAAATGACAGTTTATTGCAGACTGAGCGTGCGTTCCATAGTGCTCCAGGTAGGGGGACCGGAGGAGTGGGGGCTGGGTGAATGGGTATGAGGTTATCATGGTTGCAGAAACGTATAGAGGATCGTGGCAGGGTGTTAGAAATGAGTGTGGGGATGTGTTGAGGAGGACCAGGATTTGGGGACACGTCGCCAGCAATGAGGCGTAACAGACAGAGTGTTAGAAGGTGGGAGCAGGAATAAGCCATGGTGTGGCCATGTGTGTCTGGACAGAGAGGCTTGTATGTGGAGGAACAGTTCTGAGGAAAAGGTGAGGTGGCTGGGGAGGATGGAGGGAGAAATGAATAGTTCCTTACTAGGTGGGGGGATTAATGGAGATCGGGCAAAATAGAGAAGTATGGGGGTGAAAGTGAGAAAAGTCGAAACATTGTTGTGGGGTTATAGTTCGTTACTTTACAGTCAAATTCCAGTCCAATTCTAGTCTAATTCAGAGTGTTGTAATTAGAAATCTGTAATTTGAAATATGGGTTTGAAATATGGGGAGCAGACATGGGTCTGGAGCAGACCCATGCCACTGAATTTATGTGCAGCTAAAGACAATCAGGTGTTTTGGAAAGTGGGCTGTGACTGTCCTGGTCAGATGTTCAACCATTTTTCTACCACTTTATCGCTTTCTCCACACCTTCTCCTTTGTTACACCATTTCCCCATCTCATGACAGCACATGCGCACTGCACCTCTCAGGGCTTACATCCCCAGGGCTCTCTGCGCAGCCGCAGTGTCATTTTCATTACTGACATAGGTACTTCCGGTCCGGACGACGCACATCCGGTCCGGCGATACTCGCCGGCTTTTATTTCCGGCGTGCTCACTCCCACAGCACACCACTACCCAGCAAGACGCGGGAGCGTTGCTGTCTCACTTCAACAGGTAATTCAGCCTTGTGCAGTACCTTTATAACAAATCCTTTTGCCGGCTTGTTTAACCTCTTACTGGCATCATGGCTCAGTCCTGGGGGCCTTTCATCACTTTTGTTAATACAGTGTTTATTTCATTTTATTATGCCCACTGCTTATACCTATTATTTTCCTGAACAGACTATAAATCTTTCAACTTGATAGCCCTTTACAGCCATCTATACAACAACCATTCAGGTATCTATGTTATACACAGTATACTTCATTAATATCCATTTTCTCTTTCATCTTGATAATGTATTCCTAATCCTCTTTTTCTCCTACATTTTTACATCCCAGACCTTCCCTCGGGGAGATACCTCTTCCTATGTTGGGCTCTAAACTATTCAATTGCAACAGGTATTTATTACCATACAGACCTCTCACCAGTGTTGAACTTCTACAGCATTTCACCTAAACTAATTTTTCATTAATTTCCTTTTATCTAGCAATACATTAATTGCCTTTATAGACTTCTTCTGAAGCAATTCTCAGGTATAATTGTCCTCTATTTGTTTAAATTTTCTTTGATTTTTCTAGCTATACTCATACCTCGGGTTGACTCCCATCACCGCTTTACTGTTCACCTTCTTCACTTTCGACATACGATTGGTGCTTGCCAGTCTTCATGGTGTTTGCACTTTTCTTATTATAGAATTGGTAAAATGTTTTCTTGTTTCATGATATATTTTTTGATGTTGATTCATTATTTTGTTTTGTTTATCTCAACCATATTTTGTTATTTTCTTTCTGCATAGCGGCGTTTGAAAAAGACTCGGGAGAGTCGAAACGTTACGTTCATGTCGCCTTGATTATTATGCTTCTCACTTTGGTTGGTTGTAATAATAAAGTGTGTTCTATTTTGCATGGAATTCCTTCCTGAGAGTGCAGTGCTATTTTTATTATTAGTTTGGGATTTATTCCATGACACTAGCACCTCGCCATTTATAGATTCGAGTGCACAACAATTTTCTTCTACTGGTCAGATGCTCAGTTAAGCAAAGGTTATAAAAGGGGGGAGGGGTTACACAGACCACTCCGATGTGTGGTAAAGATAAGAAGAATGGAGTACAATTATGTATACTGGAAGATGGTGAGCAAAGCAACAAAACAATGCAATTCACATGGGGCATTCAGGAACATGGGAAAGAGGTGGAAACACAACGGTGCATACCAGACAGAGTTAATGCAGTTCACAAAATACAATCAGGGGTTGAGGAAAGCTGGGGAAATTCGGTGCATACCAGACAGAGTTAATGCAGTTCACAAAATACAATCAGGGTTTGAGGAAAGCTGGGGAAATTCGGTGCATACCAGACAGAGTTAATGCAGTTCGCAAAATACAGTCGGGGTTGAGGAAAGCTGGGGAAATTCGGTGCATACCAGACAGAGTTAATGCAGTTCACAAAATACAATCAGGGTTTGAGGAAAGCTGGGGAAATTCGGTGCATACCAGACAGAGTTAATGCAGTTCGCAAAATACAGTCGGGTTGAGGAAAGCTGGGGAAATTCGGTGCATACCAGACAGACTATAAGCTCCTGGGGCAGCTGAACCGCCAAAAGATGCTGACATCTCCGCCTTCTATATCACTAGGGCTGCCCTCAGTCAGTACGGCGGCGTGTAGTGATAGAAGCCGGCGTCACTGTAAGTAACTGCAAAAGTGACTTTAAACCCTTAATGACCGGGTCAAATTTTTAAATTCTGACCAATGTCACTTTATGGGGTAATAACTCTGGAATGCTTCAACAAATCCCATTGATTTTGAGATTTGCTTTTTCGTGGCACATTATAATTTATAATAACGATAAATTTAGGTTTATACGTTTTGTGTTTATTTATAAAAAATATCAGAAATTTGACAAAAATTTTAAAAAAATTGCAATTTTCAAACTCTGAATGATTATCCCTTCAATTCAGATAGTCATACCGCAGAAAAACATTAATAACATTTCCCTCATATCTGCTTTACATCAGCACGCACCATTTATAAAATGTTATTTTATTTTGTGAGCCTTTTAGGAGGTTTAAACATGTAACAGTAATTTTTTATTTTTTCACAGAAATTTACAAAATTAATTTTTTGAGGGGCCTATCCAGATTTGACTTTGGGGGTCCCATATATTGGAAAACCCCAAAAGTGATACCATTTTGAAAACACCACCCCCACCCCGACATATTGACAACTGCTGTCAGGTAGTTTATTAACCCTTCAGGTGTTTTTAAGGAATTAATGCAAAACGGCATGACAGGAATGAAAAAGCGTATTTTTACCACCTAAATGTCGCTAACTTCTGAACAGGCCGCTATAGCCGGGGACTCTAAGACCGCTATAGCCTCTAAGGCCGCTATTTGGCCGTGAATTGCCAAGGAAAACATCAGGACCACACAATCATGATCTCAGGGTGTCGATGAGATTAAAGCGGAAGCCCCCACAATCTGTTAACCTTTTATATGATGTAGTCACTATTGACAGCAGCATCTAAGGGGTTAAACATATATGGACAGTGCCAACACTAATCGTCGCTGATACAGCAAGTTGTCAGCTATAGTGTACAGCAGACAGCTGCTGGATTGTCACCTGTATGGTGATGTTAGTCTCTTATATCTCAGGTCAGTGAAAAGACGTATTAAGGGGTTAAATGCAGTAGCATTTTTATTTTTGCAATATATAAGCAATGTTTCTTCTGGAGATGTTGTACTATCCGTCCATGAAACCTGTGCCAATCAGCCCATGGATGGGATAGTACGTCATAGGCGATCAGCTGCGCTCCCAGGCGGAGCGCAGCTAATCGCCGCCGGGTGTCAGCTGATTATCACAGCTGACACCCGGCACTATGTGTCAGGAGCGGTCACGGACCGCTCCCGGCACATTAACCCCTGGCACACCGCGATCAAACATGATCGCAGTGTACCGGGGGCACAGGGGAGCATCGCGCAGGGAGGGGGCTCCCTGCGCGCTCCCCTGAGACCCTCAGAACAGCGCGATGTGATCATGCTGTTCTGAGGCCTTCCTCCCTCCAAGGACCCGGATCCAATATGAGAGCAGGCACTGAGAAGCCTGCATCAGTGCCAGAGCGATCACTGGTGTGACAGAGTGCTGTGCACACTGTCACACCAGCAATCTGACATTTTACAGTGATGTCCCACCCTGGGGCAAAGTAAAAAAGTGAAAAAAATAAAAATAAACATGTTTTAAAAAAAATTCCAAAATAAAGAAAAAAAATATTCCCCAATAAATTCATTTCTTCCTGTAAATAAAAAAAACAAAACAATAAAAGTACACTTATTTTGTATTGCCGCGTCCGTAACGACCCCCCTATAAAACTGTCCCTCTAGTTAACCCCTTTAGTGAACATCATCATATAGTAATATGTAGCCCCCAGAATATAATGTCCCCTGAGAGAATAATGCAGCCCCCCATAGATTATACTGTAGCCCCCTCAAAGTATAATGCAGACCCTCTCCACCCCATCATTGTCCTCATCACCACCTCCATCATTGCCTTCTCCCCCACCACCCATCACTGCCCATTCCACCACCTCAATCATTGCCTCCTCCTCCACCACCATCATTGTCCATTTCATCACCTCCATCATCACTCATTTCATCAAATCCATCATTGCCTCCCCACCACCATTGCCCATCACCTCCATCAGTCTCCCCAACATCATTGCCCATCACCTCCATCATTGCCTCCCCCACCATCTTTGCCCATCACCTTCATCATTGCCTCCCCACCATCATTGCCCATCACCTTCATCATTGCCTCCCCCACCATCATTGCCCATCACCTTCATCATTGCCTCCCCCACCATCATTGCCCATCACCTTCATCATTGCCTCCCCCACCATCATTGCCCATCACATTCATCATTGCCTCCACCATCATTGCCATCACTTCATCATTGCCTCCACCATCATTGCCATCACCTTCATCATTGCCTCCCCCACTTCATCATTGCCCATCACCTCCATCATTGCCTCCCCCACTGCCATCATTGCCCATCACCTTCATCATTGCCTTCCCCACCGTCATCACTGCCCATCACCTTCATCATTGCCTCCCCCACCTGCCATCATTGCGCATCACCTCCATCATTGCCTCCCCCACCATAATTGCCCACCACCTCCATCGTTGCCTCCCCACCATCATTGCCCATCACCTCCATCATTGCCTCCCCACCATCGTTAACCATCACCTCCATCATTGCCTCCCCCACCATCATTGCCCATCACCTCCATTGTTGCCTCCCCACCATCATTGCCCATCACCTCCATCATTGCTGCCCCCATCATGCCTCCTCATCATTGCCCCCAATCATGCCATCACTTCATCATTGCCCATCAACTTCATCATTGCCTCCCCCCACTGTCATCATTGCCCATCACCTCCATCATTGCCTCCCCCCACTGTCATCATTGCCCATCACCTCCATCATTGCCTCCCCCCACCGCCATCACTGCCCATCACCTTAATTATTGCCTCCCCACCATCATTGCCCATCACCTTCATCATTGCCTCCCTCAGTATCATTGCCCACCACCTTCATAATTACCTCCCCCACCATCATTGCCCATCACCTTCATCATTGCCTCCCCCAGCATCATTGCCCACCACCTTCATCATTGCCGTCCCCCACCATCATTGCCCATCACCTCCATCACTGCCTCCCCACCATCATTGCCCATCACCTTCATCATTGCCTCCCCAACCATCATTGCCCATCACCTCCCCACCATCATTGCCCATCACCTCCATCATTGCCTTCTCCACCATCATTGCCCATCACTTTCATCATTGCCTCGCCACCATCATTGCCCATCACCTCCCCCACCATCATTGCCCATCACCTTCATCATTGTCTCCCCCACCATCACTGACCATCATCCCCATCATTTCCTCCCCCCCACCAACCCTCTCTCTCTCACACACACACACACACACAAAGCACCATCACTCTCACACTCACACACACGGCAGGCACACAGACACACAGCACAGCTCACCTCCCAGCAGCAGCAGCACATCCTGTCAGCCTCTTCCTCGCCAGCTGCTTTCTGTCTGAGACCTGGTGCTGGATGACGACGTCATCCAGCTGGGCTGTATCAGACAGGAAGAGCCTGCAGGAAGCCAGGATGTGCTACGCTGTGAGTCTGTGTCTCTGTATGTGTGCGGTGCGTGGGCCAGTATGCCAGCAGGTGTCAGTGCCTGGGCCCTCCGGAGAATCCTCCGGTTCTCCGGTGGGCCAGTCCGAGCCTGGATCTGATAAATTGGAAACATCATTTAAATGCTCAAGAATACGATTTTATAAAGACCTTGTAGCGCACCCTACATACAGTACAGAACATAAGTTTGGACACACCTTCTCATTCAAAGATTTTTCTGTATTTTCATGACTATGAAAATTGTAGAATCACACTGAAGGCATCAAAACTATGAATTAACACATGTGGAATTAGACAATACACTTTACAAAAAAGTGTGAAACAACTGAAAATATGTCTTATATTCTAGGTTCTTCAAAGTAGCCACCTTTTGCTTTGATGACTGCTTTGCACGCAGAAAAGGTGAACGGATGGACTCTACATGCCTGGTTCCCAACGTGAAGCATGGAGGAGGTGGTGTGATGGGGTGGGGGTGCTTTGCTGGTGACACTGTTGGGGATTTATTCAAAATTGAAGGCATACTGAACCAGCATGGCTACCACAGCATCTTGCAGCAGCATGCTAATCCATCCGGTTTGCATTTAGTTGGACCATCATTTATTTTTCAACAGGACAATGACCCCAAACACACCTCCAGGCTGTGTAAGGGCTATTTGACCAAGAAGGAGAGTGTTGGGGTGCTACGCCAGATGACCTGGCCTCCACAGTCACCAGACCTGAACCCAATCGAGATGGTTTGGGGTGAGCTGGACCGCTCACTGCTTCAATTTTGAATAAATCCCCTACAGTGTCACCAGCAAAGCACCCCCACACCATCACACCACCTCCTCCATGCTTCACGGTGGGAACCAGGCATGTAGAGTCCAGCCGTTCACCTTTTCTGCATGCAAAGCATTAATCAAAGCACAAGGTGGCTACTTTGAAGAACCTAGAATATAAGACATATTTTCAGTTGTTTCACACTTTTTTGTAAAGTGTAATGTATAATTCCACATGTGTTAATTCATAGTTTTGATGCCTTCAGTGTGATTCTACAATTTTCATAGTCATGAAAATACAGAAAAATCTTTGAATGAGAAGGTGTGTCCAAACTTTTGGTCTGTACTGTATAATAGATCACATTTCGAGCACCTGATAATGTAGACTACATGATCGGAGTTACAAGTCATTAGATCTTGAATATCGAATGATTGAGAGCCATTAGAGTTTGAAAATGACTTGCACATATTTGCATGGATTATGTCCACATCTAAAAAGCCCTCTATTATGTAGCCATGCTTTTCGAGGAGGATTAAAGGGAAGGTGCCGCGCTTTTGATTTTTGTATTAATAATTATTGATTATAAATTATTTTTAATAGAAAATAAAATCCACTAATTTAACAGTTTTTTATTTATTTTTATTTCAGCTACTGGGGCTGCCATTTGCTGGTGTGTATGGGTATGTTATCACATGGCGATTTTACTGTGTTTTTTTATGTGCGTTTTGTATGCAAATTTTCAGCTGCATTTTACAGCACCAGCAAAATCTGTGAGATTTCAGAAATCTCCTATACAGTTTGTTTCTTTCTCCTTAGTGTTTTGTGCTTTGCTTGTTCTTGCAGAATAGTGCATGTCACTCCTCTCAGCGTTTTTCACCCATTGAAGGGATTGGGTGGTGAAAAAACACAGGTATCGGGTTTCGCTGTGTTTTTTTGTGCCTAAACCTTATGAAGCAGAATATGATTTTTGTTTTGGCACTAAGCTTTATCAGCGTGCACAAGAGACAAATGTAGCATGACAAACACGCAGCAAAAAAAAGCAAGAATTGTTAATCAAAATCTGCTTTTTTCTGGAGCTTCTTTACTGCCAATGAAGCTGATTTTAAGGTGGAAAGAAAAGCACAAAAATGCCGCGTGTGAACATAGCCTTAAGTGTCTGAGACGACACTTACACACCTCCTATAAGACAGCCCCTGGACTGTCCAGGTCACAGCTGTGGGAGGAGATCAGCGCCATTTTGTTTGTGTGCTGTGATGGTAGAGACTAGAATGAAGTTGCTCCCGTGAGGGGATGATGTCACAGGAAGGGACGGGGCCTCCTCCATCCAGGGTAGATCTGATAACAGGAAGGAACATGGTGCTGTGGCTGCCTGTAATCAGGAGGCTTCTGTGTGCAGGAATTTCTGAGAGGACTGAGGGGCTGCACAATGGAGATGTGTGGAGAGGAGATTGGGGACATAGGGCTAAGCGTGAGGAGTCTGACGATGCATTTTGGGGGCAAAAAACATGGATAATATATGGGACTGCATGTTGGAGGGTTCACAGGGAAATAGGTGCTGCTACTTGTATGAGGCTGCTTATTGGGGGAATGATGATGATGAGGGGCTGTGGGGAAAAGTGGGTGATGATGAGGGGACAATTACAGGTCCAAGACCTCTATGGGGACCAATAAATACAATGAAAATTTTAAAAAAAAGTCCACATCACCTCCTTTTTCCCCAATAAAAAGTACAAAAATACAGAAATGTGGTGTCACTACATTCATAAAAGTCCGATCTATCAAAATATAAAATGAATTAACCAGATCAGTAAATGGAGTAACAAAGAAAAAAAATAAAATCCCCAGAATTGTGTTTCTTTGAACACTGCAAAAAATGTAATAAGTGATAATCAAAACATTGTATGTACTCTAAACTGGTATATATAAAAAGATTGGATTAGGGCACAAAAAGCTAACCATCAAAATGTGAAAAATAAAAAAAAGTTGAGAGGGTATTAATGAATACAAGAGGAAGATAATAAATGACATACAGTAAAAAGCTGCATACAAATTTCTTAAAATAAAAGGAAATAAGCCAGAAACCGATCACTTACTTTTTGTGTTTAGGATCCAGTGGAGGCAGAAACTGCGACAAGTCTTCAATTCGACTGACTCCAAGAAATGACCAACATTTGAAAGTCTCACACATTTTTAAGACCTGGTCTGTTGTTCCCATCCCCCATCCTGTGATGTCACCTCCAGGCAGGGTCAGGATATTTGCATTCTATGGCTCTTTATGTAGATGTATCCCACCACCCGTGGGTTGTAATGTGTAAGGTCAAAGAAAAGCAATTCCCAGACCCAATGTGAATTACAACCAGTCCACACAGGAATCCTCCACAATAAACCCTGTTCCTATAATTAGATGGCCTTTTCCATGAAACTTCATGGCATATTAAATGTTCACAGACCAGTGTGAAAGGAGAGCTGAGGTCTAGTTTATTCCACTTACAATAAGAGCTGTTACACATTAACTCTTTGGTGTCCATTCCATTAACATATCCAAAGCCTCTGGAATATCCCCAGAGTGGTCCCACATGTATAAATACTATTATCAGGTCTGTGCTGGGACCCCCTGGGGGTCTATGGCTTTGTGCTGCAGGAGGCCTACAGTCAGTGTTTTCTCCCCACTTACAATAGGGACTGTTACACAATAAAGGTACTGCCACACTAAACAATCCCGCTAGCGATCACGATAACGACGCATACTAATGCGATCGCTAGCGGGATTGTTTCTATATCGCTAAATGCGGCCACATTTAGCGATATAGTTAATGACGCTATCGCCGTTAGCGATCTTCTTAACGACTTTAGCGGTACAAAAGTACCGCTAAATCGCTAAGAAAAGGTGCCACACAGCGATTAGATACTTACCCAGCGGGAGCGCGAGCGATGAAATAGGGTCCGGAACGATTCCAGCGACGAGCGAGATCACAGCAGGAAGCTCGTCGCTGGAAGCTGCCGCACTGAACAACATCGCTAACGGGATCGCTAAATAGTGACGTTTTTTAGCGATCCCGTTAGCGATATTGTTTAGTGTGGCATACCCTTAACTCTTTGGTTTTCTATCTATTAACATGTCAAAAACCCATGGAATATTCCCAAGACCACATGTATAAGTACTATTGTCAGGTCTGTGCTGGAACACCCTGGGGGCTTGGTACTGCAGGAGGCCTACAACCAGTGTCTTCCCCCCATTTACTGGAAGAAGGTGTGAATGGTTTAACTGTTAGTTCAGTGTAGGACTTCTGCGCCCAGCTACTGACATCTTTCCCCCATGTCAATCACTAAGGAATAAATCAGACAATGTTTTTATGGAGTCATCTGGCACATTACATTTTCCATCACCCGTTTCCTCTTTTGAGTTCATTCAGACATAGTAGATTGTGTCCGAGTGTCCGCCTCCACTAGACTTATACGCTTGACAATGGTACACATCAGAGCATGCGTTGACTCTGTCGGCACCATTATAGTCTGTGGCCTCGTTGGCGCTACATCTGCATCCTGTTTTGCGAGACACCTGAGAATGAGCAAGAATTCAATGTGAAAGAGGCCTAAGAATCTTTTTCATCAGTTGATCATATGGAATTAGTTTAGGAAAAGCTTATTAAAAAGGTTAACTTGGGTAGATTTTTGGGTCCCTTTTCCACATTACCAATAGTTAATTTAAGGGTCTCACAGATAGGTGTCGTCCTCAAAAAGGAAGTGGAAATTTTATTTGATCCACTGTTTATCTCATCCTAAAGTGTATTGGTAAATGATGATATTGATGAAACCTTATCACATCACTTGACGAGGCAGTAAAATTGGTTCAGCATACGGGTCAGGGTGCTTTATTGGCATACCGCCTCCTGCCAGTACATCCCGGATTAGGTTGACTCCCTATAGACCACGCCATTTTATGTGCTTATTTGGAATCTTTTAGAACATTTTTCTTGTCTGGTTGCTGCTCATCAATTCACATATGGTATTAACTTGAAGTTTATGGCTCTCATTTTTGCTTGTTTCGGAATTCCATTGGAAGTAGTAAAAACTCTGGGCCCGATGACCTCACATTTTTGAGAGGTATTCAGAATGATTCCCAGAGTACAGAATGTCGCTTACCTGAGCCAAAGCATCTTGATTTGCGCCGAGCAGTACAATAAACAATGGTGAAGACAAAGATAAGTTTGCAATGTCTTCAGTCTCTTCTTGAAAAACTGAACTTCTCCTGCAGAATATTGCCCATGGTGAGGATATTTTGCAAGCGAATGGCACAAGTGATGGTGGGTTTAAGACGACAGCAACATTTCATTTGCTTAAAAAGTGAACATAGCGATCTCGTTAGCGACCTCGTTGTGTGTGGCATGTAGCAACGATGTGGCCCCTGCTATGATGTCGCTGATCGTTCACTAGCGTTCTGGACTGTTTTTTGATCGTTGGCGTCCCACTGGTGAGCCTATATCGCTGTGTTTGGCACCTTTTGCAAACGACGAGCGACCTCGTTTGTGACGCATATGACAGCGGCGCAGGCGGGACTAGGGTTTTTTAGCGTCACGGAGTGGATCGCAATATCTTTAGGTTCTCTTTTGCGTCACAGAGAGGATCGCAGAAGTTGCAAAGCAGGCTAGCAGGACGCAGAGAGCAGGAGCGATGCTGGAAATTATGAATCAGAAGCGCTCAGTACATGCTAATGACAGATCCTAACGACCGCCAAAGTCGTTAAAGAGATCGCTGACCGCTGATGTGTCGTTTATGAGATCTCCTGTTTGGCAGCTACTAGCGACCTAAAAGCGATCACACCAACGATCTCGTTAGCTTGAGTCGTTATCGTGATCGCTAACGAGATCGCTAAGTGTGGCAGTACCTTTACATTGCAGCCGTAGATGAATTGATTGAGAGGTGCAGTCTCTACAAAGAGGTCACTTTTGGGGGTTTTATGCTTCTCTGGCACCTTCGGGGCTTCGCAAACGTCACCCGTAAACTATTCTAGCAAAATTAGTGCTCCAAAAGCCAAATAGTAATCAAAGGAGCATCACACCATTCATGAGAAATTGCGCAATAAATTGTAGTGTCTAGTTTCACATATTAGCTCTTGTGTACCTGCCAATTTTGCAGCAAATACAATTACATTATACCACTAAAATGTTATGTTTCCACATCTCATTGTCATACAATTCTCTGAGGCACCTATGTGTTCAAAATACTCACTACACCCCTAGGAGAACTCCTTGAGGGGTCTAGTTTCCAAAATGGGGGTCACTTATGGGGTATTTCTGCAGTTTTCATGTCAGGGGTTCTTCAAATGTGACATGGCATTCACAATCTATTAAAAGCACATAGCGCGTTTTCCTTTCCTAGCCCTAACATGTGCCCAAGCAGAAGTTTTTGACCACATATGGAAAATAATTACGTTCGAGACAAATTGTCCAACAAATTATGCGGTACATTTTCTCCCATTATCCTTTGTGAAAATAACAAATTTGGGGCTAAAACATTATCGTGAAAATAAACCTTTTCAATATGATGACCTAATGTTATCAAATTCTGTGTACTACCTTTGGGTTCAAAATGCTCACTATACCCCTGGATTAAATTCTTGTAGGGATGTAGTTTCCAAAATGGTGTCACTTATGGGGAATTTTCACAGTTTAAGCACATAAGGGGCTCTCCAAACGCGACATGACGCCCGCAGACCATTCCATCAAATTCTGCATTCCAAAACAAACTACTTCCTTTCGAAAGCCCTGTTGTGCAATTAAATAGTACTATTCCCCCACACATGATATATCAGCATACTCAGGAGAAATAGCACAACACATTTTTGGGTCCATTTTCTCCGGATAACCTTGTGAAAATATATACTTTTGGGCTAAAAAAACATTTTTGTGGGTAAAATGTGATTTTGTATTTTCACAGCTCTATGTTATAAACTTCTGTAAAGCACCTGGGGGGTTCAAGGTGCTCATGACACATCTAGATAAGTCCATTGAGGGGTTTAATTTAAAAAAATGGGGTCACTTGTGGGGGGTTTCCACTGTTTAGGCACATTAGGGGCTCTCCAAAAACGACATGGCATCCGCTCTGTATTCCAACCATTTTTGCTTTCAAAAAGTCAAACGGTGTTCTTTCCCTTCCGTGCCCTGCTGTGCACCTAAATAGTAGTATTCACCCACATATTGGGTATCGGTGTACTCAGTAGAAATTGTACAACAAATTTTTAGGTCCATTTTCTCCTGTTACACTTATGAAAATAAAAAAAATTGGGACTAAAATATATTTCTGCATTTAAAATGTGATTTTTTATTTTCACAGATCTACGTTATAAACTTCTGTGAAGCAGCTGAGTGTTCAAGGTGCTCACTACACATCTAAATAAGTTCCTTAAGGGTTCTAGTTTCCAAAATGGGGTCAATTGTGCGGGGGGGGGTTCCACTGTTTAAGCACATCAGGGGCTCTTCAAACACGTTGTAGAGTCCGCTAATGATTGTAGCAAATTTTGCATTCAAAAAGGCAAATAGCGCTCCTTCCCTTGCGAGCACTGCCATGCGCCCAAACAGTAGTTTTCAATCACATATGGGGTATAGGCGTGCTCAGGAGAAATTTCACAACACATTTTGGAGTGCACTATTTCTCGGTTACCCTTGTGAAAATAAAATTTGTGTCTAAAGTAACATTTTTGTGAAAGAAAGTTTAAATTTTCATTTTTTACTTCCACATTTTGTGTGGGATTAAATGAATCGGAGACCAAAGCTGAGGCAAAAAGTGTATTTACTAAATCAGAGGTGTAACAAAACAGATCTTCCTGCAATTGTAACAAAGTGTACAGCACATTACAGAAATGTTCAGCAAACTGAATATCGGGGCATGACAGCTAATATGAACCAGTCCAGCAGTAATATGATGCAGGAGTGCACAATGGCACTTTAAATGTAGAAGTCTAGCAATAATATGATCACAATTGCGCACGGCACTTATATGTGGAAGTCCAGAAATACACAGGTGGAGCATTTATCTACCTCTTGGGCTGAAAAGTCCAGCTCAAGTCCAGCACCGCAGCCCAACAGACACAGTCCAAGGAGAGATATGATGTCAGGATTTCTTACTGACCACAGCAGTTACAGAGACGAGTAGCTCCTCACCAGAAGTCTGGACAATAGGTAATCCTGGTCAGAACCAGGGAGCCGCACAGAGGACTGAAGGTGGCTGAATGTAGAGAGGTAGAGAACCGAGTAACGAGCAGCAGCAGCAGGAAGTCTAGTAGCAAACAGGCAGAAGCTAAGGAGCCAACAGCAACAAAATACTTAGGCAAAGAGGATCTCCTGACCCGGACTTAAATAGCAGGATGGACAGGAAGTTCAAGAGGGCAAAGTACCAGACTCCATCTTGGGCAAGGGCAAAATAGGCTCTAAGGAACATCCGGAACCCTTACAAGCTCCTTAAAGGTTTGTGGTTTTCCCACATACAAAGAATGGAGAAATCTGAGCAATTAATACAGGAAGTAATAATAAATAATAATTTTCATATGGCGCCAACACATTCCGCTGCACTTTCCAATTAAACAATGATAAGGTAATGAGTGCAGAGTAGGAGGGATTCTTAAAGAAAAGCAACAGTCTGGTTGGTAGGTAATCAAATACTTCTTTTATGCAATAAAATACAATTTAATTTTTTAAAATCATACAATGTGATTTTCTGGTTTTTATTTTTAGAATCTGTCTCTCACAGTTGAAGTTTACCTGTGATAATTACAGACCTCTCCATTCTTAGTAGGTGGGAAAACTTGAAAATCGGCAGTGTACAAATATGTATGTTCCCTACTGTATGTCAGTATATCTCAGAATAAGTGGGATCCATTGAAGCATTCCAGAGTTATAACCTCGTAAAGTGACACTGGTCAGAATTGAAAAAAAAATTGTTCTGGTCAGGAAGGTGAAAAAAGGCATATGGGTGAAAGGGTTAAATTAGCATCCCTTTAGAGGAATTCCCAATATATTAGCCCCTCAAAGTCACTTCAAAACTTAATAGGTCCCTAAAAAAACGAGTTCTGAACATTGCCCTAAAATAATGAAAAATAAATCAACTACTAAACTTTTAACCCCTCAAACAAAATAAAAAGATGTTTGAAAAATTACTGACATAGAAGACATAAGGTAAATGTTTTGGTAATTTCTTTTTATGTTGTATAACTATACTGTTTACAGGTATAAATATTCAAAGCTGGAATATTGCATATTTTTCTTATTACATTTATCAAAATAAAACACAACATATAAGGAAAAAATATTTCAGAATAACTGGGATATGAGACATTGCATCATTATTAATGCAAAAAGTGACAATTCAGATTTTAAAAATTAGGTTTGGTCACTAAAGGATTACAATGCCTTCTTCCCAATGTGAGTTCTCTGATGTCTAACAAGTTGAGATTTAGATAAAAAAAATATCCCACAATCTGAACATGAAAATGGCTTCTCTCCTGTGTGAATTCTCTCATGTGTAACTAGATGTGATTTTACAGTAAAACATTTCCCACATTCTGAACATGAAAATGGCTTCTCTCCTGTGTGAATTCTCTCATGTGTAGCAAGATGTGATTTTACAGTAAAACATTTACCACATTCTGAACATGAAAATGGCTTCTCCCCTGTGTGAATTCTCTCATGAATAACAAGATGTGATTTGTCTGTAAAACATTTTCCACATTCTGAACATGAAAATGGCTTCTCCCCTGTGTGAATTCTCACATGTTTAAGAAGAGTTGATTTCTCTGTAAAACATTTCCCACACTCGGAACATGAAAATGGCTTCTCTCCTGTGTGAATTCTCTCATGAATAACAAGATGTGATTTGTCTGTAAAACATTTTCCACATTCTGAACATGAAAATGGCTTCTCCCCTGTGTGAATTCTCACATGTTTAAGAAGAGTTGATTTCTTTGGAAAACATTTCCCACACTCTGAACATGAAAATGGCTTCTCTCCTGTGTGAACTCTCTCATGTATAACAAGATATGATTTGTCTGTAAAACATTTTCCACATTCTGAACATGAAAATGGCTTCTCTCCTGTGTGAATTCTCTCATGTGTAAGAAGAGTTGATTTCTCTGTAAAACATTTCCCACATTCTGAACATGAAAATGGCTTCTCTCCTGTGTGAATTCTCTCATGTTTAAGAAGAGTTGATTTCTTTGTAAAACATTTCCCACACTCTGAACATGAAAATGGCTTCTCTCCTGTGTGAATTCTCTCATGTGTAAGAAGAGTTGATTTCTCTGTAAACCATTTCCCACACTCGGAACATGAAAATGGCTTCTCTCCTGTGTGAATTCTCTCATGAATAACAAGATGTGATTTGTCTGTAAAACATTTTCCACATTCTGAACATGAAAATGGCTTCTCTCCTGTGTGAATTCTCTCATGTGTAACGAGATGTGATTTCTCTGTAAAACATTTCCCACATTCTGAACATGAAAATGGCTTCTCTCCTGTGTGAATTCTCTCATGTGTAACAAGATGTGATTTTACAGTAAAACATTTTCCACATTCTGAACATGAAAATGGTTTCTCTCCTGTGTGAATTCTCTCATGTGTAAGAAGAGTTGATTTCGCTGTAAAACATTTCCCACAATCTGAACATGAAAATGGCTTCTCTCCTGTATGAATTCTTTCATGTGTAAGGAGATTGTTTTTATCTGTAAAACATTTTCCACATTCCGAACATGAAAATGGCTTCTTTCTTGTAGGAGCTTTTTTATTTTCCACACTTCTTCTGTGACTTTTATTTTGTTAACAGTCTGTGATGAATTAGGACATTGTACTTTAAAAGGATTCATGTCTGTGATGTTGGTATATTCTTCAGATTGGTCTTGAGCAATACTTTTTCGGATTTTGGAGCTGCTGGTACGACCATCTACCAAGAATATAATTGATGTAATTTTTTAGTCAAATAACCTTAATACTTATATTTATCTAAATATAAAAAACATTAAGAAAAATAAAAAAATACATAGAAATTGCAAAGTGTGTAGCAAAGTTCTATTAACTGACTGAAGTATAATTTACATGATTTGATGATTTCACAAAGAATCAATTGTGCTAATGTTCATTCTCAATCATTGGCCAGTGTGTTATGTTTCGGTAGCTGAGGAGTGCAGGCAAAAAAGGCAATACACCAGAGCAGTTGGAATCTATGAGATTGCAGTACCCTGACTAACCACAACAACTAGAGGCAGCCGTGGAGCGTTCCTACGTTGGTCCTAGACGCCTCGTCACAGCCTGAGAAACTAACTACACCTAAAGATAGAAATAGGAAAGCTATCTGCCCCGGAGCAGAACCCCAAAGATAATAGAAAGCCCCCAAACATGTAATGGCGGTTAGACAAGAAGAAATACAGACACAGACAGAAAATAGTATGAGCAAACGTTGGGGCCCAAACAAACTAAATAGAAAAGGATAGGAAGGGTACTTACTGCAATCCCAGAAAACCCTGAAAAGCACCAACTCTACTAATTTCAAAAACACCTGAGATCACACGACCTCTACCACCTAAATTAGTTCTCTGGTGTAACAAAATCAAAACAGCAGCCACTGAAAAAACTGGAAAAAGCAAAAGTACAAACATCAGTGGCTGAACTAAACTGAGAGGGCAAAAGCCCCCCGGGGGGGACCCTGAAGGCCCCCACAGAAGTGCAGGACAAAATGCAAAAATCAAGCACAAAAACAAAAAGAAGAAAATGTCTTATCTGTTAGCAGGAGATGCAGACAGGACACAGCAGGCTACAAAGGAAACAGGAATCAAGGATTCAGACCAGAACAATTGATCACCGGCAACCCTGATGGGAAGGTGACTCCCTTATATAAGACCAGTCAGTAACACCTGATTCCCAATCCTCACAAATCTTCACTGGACAGACCAGCACCGCTTGTAACCACCAGAGGGAGCCTCTGCTCAGAACTCATCCCAAGCCCACTCACAACACCAGTGCAAACATCAAATAATAAAACATTTGTAATTGGTCACATAGTTTATCTATTTATATAATTGCCTTTCAATGTTTTCATTTCCTGTTCTGTCCAGATGTCACCGTATCCCAGAATTCCAAGCAGAGGAAGTTCACCGACCGCCACATTGGGACACCCAAGTGATGGGTGTCTCAATATGGAAACTGCTGTTGGTACCAACCTATTGCGCCAGCGGAACACCGTTGCACCACACACACACTGTATACGGCATACACACCACACACTCACACAGCCTCTTGCATAGTACCACCAGCGGAACACAGTCGCACTGCGCCTACGCAAATTGTAACCACCAGAGGGAGCCTCTGCTCAGAACTCATCCCAAGCCCACTCACAACAGTACCCCCCCTTGAGGAGGGGTCACCGAACCCTCATTTGAGCAAACAGGTCGGTCAGGATGAGTTCTATGGTACGCACGGATGAGTCTCCTAGCATGGATGTCCGAAGCAAACACCCAAGAATTGTCTTCCTGACCATAACCTCTCCACTTAACCAAATACTGGAGTTTCCGTCTAGAAAAACGAGAATCTAATATTTTCTCAACCACATACTCCAGATTGCCCTCAACCAAAACAGGGTCAGGAGGCACAGCAGCAGGAACCACTGGCTCAACAAACCTCTTCAACAAGGACTTGTGGAACACGTTATGGATCTTAAATGTCCCTGGAAGAAGCAAACGAAAAGAAACAGGATTAAGAATCTCTATGATCTTATAAG